>ML677342.1:23439462-23643597 GCA_007922305.1 Dermatemys mawii | reverse complement strand
ATATATTTACATCAAGTTTCTGAAGCTTATTCATAGGGACTGGAAATGGGGCTTTATTTTTGTTTTGTTTTGATGCCTCGGGCGGAAATATTCCAGCTTTTCCAAACATTTTTAATATGATTGACACGCATGTTAATGGTTTGTTTCTGTGCAAAGCGGCGCTGCAAATTTCCAACACAAACACGCCGTGTAGATCAGATGTTAGTTATAAAAATGGTTTATTGATTGAAATAATAGAAGCATTATTTTGATTTGTCCTGACATGATGGCTGATTTATAGATCCCTGCCCCCATTGATTTCTTCTTGTCCAGGCAGAAGGAAATGATCAAATCTTACCAGAATGCACCCTTGTGCTCGCCACGAATCCTAGAGGTACATTATACATTCACATGCTAGTTCTTTCTTTCTTTTCCGGGAATTTACCCGAGGTAGTCTCTACGCCCGTAGGCTTTGTGTGGGTGTTTTGTATTAATCTTTGATGCATCTGTTTTCACTTTGCACTTCCAATGGGTTACACCAGGCAATAGTGTGGGAAACATCTGAAAATGTAAGGAGACAGAGTTGCAGATGCGTTTCATTTCTGCGGGTTACACACAGCAAACAACAAAAGGACAGCTAGAAAAATAAATAAATAAAACCCTCCCATACACACACACACAAAACTCACAAAGAGGACCGTGACCCGGGACAAGGCGGAGACAAGTACTGTACAACCACATAGATTGCAAAAACAAAGGCCAGTGAGAATGGGCCAGGATTGGGCTACCAGGGGAAAAGACCAAGAACCAGAAAGAGAAGTTAGGCGCACTGTAGATCGTGCTGTATATCTCTTAAGCTTTTTAAAACAATATTTTTTTCACGGAGAAAGCGAGGTTTGACTAAACCAGTTTGGAAACAGCACCTGCCAGGAAAATATATGTACAGAAATTAACATGGTCATCTTAACTTCCTAGACACCGAATTTCTTTCTTCTACGGGGATGTAATTTCAAGCAGAAAAATCCTTTGACTAGGCTGAGATCTTCACTTCCCAGATAACAGTCTGATGTGTCCTCCCTCCCCCGTGTTCGGTGAAAGAGAAACAGAGGGGTGGGGACAATCCCAATGTATGTTCCCCAGAAGGTCTCGTTTTTGCCCTGAAAAAGGCGAGCTAACCCAACTAGGAAAGTAAAGGGGTGGGGGTAGGGGGAAAGCATGTGGATTTAATAGCAGTGAAAGTATTACAGGGGGATCCGATTAAGCGAGAGCGAGCTTTTGAACATCTGTCTAATGCAGCCAATAGAAGGGACATTAGTGATATTGAAGGGGGAGAGAGAGGCTGCAACGGATCGAGCTGGGATTACGGGAACCTTCCCAATCCGATTAGCCACTGCTCCGCTCCTGCCAGCCAGCAGGCTGGAGTCGATAATCATGTGTTCTTAGCGCCCTGTGGCTGCTGGGCGCTGCGGGGAGGGCGGGGGAAGACAAGGATCAGCTCAAAGGCTGCCTCGTAGTTAGAGAACAAAAATACCCGGCAGACTGGCTAGAAGGAGATTTGTGTCTCGAGGGCGCTGGCGGAGCAGACCCCAGTTCTACGCCTGCGATCGCTCCTTCATTTAGCATCCAAGGAAACGTCCCTCTCCCGGCCTCTGTGGCGGACGCGTTATCCAGCCCCGGGGTTGGATTTGTCCGCCTCTCCTTCTCCAGGCGGTACAAACGCCTCCCTTCACTTCTGCCTCCCCGCGCCTGGGCACCTACCTTCTCTGAGCCCCCCGGCGCGGATCTATCGCTGGCCGTGCTGGGTTAATACCGACCCTGCTTGTCTGCCCAGAACACCTCCGAAGAGGCTGTGCACACACACAGCTCCACGATTCGGTTCAACTCTCCCACACCAATCCTCCTCGGGCTACAGCCACCACGCGCCATCCCCCTTTATTCCTCGGCTAATTGTCATTGACAATTACACTTCACACTTCAGCACGTCGGAGGTTAGAAAACAAAATGCTTCCATGTAATTAGTGGCCTCCCTCAGCCTCTTCTAGTTCATGTCACCCAGCACAAAAGTCCTCCTCCTTTTTCCAATCGTTTACACTACTATCAAAACAAGATCCTAGCCCGTACAATTGAACACATCACACCTACGCCTCAGCTCCTTCGGGTGGAACAAAATCTATCAATGGATAGTAGATTCCCGGTACATTGCAAACGGTTTATTAGACTGAAATATCCTAGGAACAGGGGGATTATGCAGATCAGAGCGTATTATGGGGAGCAGATACACAATAAAGGAAAAATGAAGTTGGATTTTCCTATGTTGTCACTGTTTGGCATATATTTTACATAATATGTGCTTACTGACTCAAGCTCTTCTTGATTAATATTAGGGTAGTTAAAATACAGAAATATTCACCCAAACCATATAGCCAAAGTAAACAAATCTTTCTCTCTTTCACACACACACACACACACTGCTGCCTGTGACTTAATGTCCTGCCATCTTTCCATCAATTATATATATATATAGGTATAGTTCTAAAAGAAAGTCTCTCTGCGGGGTGGGATTTGAAAGGCCTACGGTCTATATACCTCCAGGCATTACAACATGCCTCAATCCAGTCTGAAAGCATCACTGGGGTTTTAATACATCTGGCTGTGGATGAGGTATCACTGACTTCACTCTTCCCCCGATAGGACGCGGAGCACTTTGAGTTTTGTTCTGGAATATTATCACTTTTATTACTATGCCTTCCAGCTTGTGAGCTGTTCTCCCACCCTGAGTCATTTATCCTAAGCATGACTCAAAGGATGATTAGCATCTAGCTCATGAATTACAAAAATCAACACCCTGATTGAAATTCACAGCATTAATGGCACCAAAAAAAAAAAAAAAAAAAAGGCCCAAAAGTTACACACTGCAATAATATCTTCTAAAAGCACTGTTAATCAATTCTATCGTTTTTAAGCATAGAATATCTGTTTCTGAGGCAACTGCACCCTTGTTATATAGCCAATAAAACCTGTTCGCTTAGAGTTTTGGGTGTGTAAATCTTACAGGTTTTTGAGTGGGTAAATCACTTTTGTAGATAAGGCACCAGACTGCATGTGGGTCAAACATAAAATGATTTTGATGGTTTCAATCTAGCTCTCTGTGGACAACTATTCTTACACAGTCTAGGTCAATTCAGTACAACAAGGCCAAAGCTAGAATTAGAAGGATAGCACAAGTTAGAAACCATCTCAGCAAGTCTGATATGATTATCCTCTCTCTGTCTACCTTGCTTTAGTCAGTCCTATCAATTTTGCATTTTATTTCTTTTCTTTTTGGCTTTTTCTTTTCTGTCTTTTTTTAAAAAAAATTTATGCAGCAATTTCTTTCCGTATGCTCCCAAACAAGAATCTTTTCACCACAGCCACTGGTGGTGACTTGCCTAAGGAGACTGCTCTAACTTGCGGACGAGCAAATCCTATTCCCAAGGGCAAATATGCCATTTTCCCTACCTCTCAAATTCAAAGCTCATCCCATTGTGTTTTAATTAGTACAGTATCTCTGGTCATAGTTCTATGCTTCCTTTCCAGGACTAACTGACCTGACACTCCAATAGTTGGCTGGAGTTATTATTTTCCTTTAAAATCGCTGAATTCTGCACTAAAGAAAATAATTGCCCAGTGCTCTGCTCAGTCTTTGTCCTTCTATTATGCCAAATTCTTGCTTACAAACTGACCAGTAGGCGACAAGGTGATAAAGTATGGCTGTGGGGGCATGAGACTTGAGAAATACCTTTGTATTGTGTGTGTATACTGTTCCTAGCACAGCAGTTCTCAAACTTTTGTACTGGTGACCCCTTTCACATAGCAAGCCTCTGAGTGCTACCCCCCCCCCTTATAAATTAAAAATGCTGTTTAATATATTAAGCACCACTATAAATACTGGATGCAAAGCAGGGTTTGGGGTGGAGGCTTACAGCTCATGACCCAGCTCCTCCCCCAGGTAATAACCTTGTGACCCCTTGAGGGGTCCCAACCACCAGTTTGAGAACCCCTGTCCTAGCACAATAGAACCTGATCACCAGTTTGGGATATTACAACTACTAGCACAATAATCCTTTTACTCTGAACCCCAATGTATTTACCTCTCTGAACGAACACACTCAACAAGACCTCATCTGGATTGCCAACGGGCATTTCCCCCATTGCTTTATGGACGTCTTTTAAAAACAAACTATTTAGTATTAGATACTTTTATTGTACCGAAGTTTACATTTCCCCCCTTGGTTTTATATATATATCATAAAAGTGACAACAAATGTAAAAGTGATGACAGATTCCATTTGTAGGAACCCATGTGAAGAAATCTGTCATGTATGTCTTCTGGTGCAATCCTCTGGATTTTACTGTGTAGCAAACAGCAAACATTTTATTAGTCAATGTAATTATTTTATGGATTTGATTGATCTATTCCAGTCTTTTAAAGTACGTCTATAGAATTCTAAACATGTACAAAAATACATGCATACCACAGAGGACCAATGTTCATGTTCAAAGCCTACTGACACCACAATTAAAGGCTCCAATTCAGGAAAAAGTTTAAACTCTCTTCCATCCCTGTTCAGGACAGCTCTTCAGTATGTCCCATGCTGGGTATTCTTGTTTGGATAAAACAAATACAATAATGGCTGTCTACAAGTAAAGTTCAGCGCTTATTCCTGCAAGGTCTGATTCAAAACCCCTAAGCTCCCTTTTTTGTAGCTACAGCTTGAGCCCATAAACAACTGACGAAAAATTTTATGCACACAACTAGTTATTGGTGAAAAAAAAAGAGACATGGGCAGGTCCTCATCTGGTGTGAATTCTCACAGCTCCACCCGCAAACTCTGGCAATTGCCACCAGCTGAGGCTCTGCCTCATGCATAGCAGTGGCTCTGGGTGGGTCATGAACAAGTTCGACATATCTGACATCTGAAATACAAAGAAAACGATGATGATGATGAGAATTGATTGTGCCTCAGAGCCCTTGCCATGCACTGGGAGTCTCTTGTACTAGGCACTGTACAAAGATAGAACAAAAAGGTGCCCCATCCTAAGTATTTTGTTTCTCTGTCCGGTTGTCCGTCCATGGTATTTAGAGAGCAGTCACCCCTGTTGTATCTAACAACTTAACCAAGAAAATCACACTAGCCAAAATCTTCACACTGAAAAATACATGTGAGAAGACAGAGCTGACGGAGTGGGGAAAGAATAGGGGAGAAGAATTGCAGAGGATACAGAGGAAAATGACTATTGGAACTGTGGTGCTGGAACAATTTTTATGATGGGAGTGCTAAGGGTGGAAACCATGTATTTGGTGGTTATTACTATTTCAAGCCACGAGGTGCATCCGCACCCCCAGCACCCTAGTTACAGCACCTATGAATAAGAATAAGGAAAAGATCCAACCTGGAAAGGAGCCAATAGATCTTCATGAAATATATGTTATCTTTACTACACAGCAGTTTCGCAGTTGGATCTTCATAACTTTTTTTTTCCTGTTTCCTGTCATCCCCACTCATCCCTCAGAGTTATACGGTCTCTCCTTTCTGCCAGATGAAATGTGCCGGGAGCCAGTTAGAGAGGCAGAAAGAGAAAGGGAAGTGAAGGAGGTACGCAAAGATTCAGTGCATAAAGAGAAACTGATGCTATTTCAAACAATATTGTATTAATTGTCTTACTGCTGTAGTCCTTCACTCACGCACACACCAAATGTCTTAAGAAAGAGCCTTTTGTACCTGGTCTCCTCTCCACTTCCCCCCAAACCCCACCCCGGTAAATAATTTGCCATCTCAACATCACAGTCAGTGGTTATATTTGTGCTAGAAGGGTGCAGTACTGAAAAGGTTGGGAACCATTCATGTAGATGTCTAACTACACAATTGCACCTGCAAATCAGCTCAACACCCACTATTCCTTATTTATGACTGAAAAACCATACCCAGAATGAGCTGTGGGCCTGAACTGTGAGCCTAAGAAATGAGGCCTAGTGGATGGGATTTTAGAGATCAGGCTCTTAATGTTATGGCACCTTTCCCCATCCCCCATTTATAAAGCATGCCTTGAGTTCCCAAGAAAGGTCTGACCAGTTGAAGATGCCCTTTACCCACAGAACAGGGTAAAGCACAGGCAGCAGCTATGTGTTTACTCACATTGCTTTGCCAATATAATCAGCCCTAACATATCTAGAAGGGAGGGGGTAAAGCCCTTCTGATCTCATTTACACTGTTGTAAATCAGGAATACCTCAATGTAAGCCACAGGAGCAACACTGGTAGAAGTGAGATCAGCATCAGGTCCATGCTCTAACAGTAATTTCTAATAGTTAGAAGGTGATTTGGGCTGTATCCCTGTGCAGGTGCATAAGGGGCAAAAGAATTCCTCTGAATAGGCTACCTTTGACTCCAGCTGTACAGAAGTAAATGGCTCCCACAAGCTGCTACTCTGCCCAGAGCAAGTGGGCAGCGAGGGGCAGGAAATAGCACTGTGGCTCTGTGCTCCCTGTATGTCAGCCAGCCAGTGGAGCTGAGAGTTACCTCTAGACCAGCAGCAAAGGAATACCCGCTGTGGAGCAAGAGGGAGATCTCTAAGGCAGACTGTCTCTTAAGGCTGCTACTGTGTCTGTGCAGTTTATGCACAAACCCTTGCACGGTGCTGAGGCTAAAATTAAATGCACACTCTGGCTCTGCATGTGAAGTTTCTGATTGGTTTAGTTATTAGCATCTCAGACCATATTTGAAACAGTAAACTTGAAGATTCTACATTTTGTTGACAGGTTTACTAAAATGAACAGATACAGTATTACTTTGTGCTTGTGAATTAGTTAAAATCATACAACCTGCTGTATTTATCACTTGCTGAATATTGACACAATTCCAGGGTTTTTTTTTCTTATTGTGTAGGTGAGTACATACCTACTGACTGCAAAGATAAATCAATGTATAACCTAAAAGATTTCCAGGCAACGTAACTGTAACTTTCTTAAACTTGGATTGTAATTTAGATTATAAGGCTTTACATGCACTGGTCCATATGCTTTACTTCTTACTTCACTATTTGATTTATTAAAAGATGACTAGAGATATGACATCATAATTGGTAGGAGGACACAAACCTTCACATGGAATGTAATTGTGTAAAAAGGAAGAGCCTGTATGTAAATAAATTGCATTTTAGATACTCTCCAGTTTTGGCAGCTGCTTCAGGCGCACCCAAGTGAGCTCATTGCTATTTTTTTTCAAGCTTATAATGCACTCATCATCAGCAAATAGAAACTAGGTTTCCATTGTCGCAGCACACTGCAGATAGCTAACTCAGCTCAGGCCATCCACTGCAGAAAGTCATGTCCTGCCCTTTTCGTTGATTTATGCCAGAAATTTGGACCAATGCAATTAAAAGAACTCTCTTTTTCTTATCAAACAAACAAACAAACAAACAAAAAACCCGCACGCAACAAAAAACACACCACACAAAAGCATTTGGCAAAACAAAGTGTTCATTTTAAGAAGGTGTATTTTTAATTTTGATACCTTTTTGTTCCCTACCTCTATTGTCTTTTGAGCACTAATGCTACTATATGACTGCACAAATGGCTGGGCTTTCTTTGTTATTTCCTGTGGATGTTTGTATTGTAGGTACTTGTGACTTAAACACATTCCATGGCTGACTTTACCTGTTGTGCTTCCAAAATTTGTAGCTTAACGTTTAGCTTTGGCTGTGATTTAAACTGTTAGCAAAAACCTTGGGACTCACATCGACCTTGTGTAAAGAGATTTAATGCTACTGAAGTTTCTGGGCTGAATTCAGCAGTGACATAAATGGTGATGTACGTTACATAAGTATATATTGACCAGAAATAAGGGGGGAGGGAAAGGAAATGGTGAAACAGCATAAGGTGCACCAGTCTAACTTTCAGAGGAAGCACACAATGGGTGTATGATGGGTTCAGTCACAGAGATGTCCTTGGGACTGTCACCTGATGTGCAGAAACTATCTCTGAGCCCATTTTCCCTGCCAGCCTGGGACTCCAGAACCCTACCTTGTTGAGTCAGACATGCTAGCCTGCTGCAACACAGACTCAGGATCTGAACCATGTCCCCAACGCTGCAGGCTTTAACTGAAACCACTCAGCAAGTACTCCTGTCTCCAGCACCAAGACTCCCAGCTCCCAATGGGATCCAAACCCCAAGTAAATCTGTTTTACTCTGTATAAAGCTTATACAGGGTAAACTCATAAATTGTCCACCCTTTATAACACTGATAGAGATGCAATGCTGTTTGCTCCCCCAGGTATTAAACACTTACTCTGGGTTAATTAATAAACAAAAGCTATTTTATTAAGTATAAAAATAGGATTTAAGAGGTTTCAAGAAATAACAGAAAGAACAAAGGAAGTTACCAAGCAAAATAAAACAAAACATGCAAGTCTAAGCCTAACACATTTAAGAAACTGAATACAGGTAAATCTCACATTCAGAGATGTTCCTTTAAGCTTCTTTCACAGACTAGACTCCTTCCTGGTCTGTGCCAAATCCTTTCCCCAGTACAGTTCTTGTTAGTTCCAGCTCAAATGATAACTAGGGGATTTCTCATGACTGGCCTGCTTTGTTCTGTTCCACCCCCTTTTATAGCTTTGGTCCAAGGCTCAAATCCTTTGTCTCTCTGGGTTCCCACCCCTCCTTCTATATGGAAAAGCACCAGGTTTAAGATGGATTCTAGTATCATGTGACATAGTCACATGAAGACCTCATTCTTCATTACCCACAGGCTGGCTCGCACATCCACAAGAATGCTTGCAAGTAAATAAACCAGTTGTCCTAGTTAATGGTTGCCATCAGGAGTCTAAACCACCATTAATAGCCCACACTTTGCATATTTACAATAGGCCCTCAGAGTTAACTTCATATATCTAGTTTTAAATACAAACATAATACATACATACAAATAGGATGACCACACTCAGTAGATTATAAACTTTGTAATGATACCTTACAAGAGACCATGTGCAAAAAATATATTCCAGTTACATTATATTCACATTCCAACCATATTTTCACAAACATATGGAGTGCAATGTCACAGGGTGTATCCTGAGTTAGTGGAAAGATGTGTGTGTATCAGGAAAAGCAATTAACAAAGGACATAATTCTCATTGACATTCACTAGACCTTTTTATAGGAACTCTGTAAATGTCAAAAATCAGAGGGGTAGCCATGTTAGTCTGGAATTGCAGAAGTGACAAAGAGTCCTGTGGCATCTTAAAGACTAACTAAAGTATTAGAGCAAAAGCTTTCGTGGGCTAATACCCACTTCATCGGATGCATGCAGTGGAAGAATCCAGGGGCAGGTATAAATAGGTAGGCAAGAGCCAGGTTAAAGATAATAGGGTGGGTCCAATGAGGCTGAACCAGCTGTTATCTCTAATCAGGGAGGGTGAGGTATTCCTCTAGCAGCTGAATTGGAGGTGTGAACAGCAAGAGAAACACCTCCAATTCAGCTGCTAGAGGAATACCTCACCCTCCCTGATTAGAGATAACAGCTGGTTCAGCCTCATTGGACCCACCCTATTATCTTTAACCTGGCTCTTGCCTACCTATTTATAACTGCCCCTGGATTCTTCCACTGTGTGCATCTGACGAAGTGGGTATTAGTCCATGAAAGCTTATGCTCTAATACTTTAGTTAGTCTTTAAGGTGCCACAGGACTCTTTGTCACTTCTGTACGTGTAAAGGGACTTTGAAGTGGGTGCTAATGTAATTTACTGCCAGAAGAGTATTATCTTAAGGGAGCCTTAGAGCTGCTTTACACTGCAAACTTATATTGGCATAGCTACATGTCTCAGGGATGTGAAAAATCCACAGACCTAACCCCCAGTATAGACAGAACTAGGTCAGTGGAAGAATTCTTCCATCAAGCTAGTTACTACCTCTTGGAGAGTTGGGCCTAAGCTATATCGGTGGGAAAACCCCTCCTGAGAGTGTAGGTAGAGTTTTCATTGAAGCACTACAGCAGCTGTGACATTTTAAGTGGACACATACTCTTAGGCCTAGTCTACCTTAGGCAATTAGGTCAGTATAATTATGTTACTCAGGTGTGTGAAAAATCCACACTCCAGAGTGACATAGTTAAAGTGACCTAACCCCTGGCCTAGAAAGTGCTAGGTCAACAGGAGACCCCGTCCCATTGGCAGAGGCAGGGTCTTCACTGAAGTGCAATAGTGGTGCAGCTTCAGTGTTTTAAGTGTAGACAAACCCTTAAAGTAAATGGGAATCAAACTGAGGAAGTGCAAGACAAAAGAAACTTTAGACAATGACACTTTGATCCCTACCCCAATCCATATAAAATGTATCTCCTAATATCTTGCTAATAACCTCCTTGCCCATTGTTCTGACTACAGCACCACACTCTTTAAATTTCTCCAGGGGTTACCCTTTTCCACAGTATCAAGTTCAAACTTCTTTTCTTAAGACCTCTCCCAACTCCTCTCCCTTCCTTCTTTGATATCAGACACCTTTCACTTTCCACTTCGCCAATGGTACCAGCCTTGACTGCCTGCTCGCCCACTCTGCATTGCCACTTTCTTCTGCACCACCTTTGTGCATGGGAGGAACTTACTGAACCGACTCAGATGTCTGCAATGCTCCCCTTCTTCAAATCCTTTCTCACAAACCACTTCTGAAACAAGGCCCTCAAGAAATGAGCCAAATGAGAGGTTGAGGGCAAGCTGGTGCAAACAGGGGAGGGGCAATTTATTTATTTTAAAACATAAATACAATATGTAGCACATGTATATCATACATCAGTATATTTGGTCATCTCCCTCTCACCCACCATCTGTATTGTTAAGGGAGATGTTTATGGCTGCTATCTATAGACAGTCACTGATCTGGTTAAAGCTGATGGATATGCTAAGCACCCTTCTTTCAGACTATATGGCAGAAGCAATGAAATGTCCCTGTATATAGTGAGTTAAGAGGAAATAAAAGAAGCTACCATCCAAAGCAATGGGCTGCATGGGAAGACCTGATGAAATAAACAAAGGCAGGGAGATAAGAGAGGTTTCTTTGGGCCTGGATGAAAATGCTGAGATTATGTGGTAAACTGCCTGTGAGAGAACAAAAATCCAGAAGACAGTGACTAGAAAGCAAGAAGAGTAGTTGGGCGTGTGCCCTGATAGGAAGCAGAGAGACAGAGCTTCCTAGGCCTTGAACTCATGGCAGAGATAGGCTTGAACAAAGGCTCCAAATAATGGCTATCTGCTTATATAAAAGGGGCAACAATATGTTGCTGATTTTCCGTGGCCCTGATCTTGCAATGGGTAGCCCATGGGTAGGGTGCTGAGCCTGCACAGAACCTCATTGAAGTCAATGGGAGAACGGGGAGCTGTGTACATACAACTCTTCACATTATACAAGCCTTGGATCATAAGCTCTTCAGGGCAGGGCCCATGTCTACTCCTGTGCATAGTGCATAGCACAAGGGCATTTTGATTCTGACTTGTTGGCTAGGTGCTGCTGTAATTTAAATAATAAATACTGTGATCATGATAATCACCAAAGAAATATGTGTACATCTAAACATATATCTTGTATGTATAAATGTAATAGGACATTTTCTCCCACTCTTTCCAAAGACATAATTTCCTATTATGCCTTTCAGATGGTGGTATGTGGAAAATGATCTATTGATATATTTTTCTTTAAATCCAAGCTACTTTGTGAAAATTCTTTGAAATTGACATTCTAGTTATGGTGTTTTCTAAGGAATCACAGTCTTCACTTAGTGAAAAATCATCTATTTTCATTTTTTCATATTCTCATTACCCCATCGACTTTTCCATCAGTTTTCAGAAATGAACAATATATATGTATATTTATCCTACATTATTTGTAAAAAAACCCAGCAAACAGTGGATTGATAAAAGTAACTATAGCGGTTTCCTTTAATATTAATTCATATAAGTTTGCCATGATGAAATTTCAAAGTTGCTCTTAGGTTAGGTCTTTTAGTCCTGATGACAATTTCCTATGTAGAACACATGCTGTTTTAAGCCTCTTTCTTTAGAAATAATGTAACGATCTTTGGTTGATTAAAGCAATTCTAACATGTCTGGGTCTTTTAATTAGAACATAGTAATGAAAATATTTAATTCATTTATAATATTTAGACTGTCAACTCCAGAGTCCATTTGATAACATAAATTTTATGTGTTATTTATGGGGAAGACACTTAAGGATTTCAATAATTCTTTGAAATATTTACATTTTTTCTCCTGGGTTTTTGTTTCATGCTGTGGTTTATAGGTCTTCATTTCTATTTGATGAAGGTTTCAAACTTTAGATTTATGGTTCAACACCTTGCAACAAATTTTGTAAATATTCTGTGGGGGCTTGGTCCTGAAACATAAACACTTCTTCCCATTGAGGCCCTGAGACAAAACAGACCCCCTCATTTATTACGTGATATCCAGAAGGCTAAGGGGATGTTGATCTCCTTTTTCAGGAACATCTTCTTCAGAAAGAAAAATGAAATGCCATCGTGCTAAGGTGAATCATAATAAATGTTATATCTTGGCTGACATTGAGAAATAAATCAAAGGAAGATGTAAGAAATATTGGTGACTTTTTTTTCCACAGAGGTTTGGACCAGCTTTATAAATTAAACAGTATGTGATGACAGTTTAGGGGTGGCAGGTAAACCACTCAGTAGATAATCTCCATAGTAACAAAAAAAGGGTAACCATCTAAAACTAAAACAGCAATCTGGTCTTCACTGTTTAATATGGCAATAGTGAATGTTTTGCAGTTGATCAAAAGTGAACAAAGAATAATAAAAAAGCAATAAAAAACCTTTTTTAGAGGTTAATTCTTCTTAACAGAAAAATGCAAAATGCAAATAATGTATTGGCTAAGGCTCTGATCCTTCAAACACATGCTTAACTTTACACACATTTATAGTTTCTTTGCAATCAATCTGCTGTTTGCCTGATGATCTTTTTCTGAGACTAACTTAGTGCCTGATTCTGAAAGTTCTTATTCACATGAGTAGCCCCACTGAAGTCAAGACTACTGCACTCAGTTAACCAATGGCTACGGTATTGGGTTCCTAATTAGCAGTGTTTGATTTAAATGACTTAGGCTACGTGTACACTGCCTTGCCAGTCAGACTATGGGGTGTATAGGTGTGAATAGCACAAAATCAAAGAGCCTCTTTACAGGAGAAATGTTTTTATACAGTAACCAATGGTGAAATAATTTAATTGATGCAAGTACTGCAACTGAGGAATATAAAGTGAACTATCTAAGAAAGTTTAAAGTTTAATTTAGTATGGAAGAGATTATGATTTGAACTATGTGTCCATGCGTGAGACTAAGGGGGAATAAGAACCCCACTTAACCCCCCATATCCACACTTTGTGCCTGGGCATGCAGGGATAAGTTTATGGGTAAGGAGTGAGAGGGAGGTGAATGGGTAGAGTCTTCACTCTCTGCCTTCTCAAGGCAATGGCCATTGCAACTGAGCCAGCTGTTGTAAAGGGATGTTGAAATGTACTACTGGCATAGGCTGGGGGATACTGTGTCTTAAAAGATTATCACTGAGACATAACACCTGCTGGGGGCTACTCCTGTGGGTTTGTGCACCTCATTTTGCTCAGGGCTGTGCTCTAAGATACAATCTAGTCCTGTACAGCTAAGAAAGACTGATATTTTTAGTCAGCATTTATTTATAGTTTTTCAAAGTGAATCTAACCCTGGTGAAAACAGTCACATTTACAAGCTTGGAAACTTAAATCCTGTTTTCATGTACAGATAGGTACAGCACGGGTAATAGCAGTGTGGGTTTCCCCTCAGTGCCCCACCAATATTCCTGGCATAGAGAGATCAACTCAAGGCATGAGATGGTAGTTCAGTATCATTGCCCAGTCATTCTTACCATTCTTGTTGAGAATACTAAGAATGTTAAATAGATTTCCATCAGGGTACAGCTTTGTGGTATCTGATTGGAACTAGACCGACTCCATTAATGTAAGTCACAGAGGTTACTGAAAAGCCTTCAGATTGTTACAATCCAGTCATTACCAACCCAGTGTTCGAATTTCCTCTGTTCAAGTCAATGACAAATCTTTCATATGCTTTGATAAGGTCAGGATTTAGTCCCTGGTTGAGGAATGGACAGGATATGATTTAGCGCATCCATTTGGCAACCTACCCTTGCTGGGCTCCTAAGGAGCCCTTATTGCCAAGTAAATTTACTCTCCCCTGGCACAACTCTTTGGAGAGTTTGGAAATGGAACACACACACAAAATCTCCCCATCAAAAGCAGTAGGACTCACTCTCCTTTACAAAATGCAATTTGCAATTTCTTTTATCAACCTGGGTAAATCTGACCCATTATGTAACATTGAAGAATTACATATACTGCATAGTTGCTGTATATCCCAAAAGACAGGGATTCTCTTTTTTCCTATGTGATTGAAAGAAATTTATAAACCCCAGAAGTTATTCTGTCTTCATATGGCATAACTTCAACCTCACCTCTCGTAGCAACTTTCACTTTACAAATTACAAAAGGCACAAAATAAAAATAAAAACCAGAACAATTGCTGGAGTAGGTGGGCAGAAGAATAAGAGGGAATAAGAACGCCACTTAACCCCCCATATCCACAGTTTGTGCCTGGGCATGCAGGGATAAGCTCATTAATTGGAAGACTCAGGTAATTAGTAATGGAACCCTATTCCCTGATTTACTAGCAGAGGTTGATGAACAACAAGAGTAAATCTGGCTCAATATTGGTGTCAGATAATACCCACTAAACAGAAATACACCCAGAGCAAGCAGGAAACTCCACTAAGAGACCCTTATCCAGGATTCACTCCCCCCGCAGTCTAACAGAATAAAGCTAATATCAGATCCACAGATCCTGTGGATACACCAAGATCTATGTAGAAGATGAGTGGACAACCAGCAGCAGTTCTGTCCCTGTCCATTAACAGTGTGATTCCATTGGAGTTGCACTGCTGGGTATTTCCCCCAAAGTTTCTGGCTGTATTACCTTCTCAAGGAGTCTCCCTTGCTTGTGAGAGGGTCAATATATGTCTCCTTGCATTGCTCGCTTCCCTGGTGCAGGTCCCTTGGCATGCAGAAAGCCTTCTCTCCCCCACCTCCACCCCCATACCCAATGCACAGGACCTGAGGGATATTGCTGTGTAGGTGGTTGACCCCTCTTTTAAGGTGGGGATGTCTACTGTAAAGATGCTCTCCTGCATACAGTTCAAAGGATCTGGCCCCTTTTTTATAGAAGCAGTACAACATCGGCAACAGCCGTGCATGTTTCCCCACAGTGCCCAGATAGTATAACTTAGTCCTGACCTAAAAGGGTCACTAGGTTTCAAGTCAGTCCTTGCAAAGACCTGGCACAAGAATGTACACAATAATAAATGATTTGACAAAACTTTTCAAAGACAAAAAAAGTATATTCAGGGAAGACATGTTTATAAAGAGGGGTGATGAAGCAGAGGGGTGGGAGTGCACCAGTATGTAACATCTAAATGTAACAATTGTTGTATCAGATCACAAGAAGCCTCCTAGCAGCCATCCCCTGGTTCACTGAAATTATGTGCTTTATAATGTTTTCTTTTATGCTTCCTTTGTTAAATAATGTACTGGAGAGATTTTGGATGAGAATTTCATCAGCACAGATTTATCTTTTAACACAAATGGGATTTTTCCCCCTCTAAACGTTGAAGTATGTACGGTATTGTGTGTGGTATGAGTGGAGGGTATTCTGGTAATTACTTTTCATTATTGTGTTGCACAATGACATCCTTTACAACTTAAAGCTGCCTGAGCTTCAGAAGCTCAGAGATCCAAACTCAGATTTAAATAACATGCTGCTAAAAAAGGGGTTAAATGTTGTTTATACTTTGCATTTCTGGACACTGTGAGTTTCACTTGCACCTGCCAATGGCTTACTGATAAATATACACTGGTAGAAGTTCAACAGCAGTGGGCCAGCGGGTTAGATAAATACCACATGACATCCTAAGCATGGAAGGTTAGTGCTTTCCCAGCTCTTCTTTTGACACTTTCACAATCATCAACTCTGCTTAAAACAGGTAAACAAATAAATAGGAGTTATTTGCAAGGTACAAATATTTTTAAAAATACATTCAAAACATAAAATCAATTTTCCTCTTAAGCTCTACCACAGTCATCTACTAGGTTTCCTGACTCTTGGATGTTAATTATGATTTACTCAAAATTTGTGGTCAATTTTTAAGTATAAAAACATTTTATATGACTGGTTGCCAATCATGAAGTCTAAAGGCCTTGTTTTATATTGCTGTAGTAGAATAGGAAATATAATCAAAATCTGACCTTCAACTTTAATGATATAAACAGAGAATTTGTTTACTTTACCTTGGAAACGGATGTGATTCATCACAGTAGCCCATAAATAACATGTCAAGCTGTTAGACTGATCAATGAAAATAAGTTATTGAAAAATAATGTGATTGTAAGGTTTCCATGTAAACTAACTTAGCGTTCAAAATGAGGAGGGCATTCAGATTTGGGTATATTATTTTTTAAACAGGATGGTGCTGGATCTGAAATGCATTAAAACCTATATATGAAAGGCCATGGGTAAAAAACATGTCCTTAAACTTTTTGGGTCTGATCCATCCGTCCTTTGGCAGGCAAAAGGTACCCTGAAGGTAAATAGGAGTTCTGCCAGTTAGCTGAGGCACTGTGCCCAACAAAAGTCAGAACTGCAAAAGGCAGCTTGCATACACCACCTGTTGCTCATCACTGTGTCTAAAATAAAAATCTAAGGTGAAATCTTGCCTTCATTGAAGTCAATGGGAATTTTATTTTCATTAAAAAATATATTGCTAGACATCAAAGTTGTGAACAGAACCTTCAGAATGTGAATGGTGTGTAACCAATGCCCCTTTTCATGTTTTTTAAAAACGTGTGGTACATTGATTATTGCCAATGTGGTACATGACACAGAATTAATATAAAAATAAATAGTATTGGATAGTAGCAATAGTTCTTGTATTTAGTTAAAATAACTCATTTTCTTACTTTACATGAAGCTGTGGCATAATTTCTAGCCTGCTGCTTCAGAATCAAGGGCTTTCCACTGAATTTGTGTCCAGCTTCCTATCTTGTCTTTGAATTCAGTGGAAATTGGCATCACTGACTTCAATAGGTGTTACCTCTGAAAATCAGACCAGTTCCTTTGGTACCTAAATATGGATATTTGTGCTTATTTTGATTGAAAATGCTCACTTGTATATATAAAATGGTGAAATCATTTGGTGTGAATCACTGATGTAATGAATAGTCCACACTAGAGTTAAATGAGATTGGAAAGCAATGGAATAATAGTCACATTAACTACAGTCTCCCTTTTGCTTTTGATGCTGCTGTAATTACAATTGAAAATAAATTATTTAAATCAGAGAGTAAACATTCTGCAGAGATTACATGATTAATTATGTAAAAAAATGAACATAAATAATAAAAGAAACAACATGTACAATGATTTGCTAGTTGGTATTTCTCTCCAGATTGTTTGCTTTTGGGGACAGAAACTATGAGGTACTTTGTGATCTCAGTTATACTTGTATAGCTCCACTGAAACACAATGGGGATTTACACCAGCATAACTGAGATCAGAAACTGTCCCCCAGTTTTTCTCCATTTGATTTGCAATGTATTTATTTATTTAAATGTCGAATTTAGTAAAAGAGTGAAAGTTTGCTACCAGATAAAAACCCAGCCACTAATCCACTGGTGGCCCTCAACATGGACCCAACAACACTTCTCTTCTCCATAACATTTGAGAGCCTTCAAGTCCCTCTTTCCCTCAGAGTTGCAGTAATATCTCCTTTATGGATTGTACATTCTTGTCCCCAGTCATGTAATGAATTTCACATGGGCAGACTCCCGCTGTTCCTGTGTAGAGCCACACTAAGGTAAAGAGGTCTCTGAGTGGACACAAGGGTCTGCCTTAAAAGAACATTGCAGTTATATACAAAATATGAGAGAACTATTAATATTATTAGTAGTATTATTATTGGCAAAACATACCAGAGCCCTTGTCATTAGTCAGGATGCCTTAGTGCTAGGTGCTGTACTAAGACAGAACAACAAAGACAGTCCCTGCCCCAAAGATCTTCCAGTCAAAGTAGACAAGAGAGAACAAATGAATGTGGACAGATAAAAGGGGGAGTGCAAGAAACCAATAAGACAATACCAGTCTGTAAAATAGATGATAGTCTCAGCACACCAGCGGCCTAACTGTTGTCAATTTTTTTGTAGGCAAAATAGCAAAGCAGATTTTTGAGGAGGGTTTTGAAGAAAGATAATGAAGTAGTTTTGTGGATGTTTATGGGGAGTTCCTCCCAAGCCTGAGGTGCTGTATTGGAGAAAGTACAAAGGTGCTTGTCTGAAAATTTAACAATTGGGCGATGGAGGCTAGAATCATGGACTGATTTGAGGGGACAGTTAACATTTCTAAGTATTGTCCATGGACAGTAAAAAGAACACATGTATATATATCTGTTATACAGTTGGCCCTTGTATATCTGCATAGATGCACAGCTCTGTATTATTCTGCTACTCTTTTAGAGAATGAGTTTCACAGTCAATAGTATGCATTTTGTATTACATTTTTTATGACATGCTATTTTGGACAATTGCAAGTTAAATTCTTCATTAAAGTCACCAAAACCTATTTAAGAGGATCTGGTACGAGTTGTCACTTAAAGCAAATACTGCAGTATTATCTAGGCTCTGCTGCAGTATTGTTTTTCCTATTTTACATATTTTCCCTGTGCACTCAGAGAATTATTTGTGTCAGGAGGGACTTCTATAACTTATATCCCCAGCTGTGGGGTTTATTCTCACATCAATATGTGGAAGATTTAAGCAGGTAAACTCCCTTTAGCAACAATGCGAGTTACAATTGAAACTCCTCAGTAGAGAGAAGTGCCTTTCATTTCAAAAAGAGATTTTATTTTCTCTGTGAAATGAACATAAAAACTAAGTGGTTTGTTGGTGGTGGTATTATTATTTTTCCTATTTTACTAATGGAAACATCTGTTGTGAGACAGAGTAGTTGCATCATATCATTTTTGGTTTCTTTTGCAACTCTCTCTTCTTCTCACCCAACCATATGCTACAGGTCAGATTTTTTTTTTTGTCACTTATCCTGATAACATAACTAACACACCCACACGTGTGGTACCGGTCTCTTCACACATGTCATATTATCTTGCACATTACTCAACATATTGGAAGCAAACAGCCTGGAATATCAAAAAGAAAAATTAAAGAACACTTGGCTGTGACTAAGAGCCAAGAGACAAGAGAAGTAGTGTTGAGGTTTATAGATGTAGTTAATATTATTGTGAGCTGCACTATCACTGCCAGTCCTATCAGTTTAAAAAAAAGTGAGTTCCTTGTGTAGGGCTGAACATCCCATTAAGGATTAATCATCCATTCTTTCTCTACTGCCATGGCATACTGGAGAAATGTAAGCATTTTAGTTCACCCACAGAATATCTGACCTTAGATTCCTCTGCAACAAAGCTGACTAGATTATAGTGCCTCAGATGATGTTAGAAGGTAGGGTTTATAAGAAGAGATTTTTCAAAATAAGTGCTTTAGGATTTCATTCCACATGAGAAAAGAACTCACAAGAAACACATTCTCTCCTTGATACACTGGGATCTTTCCCACCATTGTTTTATCTTTCATCACCATAATCAGCGCCCTTTAGTAAAAACAGCATAGTACATTCGTATAGCACTGATGCCAATTCTCTCAAATTTTATCATGAATCTCCTGATATTTGATGTTTTTCTTAAAGCCCCAGCTGCTGGAATCAGTTTCTTACCTGAGAATCGCAGCTTTTAAATTAAAAAAAAAATTACAGAAAAGCCTGCAAATATGATCCCTAAACACTCTAACAGTAGGAGGCAAATAAAAGCACATATAATAGTACTTTTAAAATCCTATGATTTTGGGGGCCTGACTTGTGATTTTTGAACATTTGATGTTGGCTGGGTTAGCCTTCCTGCAGATTTTGAATGAAAAATACTCTAAGTCCCTTTTTCCTTCAATGGAAAATATTTGCTATTTCTACATGTGTTCTCTCTCTCCTTTTCCTTAAGTGACTTTATGAGCAAAATCCTGGCTTCATTGAAGTCAGTGGGAATTTTGCCATTGATTCTACTGGGGTCAGGATTAGATCCCATATTACACAAAATCAGAAGGAAATGAAATTAAGGTCCCATCTCAAAAATCTATTTACATAAAATTTAAGTAAAAAAGTCAGTTAAAAGAGGTACATTCAAATTAACTGGAAATTTGTTCTTACATAATAGGGGCTTCTTGCAGGTAGTAATTATAAATATAATAAGAATAAAATAAATAATATATTACATGTATGTATAGCCCATTTCATCCTAATGGATACAAAGTACTGTCTATAGACAGAGAACCAGGGAAGCTCCAGAGGCTTGGCAAAAGCAAATATCTAAAAACAGGAAAGAAAAGAGAACCTGACAAACTTAATTAGCACATTTAATGACATCCATCACTTGCCCAGGTCATACCAGTGTCACAAATTGAGGTATGCCAGAATGGCATTAACAAGCACCCTGCTGCATCAAAGCACCCTGCTGTGCCTCCTTGTCTTGCACAGACAGATTTCTTTTGGAATAGTCTCTCATATTGTAGGGATAGATGGTCTTGTGGTTAAAGCCTGGACTGACACTTAGGTAGGGTTGCCAACCCTCCAGGATCATCCTGGAGTCTCCAGGAATGAAAGATTAATCTTTAATTAAAGATTATGTCAAGTGATGGAACCTCTAGGAATAGGTCCAACCAAAACTTGCAACCCTCCACTTGTGGGGACTAGATTCTCTTAGTTCTGTTGTAGGCTTTTTTTTTTTTGACCCTGGGTTAGTTGTTTAATATTTCCATGCATCATTTCCCCATCTGTAAAATTGGAATATTTATACTTCCCTTGTCTGCCTTGTCTAAATCCATTTTTTTGGGAAGGGACTTGCTTTTGCTATGTGCTCATACAATGCCTCGCACAGTAGGGTTCTAGTGGCATTTAGGGGCTCTCATAATTCAAATAATAATCATATCAATGTATGTACTGCTGACTGCACTGGCTTTGGAGTCTATCTCCTTATTTACACTATCTGGGATCAATGGGTGATTTTATTAATTATTTATATGGTACCTGCAAAGTGCTATGTGCTTGAGAAACAAATTAGAAGGCAAAGTACCTCAGAGAGCTTTCATTGTTAATGGATAACAGTAAAGACTAAGCATGAGGGATAGGCTATAACAAGAGAAAGGTGACTAAGTATTGAAGTTTGGTGCACATCTTGTTCCCTCATCAGTTTTGCACTTTTTTAAAGGGAGGATTATTTGTTCTATCTTTGAAATTTTTTGTCTTCTGGAGGGTTACAATAAGTCCTTGCTTTTGTGACCATAATTTTTTATGTTTTTTTGTCCCCTGAGCAGAATTTGATTTTTTGGTATTGTCAGTGTGAGGAGCACGTTGACATGAACACAAAGTTCTTCCAGTGACCTGTGAATGAGTGCATTAATACTTTAGTCTATACTTAATGCTTCACACTGAAGCATTATCAACACAAAAGTGATTAGTGATTATATTATACCAGAAATACAGGGATATTGCAGATTAACAAGATTGGCCTTTTTAAATAATTACACAAATTTGAAGATGATACAAGTTCCTAAAAAGCAAAGTCCGTGGAATTATTTGCATTATTTTTATTTATTACTTGTATAACTCTATGAGGATTGAAACTCCATGATTGTCATGGCATCTACGGGGCCCTACTCAGAGATCAGGCAGTGGTTTGTCCTACTGTTGTGCTAAGTACTATACAACCAGAATACAATGTGACCAGAGCCCCATTATGCTAGATGTTGCAAATAGACAAAGTAGGAGAGAGTCCTTGCTTTGAACAGCTAACAATTTAAAGACAAAGACAGAGAAGGAGGGCATCATTATCCCCCCCTTAACAAATTGGGAACTGAGGCACAGAATGATTCATCGATTTGTCCTACGTCACACATACATACAGCTCAAAATGTCAGCTTTCATAGAATTATTTAGAAATTTCAAATTAATATGGGGCAGATTCTATTCTTAGAAAAACACATAGAGGTCTGACAGCAGTGGCAATAGGAACTTCATGCATCTTAGGCAGTGCTTGGCTCATGATGTTTATTGTTAAGTGTTGTTTTTGTGCATCCATTGTCCTCTTCATGCACATAGATACTCCCAGGCAGTTCAGATCGTACAGACAAACAAGAATCATTCTGAGAAAGCCGAGATGGATCCAAATTGCAGAAGTTGGATTCAGACTTATAACACTACAAAATATGGGAACATTTCAAGTTGGGTTTTGGCTCAGTATATAACATTGACATAAAAAGTTTGGGAGTGCTTGGCTCTGGGGTTTGTTTTGGGCCAGTCTCTAAGACAAAATAGATAGAATGGGTACTGCTATAGACATAACTATTGGTA
Source organism: Dermatemys mawii (assembly GCA_007922305.1). NCBI lineage: Eukaryota > Metazoa > Chordata > Testudines > Dermatemydidae > Dermatemys > Dermatemys mawii. The sequence continues at coordinate 23,621,003 of ML677342.1, read as the reverse complement.
TTCTATAGTGCTTGTGGTGTCCCAACATCTCCTGAGGGAGGTAATATTGTTTCTGCAGTTTCCTACAATGCATGCTGAGAGTTTAGTAGGGCTCACTGAACTTTCACTTTTATTCCATATATTAAGTAGATCTGATAGTCTTGATATACATAGTACAGTTTTTTCTGACTTTGAGGGAAATGCACTAAACATTTAAATGAACTTCTCTACTTGTGCAGAAGTGGAAAAAAAATCACAATACATCATACTTTTAAAGAGCATTTCATTAATGACAACATAAGAATATACTGCTAGTTATGGACCATTTAATTGTTATGTATTTAAAATAAGGAATATTTCTCACATTCTTTCCAAGGTTTCATATACTTGAAATTTATTATGTCAGTCATCAATTGCTATGACATCACAAGATGAATTCAAAGTAATGATTACTTTAGCATTTAAAATGCTTGGAGTGTACCAATTATTCAGACTGCTAAGTGAAAGTAAAAATGTCAGTTTAGCTATCTATAATCCCACACTGTTTAAAGGTTCATGAATTACACATGGGACAGATAGAAAGAGAGAAACTGAGTTTGACTAAAAGATATTTTCTGTACAAAATTTGCAGAAACCACAGCTTTTAATGTATTCTTGTGATTAATCAATGTGATTTAAGGTTCTGTACTTGGAATTTACTTTGAATTTAAAGCAGTCTCCTGTTCATTACAATGAGTAAACAGTATGTGCCAAATGATTTAAAAGATTCACCTGCACAATTTAGGATCCTGAACCTGCATTCCTTGCTTACACACAATTCCCAGCAGAGCCAATGGGAGTACTGAGTACACAAAGAACACATAATTGGGTCTCAAGACTCTGATTATGTTCAGAGGGTTATGATCCTCTCCACAGTGCCCAGCATGAGTAACTTGGATGCGTGCTAGCAAACTCCATGTGGGAAAGAAGGGTTAAGATTCCTCTCTGGCCACAGGCTGTGAAGATGGAGTAAAGAAGCTTCAAAGCTACTATAGAATCATAGAATTAGATGGGATGGCAAAGGTCATCTAGTCTAACCCCCAATAGTGTACATGTACTATGCTTACTAGTCTAGTCTAATGGAATGCAGCTCTAGCACTCTATCACTCCATCAGAGCAAAGGACCAGAGAAGCTAAATGGCACACTCACTCTTCCAGAGACTTCCTAAATAACCTCCCGTGAATAAATGTGCAACTTACACAAAGTTTGCTGCCACCATATTGTCCTCTCTGTTTCTGTGTTCTATCCCTTTCCCCATCCTGTCTGTTGCATCTAGTTGAAGAATATTGCCTCATTGTTTCCTTATACTGCTCTGTCTGTATTACACTGTTATCTCTTGAAGTGCTGAAACTACCTCTGAGCCCATTTTCCCTGTCAGGCTTAGACTCCAGAACCTTGTCTTGTTGAGCCAGACATGCAATCCTGTCGCAACACAGACCCGGGATCTAAACTATGCCCCCAAAGCCGCAGGCTTTAACTGAAAACCATTCAGCAAGTACTCCTGTCTCCAGCACCCAGACCCCAATAGAATCCAAACCCCTAATAAATCCATTTTACTCTGAATAAAGCTTATACAGGGTAAACTCATAAATTATTTGCCCTCTATAACACTGATAGAGAGATATGCACAGCTGCTTGCTCCCCCAGGTATTAATCACTTACTCTGGGTTAGTTTATACTACAGGCATTTAGGTCTTGATTCAAAGCATAATGAAGTCAGTGGGAGCCGTTGACTTCAACGGGCTTTGGATTAGGACAGGTCAATAGAGGACTATTACATCTTTTCTCCATTACATTATGCCTCCCTATTTGCTGCACAACATTGCTGTGCCTTTAACGCCGAGATGCACACAATCTAAAACCCCAGATTCAAAACCCTGAACTCTGAGAAAGTTTGGCTCCAGAAGAGATCCAGGTCTAGATCAGAACTTTCTAACTTGGACCCATCTCTGCCTTTTGTTGTCCTACTGCATTGCAAACTCATGGATGAGATGCTGCATGGAATATCTATGCTTTTGATTATTTTTGTTTTATTTAAAGATATTTTCTACCAATGTTTCTTATCTTTTTAGGAGTCTTTTTACTATTTACTCTCTTCATTAGTATTTGCAACTTCTCAAATGTTAATATCATCTGAGACATTTATTAATATGCCCTTTACATTAGTTGAGATATCCGTATGTAAGCAGTTAACTACTCATCTCAAATGTCTGACCTCTCAGTTCTTGTCCTCAAAGGAAATTGCACAACACCTTCAAAAGACGCACTTGGGAACTTAAATTCCTAACTCTGATAGACACTAAAAATCATGGACTTCAACACTGGTTTTATGGTTTATTATAACAATTTGACATGCGTTATTAACACAGTCCTTTTTTTACACATCCCTGACCTGAGTTAGACTATACATATTTAACTGTCTTAAGCTTTCCTCTAAAATCATCTGCCTGGTTGGTTTTGCTACCCTTCTCTGAATGTCCTCCTTTGTCTTTTGCAGGGGTGTTAATTGACCATGTAAATGGTCTTTTGCAACATGTGTTAAACCCTCATGCTTATTAATCTGTTTCACCTCCTATTTAGGTTTGACACACTGATAATTTTTTCCAGATGTGAAGAAGAGCTCAAACTCTTAACTCTTCCACCAACAGCAGTTGGCCCAATAAAACATATTACCTCACCCATCTTCACCATCTTCAATATAGTCAGTGATTAACCTATAAATCTGCATTTATATAGCTTTACATCTTTTTACTATAACTCTGTGCTTTATCCCACCTGCCCAATATACAATAGGTACCCTAATTATTTCTTTTATCCCCACATGTTAATGTTAATAACATTTACTAAAAATTATCAAGGTTCAAAGTGATAGCCATGTTAGTCTGTATCCGCAAAATGAATGAGGAGTACTTGTGGCACCTTAGAGACTAACAAATGTATTTGGGCATAAGCTTTTGTGGGCTAAAACCCACTTCATCATATATATAGAATGGAACATACAGTAGGAAGATATATATGTATAATGAACATGAAAAGATGGCAGTTGCCATACCAGCTCTAAGAGGCTACTCAATTAAGGTGAGCTACTATCAGTGATAATCAGGATGGCACATTTCAAATAGTTAACATTCCACATGAAGATGGACTACAAGATGTCGGGAACAGTATCCCCGATAATGTCACGGCAAACCTAGTGGCTGAACTTTGTGATTTTGTCCTCATCCACAACTATTTCACATTTGGGGACAATATATACCTTCATGTCAGTGACACTGCTATGGGTACCCGTATGGCCCCACAGTATGCCAACATTTTTATGGCTGACTTAGAACAACGCTTCTTTAGCTCTCATCCTCTAAAGCTCTTATTCTACTTGCGCTACATTGATGACATCTTCATCATTTGGACGCATGGAAAAGAAGCTCTTGAGGAATTCCTCCATGATTTCAACAATATCCTACCATCAACCTCAGCCTGAACTAATCCACATAAGTGATCCACTTCCTGGACACTACAGTATTAATAAGCAACGATCTCATAAACACCACCCTCTACTGGAAATCAGCCCACCGCTATACTTACCTACATGCCTCCAGCTTCCATCCAGGACACATCACATGATCCATTGTCTACAGCCAAGCTCTAAAATACAACCGCATTTGCTCCAATCCCTCAGACAGACACAAACACCTACAAGCATAGGCACTGACTATATATGTGTATATAACTTGGGTAAGGGATGTGTAAAAAGGGATTGTGTTAATATCCTACAAATACTCGAAAGGTGTAAACACTAGAGAAAGGAAGAAATTATTTAGTGTGATACATGGAAGTGTAGCTAGGAGTAGTGACATGAAGTTAAGGAAGAGAACATTTAGATAAAATTATGGGGAAAAATTCTAATGACAGTGAGATCTATACAGTTGTGGAAACACCTCCCAAAGGAAGTGGTAGAAACTACATTGTTTGTGGCATTTAAAAGTAGATGGGACAAAATCAAAACAAAACAATAGCAACAAACCCACCAGTAGCAAACTATCTTGCATTAGCAGGGAAGTGGATGGCATAATAAATCTTTTCCATCTCTAAATTGGGTGATTCTATCAATCTATTGAAGGGTCAGAAATAGGCCCTACATATACTACATTGTATTATACTGTTTGATCAATCAATATTTTTTAACTTTTTCTGTGTTGTCCTTTCATATTTTTTTTTCTATTTAACAAAAGTATCCTATAATACATAGCTCACCTCTTTTGGCTTGAAACTGAAAAAAGAAATGGAGTCAGGATCTCTGTCTAACAGACAAGAGGTGAGAAATATGAGCAGACTTAAGACTACAAGATATAAACAACTGTAATCAGTTCATAATATTGCCTTCCTGCTTTACTGCTGTGCTTTAAAATGTGAACCACAACCTAGCATGGTGTAAACATGCAGATCATAAATAATAGCTGAAGAGTTTATTCATGATTTAGATTATGGGTTCAACACAGATGTCATGAGAAAAAATGCCTTAAAGAGTTTAAATGCAAGTACTTGAAGAAACTTATGTTCTAATCCAGTGCTCATTGAAGTCAATGGGAGTGCATTTCTGTTGGCTACAACAGGCATTGTGAAAAGTAAAATGGGTGCAAAAAAATTTTATAAGCATTTAAAATAAATAGCTGTAAAACTTTAATTTCTGTGTATCTCTTTTTGTCCCCAATGAAATTGACATGTATATCTTTTGTGAAGATTTGTTTCTTATTCTTCAGTCATTATTAGTATGCTTAACTACTATAGCACATAAGCATATTCTAACAAAACATGTGGGAACAGAGAAGCCGCAAGAGCTAAAGAGCACAACTTTGTTGAAGTCAGTGCAGTTTTGCCCACTTCTATCTGCAGTGAATTTCACCCATGGTTTTTAATGCTATCATTTTAAAATTACATTTTAAACCAGAAAAAATGAATCTGATACACCATATAAAGTATATTTAACAGACAATCTGAGTTTCACCATTAATGATCTTCCTTCCATCAGTATAGTCTACTATTAACCATTACATCTTATACACACAAATAAATCTTATTTGATCACTTCTGGAATCACTGAACAATCCACCTTCTATTGTTTCAGTAAAACAGAAAGGAAAACGTGGTAAGTTCCTTCCAGGAACAATTTCTACTTACAACTAACTTCTGATCCCATAACATGCTCATTGATGGAAAAAGAAAAATTAGTTTAGATGATCCTTCTGAATATTTTCTTAGTTAAATGGTACTGTTCATCTAATCTTTTTAATCACTTTTATGGTAAATATTCCCAACAGCAGCTCTATGAATCTCACTAGTATTTATATTGGCTTCTTAATTGTTATAAAAACATGTATTTTTGTACAATTATAATTAACCTGCAAACAGTAACCTTTTGCACATGTAAAGTGGCTGCAGTGCTCTTTATTATAGACCACTTTCAGTACCATTCATTTAGTATGCTGTGTTTTTAACACAAATGTAATCCACTCTGCATTTTCCATTTAAAATGCATAAGGCAAAGTGCATCATAACAGGATGTAACTACGTATTAATCAAATTAGCACAACACTTCAAAGGCCCGGCTTTTTACTAGGCTACTGTTAGAACACAATTCATGATGGAAAGAAGCAGCATAATGAAAGGCTTGGCAAGGGAGTTGTTTATTTTCTTTCCAGAAAGATATATTGTGGGTTAATTTTCATGACGGGAAAAAAATGTAGAGGAAGGATAACAGTAAGCATTAAGCTAAGGGACAATAAATAGAATTTAAAATAGTACCATGGCTTTGCTATTGATAAACATAAATGTAGTAATTAGTTGATGATACAACAGAGCTCAAATGACCTATTGTTAAATTATTCAAACTTCATGATGCAAGCAAAGAAGAGACAGATTATTCAATATTCACATTGTGAAACTAGACAACTGGGGAAGGTTCTTCGTCATTTATATGTCTAAAACCCTACAAGTGCACAAGAACTTTAAAGTAATGCTTTTTATATCTGAACACTTTCAAGTGCATGACATATCTCTAATTTAGTATAATTTTAAATGATGTTTCAAAGCACTGCGTAAGAGTTTATGTGCTTCTGTCCTCAATGCATGGAATATTTTACAGACACTAAGCAGATATGATTTAACAAAATTTCAGAGAGGTACACTAAAGCATTTAAGATGTGTACTATAACACTGTTTTTAAGGTTTCCTCACAATATCATGAAATTTTAAAATTTGATATAAAAATGGTTCTCCAGCTATGTAACCTCATTACAGCTTCAGATGAAGATCAAACCATAGATATTATGTTTATCACATACTTATTTTATTTACTGTCTTCTGTCTCATTTACTCATTTCCATTTATATGTTTTTCTTCAGTGGCATAGTAATTCAGAAACTGATCCAGAAGTCAATGGAAGTAGGATAAAGACTGTACGTTTGGCCTACTATTTCTTACAACAGTGATGATGGATTTTATTCTAGTTTCTGGCCTCTAGTCTTTTGACACATTATTTTTATTTTTATACATGCAATTTAGCCATTTTATTTTCTAAATAGATACACACCCATTTCACCCTCTTCACACTTTTGTTTATTCCCTGTAGATGAAGGAAATAAAATCTACCCCGTGGTTTATGTGTATAGCATATAAAAGCTCTTTAGAGCCATATCTCTGTTTTCATTACATAGGTGCATTAGTAAAAGCAAGCCTACTATGGCTACTATTTTAAGAACCTGATAACAACTAAAATTTATATTATAGAAAACTGCTTTGACATACTTTATTTGGCAAGCACATAGGCTTCTGATACAGAAAATAGCAGAGGAATTGTTATTTTAAGTTATGATAATGATGCTGAAAGCAGAAGATTTAAGGTGGCTTTCTGAATCTTTGGGAAACTTTAAATTATGTGAAGAATGGAGTGGATGGACTTTTAAAAATATCTCAGAGCTGAAATTAAAAAAAATGGTAAGGAAGACTATATATAAGACTATATATGAGGAGTAGGCAACCTATGGCACACATGCCAGAGGCAGCACGTGAGCTGATTTTCAGTGGCATTCACACTACCTGGGTCCTAGCCACCGGACCGGGGAGCTCTGCATTTTAATTTAATTTTAAATGGAGCTTCTTAAACATTTTCAAAACCTTATTTACTTTACATACAACAGTAGTTTAGTTATATATTATAAACTTAGAGAAAGAAACCTTCTAAAAATGTTAAAATGTATTAGTGGCATGCAAAACCTTAAATGAGAGTGAATAAATGAAGACTCAGCACACCACTTCTGAAAGGTGGCTGACCCCTGCTATATATTATTAATAACTATTAAGAGGTAGGTGTGTTATACAAAGACATTATTCCATTCAGAGATATTAGTAGTTCACAATTTGAGTGATACTTGTGTTATTTAGAGAGACAAGGTGGGTGAGGTAATAACTTTTACTGAACCAACTTCTGTTGGTGAGAGAGACAAGCTTTTGAGTTTACACAGAACTCTTCTTCAGTTCTGTGTAAGCTTGAAAGCTTGTCTCTCTCACCAACAGAAGATGCTCCAATAAAAGATATTGCATCCGACGAAGTGGATATTCACCCACAGAAGCTTATGCTCTAATACATCTGTTAGTCTATAAGGTGCCACAGGACTCTTTGTTGCTTGTGCAGATCCAAGCTAACATGGCTACGCCTCTGATTCTCAATAAAAGATATTACCTCACCCACCCTGTCTCTCTAATATCCTGGGACCAACACAAACACAACAACACTTCATACAACTTGTGTCATTTGTCACTTAGGCCCCAGTTTAGGAAACCATCTCTTGTGGGTAAAGCACTTAAATACATTCATAAGTGCTGAACAGGGATAGATTTCATTAAGGAAATAAATGCTTTCCTGAACTGGGGCCTAAAACTGTAAATTGGGAATTTTCTTGAATAGCGTAACTTCATTTCTATTTCAGTTCCATTCCACATCCCAGAAAAGTCAGATTACTGATTGGACATCCTGACAATGCTATGGATACTCGGACTTTTATACTAGCTTATGTCACTGACTGCTGTGTGAGAACTACAGAAAAAAAATATAGGGCCAGATCCTCAACTTCTGTGAATTGTTGTAGCTCAGGTGAAGTAAAGGGAGCTCTGATATTTTATTCCATCTGAGGATCTGGTCATACTGTAAATAGATGTACAGTAGTTACAATGCTCACATTTCATGTTTCTGACACTAACATGGTGGTGGGTCAAACATATTTTTTTCCTGAAATCTCTTAAGTGAAATCAGAAATGGGATAACAATTTAAAGCTGCATTTTGCCTCCCTGTACAGTAGCCACTTAGATGAGTTCACAACAGCTTTTCCTCAACAACATATAGTTGCACTACATTTTGATGGGTAATAGCCTGTATTTTTCACATTTTCTCCCAATGTTTGTGGTTTCTATAGAAACAGAGGGCTGAATCTTTACCTTACTCATGCTAAACTCTCACTGAAGAGACTTTTGCCTGAGTACAGACTGAGTAAAGCCCAATGAAGCTAATAGAAATTAGAGATGGAAAAGACCTATAGCATCATTCAGTCCATTTTTCTGGGATTGCAAGGTAATCTACATGATAAAATCAGATGTTGTTTCCAGTTCAGTTTTAAGTGATTCTAATGACTCTATCACATCACTAGATGTCCCCATGACCTGCTGTTTCTGCAAAGAACTGGACACGATACTTGGGGGCGACCCCACTTCCACTCTGAGGACCCCCATGGACACTTCAGAGCCAAGTTCAACGAGGCAGGAGGAGGAAGAGGAAAGCGGGAGTGAGGGAGATGAGGGGGAAGGAGACACCCTGGTATCTTTTGATTCATGCAACCGGGAGCTGTTCTCAAGCCAGAAGAAAGGTAGCCAGTCATGGTGGCAGGTGCTTGGGGAAAGACAAACACCAGAGGAGGTTTCCAGTAAGCGGCTTTTATTTTGGGAAGGAAGTTACTTGGTGTGGGCTCTTGGAGCAAGGAGGGTTAGGGCTGCATGCATGCATGTAGTTGATGTACTCTCTCACATCGCAGTAATCGGCCTCAGTAATCTCTTCAAAGGTCTCATCCAGAAGTTGGGCAATATGCTTGTGCAGGTTTCTTGGGAGATCCACTGTCCTTGTTCTTGTCCCAGTCAGGCTAACATGTGTGCACCACTGTGCCGTGAGGAGTAGGGGGACCATTGCTGCACACAGGCAAGCTGCATATGGCCCAGGGCGGAAGCTGCATTGTAGTAGAAGAACCTCCCTTGCTTCCTAGGTCACCTTCATCAGCGAGTATCTTCCAGGACGAACTCCTGTGGAAAACTTGGGGACAGTGCTCAGTACAGGGGCCACCTGCATCTATTGGCTCTCTCCAAGGCACAGAAACTCACAGCCATGAAATGATCAGTCCCCCTTGACCCTGTGCTTACTCACCATTTTGGGGCTCACGTGGGTTATGTGCGCTGGCTTTGGGATGGGCAAATTATACTATTGTGTAGACTGTGCTTGCCCTTAAGTATGGGGGAATCATTGCTCTGTCTGGTGTGAACAATGCTGCCTCTGTTAAGTGTTGCATTTTACCTTTACAGATGCAACCTTGAGATCTCAGCCGTCCATATTATCACCAGCTGAAAGACCCCAAAGAATTAGGAAGAGGCCATGTAGAAGCAAAGAAGACATGCTGCATGAAATAATGCAGCAGTCCCTTAATGAAAATCAAAAGGCGCAGAAGTGGAGGGAGAGTGAAAGGAGGATCCACCAGTAGAATGAGGAGTGCTGGCAGAAAGGTTTGGAGCTCTGGCAGCAAAGCATGGATCAGCTGATAAGCATCATGGAGTGCCAAACGGACTCAATCCAGGTGCTCGTAGCCATGCAGGTGGAGCACTACTGCACCTGCCCCCCTGCAGCCCTTGTCACAAAACTCTTTTCCTTGTACCCCTATGTCACCTCCAACCCATTTCCCCCAACATCCAGGTTCTTATTGCCACCAGCTGCCTCCAACATGTATAGCTTCATTACCCAGTCCTGCAAACTACGATCCTTACCCACTGCACTCAACCCTCATCACCATACATTATAGCCATCCTGCAGTGCAGGACTCATTGCACAGCACTCCAGACAGGAAGTCTGAGTATTATAACAGGACATAACACAAATCTGTGATTATACCGTTCCCCACCCAACCCCCTTACCCTTCTTGTTTCCCAAGCAGTTGTGTTGCTTTTCAATAAATGAATTTGCTTCTCAGTAAATGGATTTTTTGGCTCTGAAAACATTCTTTATTATTGCATAAAGTAAAAGATACCTTTGCCCAGGAAATCAACATGCACTGCAAGTCAGTGTAGCAAACATTACTAACATTGGAACCACTGCACTTCACTCCCATGCAGGACACCAAACAGCCCCGCACTGATCCCCTCTAATAGCCCTGTTCTCTGGCTGTTCAAATTCAGCCTCCAGGCGTTGAACCTCCGAGTTCCATGCCTGAGTGAATCTTTCACCCTTCCCTTCACAAATGTTACGGAGGACACAGCATGCGGATATAACTGCGGGATGTTGTCATCGGCCAGGTCCAGCTTCCCATACAGAATGAGCCAGTCACCCTTTAAATGGCCAAAAGGATCACAATGGGCAGCTTCCTAAACAGGCCAGTGTTCTGAAGGATGTGTGCATCATGCACCTTTCTAGGTCACACTGCATTAATGTCAATGAAACGCCCACGGTGATCCACAAGCACCTGGAGAACCAGGGAAACATCCCTTCTGATTAACATACTCAGAGACTAGATGGCCTGGTGCCAGAATTGGAATATGTGTCCCATCTATTGCCACTCCTCAGTTAGGGAAACCCATTTGTGCAAAGCCAGCCACAATGTCATGCATGTTAGCCAGAGTTGTGGTTCTTCTGAGGAGGATCTTTAGGAATAACTTGACTGCCAAACGTGACATGCTGTCAAGACTTGTCAGCGGGACTCCATTAGGGAAGACAGAGCACGCAGTACAAATAATATTGAAAAATGCCGCCAAATGTAGATGGAAGCACAGGGATCGCTGGGATGCGAAACGATGCATCACAGGGCATTGGGACAGGACCTAGAATACCCCGCACCTACCACCCTCTTCCCACAAGCCACAGAATGGGAAGAGGTGCCGGGATAGCTGCCCATAATGCACTACTTCCAATGCCACCTCAAACGTGGCCACACCAGTGCACTTGCAGCTGTCAGTATGAACCAACTGCAGTGCTTTCCCTATTGCACATTCCGAAGGCTGGTTTAACTCAAAGCGCCCTACATCTGCAAGTGTAGCCATGCTCTTAGACTCAACTATCTCTGTTTTCTCAAGTAATTTCTAAAGCCATTTTATAGTTTTTGGATTGAAGTGTTTAAGGCTGAAATGCAACTTCCTTTTCCACACTCCTAGTGTTTTCAGGTGCTCCCCCTGCTTTCAAAGTTGCTCATCGTTTTCTGAAACAAATGTCTTTTGGATTGCAACTCTCCATGCCTAATTTGTATCCAGAAACAAATTTTTTCGATAAAGTTTTAGCCACTTTTCCGTTCATCATGTGCTTAAAAACATACACACTTAGAAGGAGGAGATTCTCAAAGGCACAAAACTGTGAGGAGCTATCTATCAACCATTAAAGAATCAATGAGAGCAGATGTGAAAATAGCACGCCTAATTTCAATAGTCCACTCAGAATTTTGTACACATCTAGCTCAACAAAAGGTAAGTTATGCAAAAAAAAAAAAAAGTAGAATTTTCTATTTGGTTTCTTTGCTATAGGGTTGCACCTGACCAGTATACTCTACTGTTTATTTTTATGCTCACTTACTAAAGCTTCAAATATAGAGAAAATCTCTGAAAAAAACTGAATTTTGAAAAAAATCTGTAAGTCACTGAAAAGTTTGTATCACAGGGGTAGCCATGTTAGTCTGGATCTGCAAAAGCAACAAAGAACCTTTGTAGCACCCTATAGCCTACCTGATGTTTTGGAGCATAAGCTTTCGTGGGTGAAGATCCACTTTGTCAGATGAAAGCTTATGCTCCAAAGCTCACAAAAGCTTATGCTCCAAAACATCAGTTAGTCTATAAGATACTACAAGACTCTTTGTCGCTTTTGAAAAATTTGTATTATCTTAAACTTGGAAATGTTTCAAATCCTGAATCCTGCAATTTTAAATATTAAGTTTTATACTATGGAAATTTGCTTCAAGCTTGCCTTGTTTTGGAGAGCTCTAATACTTAAAAATCAAGATGTCTAATGTCTGCATTCGTAGCCTTCTAAAAGACATAATAGTTTTTATTTTTTATTATATTTTTGAATATTCTAGAATGATTTATAAAAGGCCAAGCTTGAAGGTCAGTTTAAAGGGACATAGTTAAAGTTGAGTTTCAAATTTAATAGCATCATTTTCTGACTCTGAGTACTTGATTTTCAACATTTAACATTGTATTAGTGTTAATTGTTTTCATAGTGTTGCTGTGCTAAAGCTGGAAGAATAGCATCTACTTGAGATTTTACAATTTTCTCATAGCCTGATGTTAGCAGGTCCTGTTGTTCTTTTGGGCTAATCAAATGTCTGGATCTGAGGTTTTCAAAATATGTTCCCCACCCAAAAAATCAAGATGACACCTGTTTAGTTAAATGTAAAACTTTCCCCAAAGGAATCACCTGTTCTTTTGACATGTCCTTCTGTTTCTATGTAGGATACGAAAGGTTCATGAAAACAATCCATTTCTTTAAGTTTTGTGAATGAGTAGATGAAAAACCTTCTGAACCTCTTGTTTTACCTCGTTTAACACTTTGAGGTTCACTGAGTAGCAACTGTACTTCTTGTATGTTCTCTGACAGCTGAGGAACAGATTCTGATTTATTTAAATCCAAAGTTTTAACTGTAAAAGACAGAAGACAGAAGCTGTAGCTAAGGGGATACCATAAACTAAAACCAGTTTGGATAGAAATTAATTTTCCTGCTAATTTGTTTTTAGCTCATCAAGTCCTTCCGGGGAGGAGGTTTGTCTTCCTTCAAGTCCACAAGCATGTGGGCCACATTAAGTTTTATACCATCCGATTTTACTATATTAAAACTGTGAAACTAAAGAGTGCTATATCATCCATTCATTACCAAGCTGACTCTTTAGTGTCCTAGGCTTATCTTTTGGCCTTAAGCACCACTTTGCTTAGCTTCCTGTCTCTCAGCTAGCATATGTTGCCATCTATGTGCACTAGCAGGTTGGTGGCCTGAAATCATTCTAAGCCCAGCCCTTTGCTCTTTCACTAACAAACCACATTCCCTAAGGCTGTGATGTGCTGTCAGGCATGATAACCATGCCTGCCATGTCATATGTGAACCATGGGTGTGCTGGTTGAGGAAAAAGGCTTCTTGTGCCCTTTTCTTTCTCAATGCGCTCACACTACATGGGGCATAATGTGGCACTTTGCATTATCTGCTTTCAGCTTACTTTCAATCCAGCAAGAGTGAGGCAGCACTAGAAATCTCATAAGGAAGCCTTTGCTCATGAGATTTTGAAATCCAGTTGTCAATGCAGAAGGTGTAGAAAATGTCTGGTGCCACCAGAAATGAAAGGAATCTCCAAAACTTTTCTGGCAAGGTTTGTTGATTGCTAATATAAATGTGCTTTAGTCAACTAGTTAGCATCCTACTTTAAAAAAAAGTTTACTTAATAAAAAAAGGTTTAATTTTATACAGCTGCACACCATTAATATTCTTGGACAGAGACTTCTGTGTACAGGAAGATATAAAGTAAATGAATAAGATGTGACCTAAGACAGTACACAGCTATTTCCTTAGCTGCAAAAATGCATGTATTGATTTTGTTTTTGCCATGGTTAGAATAATACAAACATTTGTCAGCTGCATCCTTTAGCACTCAGCTTATGTGGAACTATTAAAAGTTGTCCTTATAGACTGCCACAAATAAAACAATGTTGCATTATATGTCATGATGTCCCCTCTTAGGTTTGCAAATAAATATAATCTACCTACTGTAGTGCTAGCATTGTTACGAGGCTCCACTTGCTTTCAGCAATGATAGTAATGATAATACTTTCTGGATGAATTATGTATTAATTGTTTTGTTGGGGGAAAAATGGAGATGAACTTTATTTATGACTGAATTTCTCTAAAAGGGTTACAAGGGTTGCTTTTTTATTGTGTACTCCAGGTTTTCAAATCAATATTTAGACATTTTCCCCCGATGCTAATGCAACTCTACCCATTTGTTAAAATAAACAATAAAACCTGACCTATTTACAGTGCTCTGTGTATGCTGCACCAGATACTCCTTAAGCACAATGGTGGAGAATTAGCACTATTGGATTCAGTAATATTATTCATTGAACATGCTATTTGAAAATTAAAGGCCCAATCCTGTACTCCTTACACACACACCTCCCACTTAGCTCAGTGGGAGTTTTGCATTCGAAAATATTACACTGCTCTACAGCTACTTGGAAACAAGTTACTGTTAGAAACAAGATTTTTAAGAACTCTTCTTTTTTTTAGGATTACAGAAAGATCCACAACTGGTGTTAAGCAAGGTAGTTGCTTTGAAGTCAATGGAATGATGGCAATTTACACCATCAGAGGCTCTATATTTAATGTCTATGAGCAAATTTCAGGAAGATTGCTCTTTTCTAAATTGCTAGATTTATTAATATTCTCCTCATCACTCCTCACCTTTGACCTGAGGGAACCACCCTCTACTGAAGGGAGAGGGTATTTTAGCCTACAAGCTCATTTATCTTTAAATTTCCTTCTTCCTTCCTTCCTTCTCTTCCCCCACCCCACCAACAAAGATTGCTGACAATGGTACCAAGTATTTGCCGGATATGTAGCTTTAATTTATCTCACTAGGAGCTTAGCCCAGACCACCAACCTCATTTCACCTGAGACCTCTTCCCAGAATCTACTAAAAATGACTAATGTCCCTCTTAGCCAATCTGCATAGAAAATAGATATGAGGGGCAAAAGTGCAAAGGAACCTATCAGTTCACTACACCCATATTCCAAATTTCATCACACAATTCTAGGTTGTCATTTTTAATTTTTAGTCAGAGAAATTCTTAATTTATGAACAGGAACTGGTTTACTATTTTTCACTTTAATTAAGTGTTTTGGAAAAAACCTGTTCCATGCTATATAAAATATATAGAGAGAAATATTGGAGATAGATTCTGACAAGATATTCTGGAGTAAATCAAGAGTAACTCCATTGACACTGGTAGCGTTATACCAGGGTCGACGGATATTTCGAAATATCCGCAAAATATTGCAAAATATTTCTTAGGACCAGAAGGTAACAATGGAAATAACTATTTTTTTCATAAACCATACGTTTAATATTTATCTTTTCAATAACTTTAAAGACTTAAATAGTCTATTAAAAAATAAAACTATTCTTGGTAATTTAAACTTTAAAATATACAGAACCAAATCCTAGTCTTTACTGATGTTAATGAGAGTTTTGCTAAAGGAGGACTGCAGCATTTGGCCCATTTTCTCCAGGGGTTTACCTTAATAAATATAAATTTGGGGCCCTAAACAGGTTGGAAAAAGCTATAAATAGAGATTTAGTGCCAGAAGTGTTCATCTGTCTGACATCCTACATAATAAAAGCCACAGAACTTCACCTAGGCCTGGTCCACACTAGGAGTAATTCTTGCATTGAAGGAAGAAGTCTCCCTACTAGGTGACTAAACAGTACTTAGTGTTGAATACTAACCAATAACTTGTGGTTGAACTAGAGCATAACTGTCAGACAGACATCCTGTCTTGATTCAATGACTCCAAGTGATGATGAATTTAAAACTTCCATAGAGGAAAATCTAGGAATAAAGGTTTTACTGTACAAACACCTCTAAATATTGGACAAAAACCAGCTTTTAGATACACATGTATATTTCCCACTGAAGCCAAAGACACTTGTATGCAGAAGGGGACCTACATATGCAGACCCAGTTGCACAACTGGTGCTTTGGTCTGCAGACAGTAGATGCTGAGTTAGGAACATGTGCTGTCCTCATATGCATATGCACAACTCCCACTGATGTCAATGGGAGTCTCTTGTATCTCTCTGAGGGCCAGATTTGCCCCATAAGGAAGCATCTTCATGCTTAGATATTGTCCCACTATTTTTGATACTTACATTTAAGCAACACGAGAAAAATGAAGTCTTTTTAGAGTCCTTTGATTCTCATTGCTATTGTTAGTCTTCGCTTTTCTTACAGATAAAGTCAAAGCTTCTGGCTAAAGCTAAATTTGAAGAAGAATTCAAGATTCATTTTTAGGAAAGTAAAGTGCTCAACTTGTTAGAACTGATTATTTTGCTGCTGATAAAAATACCTTCAACATCACTTAGTATGCACTCAGACTAAACACTTGACGGGTAGGGGGTGATACAAGTACTCTTGCACTGTAGCTGGAAAAGACTGGATGTATTCTGATATTGCTGCCCCACGTTCTGTCGTTGACAAGATCCTGGTATTATCTATCTTGTAAGTGGAGCACTCACACTTATATTCGCCGGAGCTGTCACTGTCACTTTTCCCCCATATCTTATTTAAGAAGACACTTGATATTTTTCACTTTAAATTTAGATGTTAAATTAAATATAGTTATTTCTTATCACAATTGACCTAGTGGAAATAGAGGAGGATAAAGTGATGGATAATATTTGCTACAAGATCATCTTCTTAACGTTCAGTGCAGTAGCAGCACCATCAGATTTCCTGTGCAGCCTCATATACCCATTGTATATGCCATTACCGAAACTTTGCAGAGAATAATTCTTCCCATCCTCTGAATAGGGTAGATAAAACACATATTCACAAAAATAGAAAGCTAAGAAAAGACAGAGCAGCTGGCAGCCCATTTAAACTTACTGGTAGAATCATGCTTAGGTAATTCAGAGGGATCGGATAATGCTATTGTCAAAAATGCTGCAGTTCAACAGCGTAGCATTGAACAGAGGGTGAAAAAAGGTATGTGTGGGAATGGTTAGGCTGCCTATATTTTTAGGACTTTATGCATCTGACTGAAGACTTAGTGATAACCCTATTGATCCATCCTACCCCACCCACACTAATTAACTCAAAAATTCATTGCAAATTGTTTCATGCTGCCTAGAATTTGATGAGATCAGTCTCAGAATTCTAATGTAATATACAAATCCCCTTTTAAAGTTTCTTGTTTAAAATGTTCTTTATCTTCAAATTATTTAGCAATCTAGATACCTGAAATTTATATCACTAGAGATGGTAGAAAAATAATATTTTCCCACAAGAAATAAAAAATAATACTTTTCATTCAGGTTTTTTAAAAAAGTGATTTTTGCTGTATTTATTCAGAGACCTTTTTTTGCTGTTTTTTTGCTGTTTTCTTTTCCTCCACCCCCACTCCTTTTTTCTTTAATTCATTTTGCCACTGAAGGGGGAAGAGGAAAAGGAGAGAAAGAGAGTGGGAATTAAGAAAATATATAAACAGTTTTCAGGTTTTATTAAAAAAGTAAATTTCAAAAACACATATTTTGATTAAACATTACTATGATGAGCTCTATATGTCCCATTACATTTGTACTTTGTGAGGGTGGAGCAAATGGCTCTATCTTCTATTCTCACACTCTAAATCATTTTTGACTCTAATCTAAAAACCAGTTGTGACACAGAGTCTCATTGGTGGTTCACTACTTGTGTCAGCAACTTATGAGAGATCTGACGTACTCGCTACACTGAACATACCATTATCATAATCTGTATCTAAAAAGTGAGATGTAGGGTATCAGGTACAAACTAGTAATACTCTGATAGTGAAAATAATTGTGCCGTGTATGTACTGTGTGTATACAAAGAGTTAAAAATACGCACAGGAATTTAGTTCTTAAAATGTATTTGGAAAGCTTGCATAAAATCAGCCTTCCCTAGACAAAGGAATGTGTATTTGCTTGTCTGACCAGTCAAGTTGTCAGGCAGAAACAATGAAGGCACATTTAAATATAAGGTAAACAAAGCTATCAAGCTAACAAATGGGAAAAGAGAGTATGACATCAACACCCCAGCAGGAAAAAGAAACTTTATCTGGGCTTATTTTTCAAAGGTTACATTTTAAAGGTATGCTGAACTATAAAAAGAAAGGGTGCAAATCCTAAAGTTATTCTCCTAAGGAGTCAAAGAAACAAAGCACTTTGAGCTTCACGTGATGGGTTCTAGTTAAATGTAGCAAGCCACGCTGGAACAAAGAGTATGGTGAGAATAACTTTCTTGAACAAAAGATTTTAGTTTGTTGTGTTTTAGTCTTAGATGTATATTTTTACCTCTGTTTGTTTGTAACCACTTCTATCCTTACTCCTTATACTTGGTATAAAGAGTCCTTTTGTTCATAAACTTGCTTTACTCTTCCCATAAACCAACTCAGGCCATTGTCTGAAGTGGAGGATTTGTCAACCCCAGTTAAGATAATAAGCTGATGTGTACTCTCTCTCTAAATGAACAGCAAACTTGTTAAGGTTTTGGGGGTGCTACAGTCAGAGGGGCTGATCATGGCAGGGAAGTATGTCTCTGAGGAACTCAGGAATTGGGATTTACAGATTGTTACCTGCTAGGCAAGGTTTGTACTGGCAGAGCCCTAAAATTTGCTGGCAAGGCAGAGAAGCTGGTGGATCAGGGACCAGACATTGCTTTGCAGCAACAAAGCTCCTATTGAGTTTGAGAGAGGTAACACAGTGGCTCGCAGTTCTGAGAACCCCAGCAGACTGTCACATCAACTAAATGGATTTCCAGAATACATGGATAAGTATATTAAAGATATGGGATTCCCAAGATAATTGTTTCAAATTAGAGGATAATATTCCTTTCACATTCAGAAGCAGAGTCGAGAATTCAGATTTGTCAAGTTTGTTTTCATCATACTCATCTACATCTTTTAAAGGGCCTGCTGTTTACACACACCCTTCCCCTTGTAGAACAGGGGAAGAGGCATCAAACCAGTCCCATTTGAGAAAACTGGTGGGAAATCAATATTTGAATACCCTCACTGCCTCTGTGCAATTTTGGGCTGCGCACTACATCATCACCATTACTGGCTCCAGTGCCATAATGTGGTTGGTCATGTGGCTACTGCTGTGCTCATGGGCTGCCCCAGTTGGGTTTAATGGACATATAGGGTAAGATAATATTGACTTGGCATTGACTGTGCAGCTATCTAAAATCCCACCACTTTGGAAAGGGGAGAATGTCATGGAGCATGGCACCCTAACTATTCTCCATATCACCATATTGTTAGCAAAAAAAAGAGCAGGTGGCAGCTATGTGATGCATTAGTATGAAACTACATGGACAGGTTTATTCTACATACAGATACCCAAGGGTCCTCTGATTTTGACTAAGGCCCATATGCTCATCTCCCTAGTACCTAATGGAGGGGACACTAGTATTAAAAGGAAAGGATAATAAAAATATGAAACACACATGTGGGAACAGCGCCTCAGCTGATATAAACTGGCCTAGGTCCGCTGAAGTCCGAAGAGCAGCATCGATTCACATCAGTTGGCCCATCCTATGAAAATATCAGTTATAATACTGATATAATATACTTATAATTCTCATGCATGTTTTGCCAATTCACTTAGTTTTCATACATGATTCTGTACTACTGCACAATCAGTATGTTTTACTCCTCTTTGATGTTTTAGTTTGTTTCACAAACTCTGTCCTCAAATGTCTCTATATAACTAGAGCTAAACAGGCTAATGAAATGGAGACGAAATCTGCCAGAGAGACTTCAAGTATTGGGTTGTAAATATGAAAGAACTGCACTTCAGTTAATATATTACAATATTGCTTCTCTTTAGATCTGTTTAGGTTTAAATAATTCAAGTCAAAAAACAAACAGTGATATTTTAAGTTAGCTACTTTATTCATCCAGGTCCTGATTCTGCACTATTGAAGTAAATGGGTGTTTTGCCATTGATTTTAACTGGAGTAGGATTTGGCCTTCAGAGAGAAGGTTCAATATGAGCTTTTACTGTCTCTACTTGCCTTACTAGCTCAGTTTTGCTTATATAATAGATTTGTGGAAAGAATCAAGCTCATTCTCAGAAGGCTATAAATATGTGTGTGTGTATGAAGGAGAGAGAGAGAAAGAGAGAAATCCTGCAAATAGTGTTGTGGACTTCTATTGACACTCCACTAGGTAGCAATAAATTCTGACTACCTACTGCATTTCTGAATAAGATTTAATTGAGATAGTGACACCTAGGTTTGGAAGTTTGAAGGGCAGAGACTAACCCACAAGACCATCTGTCATCCAAAAAAACCTTAAAACAAACATGAGCATGTCTTAATTATTAAGTTTTCTACAACAGGAAGCCTCTTGAATTGATTGATTGGCATCAATGCATTTGATTAATATTTTTCCATTTCTTACATCTATTGCTTTATTCTATTTGATTTTATCCTTTCCCCCCCATTGGAAGAATAATTGCAGTTCTTTTCAAATCTCCCAGGAAATTCTTCAGCTATGTAAAGTTATAACAAGATGTGACATTCAGTCCTAGTTAATCAGTGTTCAGCGCAAACCCGCAGCTGCAGTGCAGGGGTGGTACTTTCAGTTTGCCCATGACACTGACCAGGTTTTTAAGGAACAGAGAGTGTGGGGGGAAACAGCATAAAATACTTTAAATTTTTATAGAAAAGGTACAACTTTGTGAGAAAGCTGTATCATAAATTCCAAAAAAGTATATCTTAATGATACACTTAGAGTAAATCATTTGCCTTGAGAGACAGGAGGTCTCTGGTGACCTGCATGGCAGCCACAAGAGACTACCAGACTAGCTACTTTCAGCTAAATGTACTCTCATATTAATATTTTAAAATGCCATAATGCCTCTCTGAAAACCTCAGAGGACAGATCCATCAATTTGCAAGGTCTTCACTTCAGGAAATAGAAACAGGGATAATCTGCCATTAAAAGAAATAGTTCATTATGTCTGCTTCTTGGGAGCACATAAACTATGTCCCTCACATACTTAAGTTGCAAATCCTCACTTTAATGTAAGGGAAACACCATGCCCCAGAGCTTTATTGTCCCACTGTTTATTAGTACAGAAAGGTTTGTTGTGGTATGAAATCTTAAGCTTGTTGCAGTAATCAATCAGCTTCAAAGAATCTCTACCCTGAGCCAGAATCATTATAAATAAATCAATTAAACAAAGTTTCTATTTTCAGGAGACTCACAATACAGAGAGGCTGCAATGCATCATAGCTAAAGAAAGATATTTTACTTGTCTGGGGCTTCTGTTATTGAGGACCCCCTCTCTTTTGCAATATGCTATAGGGTAATTTGTTTTTTATTTTAGTTAAATTCTGAACATTCCTCTTTTAAAAACATTTTTTTTCATGTGAGACAATTCATATTTGTCAGAAGATAAGAACGGCTAGATTTCACATGTTGCTGTATGTAGAAGAGAATAAACCATTCATTTGTATCCTTTTGTCTCATTACAAGTCTGATCATATGGAGGACCAGATTCTCAACCGGTGTGAATTGTCACGGCTCCACTGATTTCCATGAAGTTTACTTGATTTATACCAGCTGAGCATCTGGGCCCAAATGTTGAGATTGATGCAAAAATTCTCCCTTTAAAAGTTCTGCTGTAACTTTTCTAAACAAATTTCTAAGATTGATCATAATGTTCATTGGCAAAAACAAATAAATAGTCTAGCCTAGTCTAGTCAGTTTCTTATATCACCCTTATTAGCATAGTATCCATTCTCCAGCAGGAAAACAGTTCGTGCACCATCATTTTTTATTTTGGTTTTATTTCGGGGTGGGGTAGGGAAGTTGTTTGTTTTTGGGGGGCTAGGTGGGTGGATTTTTTTTTAGCATACATGCTTCTATGTGTTTAAATTGGAGAAGGCAGGTTGCAGTGGAATGCAGTGAGATTCTCATGATCCTTAGTTCCTTTGGGAGTTCATTCCACAGATTCTGATTACAAGGTCACATACTATTTGATACTCTTTCATTAATGTTATCACATGCTCTTTAATTATATATGATCACACACTACTTTTTTTTAGGATCCCTGCCTCATTCAGCACACAGGACAGTGCTCTGGCCTGAATCAGGACTATGTAGTGAATGAAGGTGTTGTCTGTATGGTCTCTGACTCATTTGTTGCGCTAGTTGGAAGTTGTGTGGTGAATGCACCAGGGAAATGCAGGCAGAGAAAAGATGGCCTTATGGTTAATTCAGTTGAAGGCACACTAGAGAATGCGCTTCTCCCTCTGGAACAAAGGTCCTATGTGATAGTGAGCAGGTCGTATACACCAAGATTTTCACAAGTGGAGACTGTGTGTTCTTCATTTTATGAGCTTCTGATCTGAGACAACTGAAGTCTGATTTGCAGAAATGCTGAGCTCTGACTGTGGGTAGTGGAGTGGGCCCCCATTGTCTTCTATTGCCCAAACTCTCCATCTCCCATATTGCAATGACCAAGCCCTGTATGGTGCATCATGGCACTTACATGACCCTCGGTGCATCATAGTCTGTCCAGGGAGCCTACCCCATATGGAATAGCAGGGACATAAAACAATGTGAAAATGCCATTCATTTTGAGTCAATTAATCATTAAAGTGATTTAGGTCATTTAAACAAACCAAAATTAAGAATTTAAATTTTGGGAATGTCAAGATGTTTTGAGCAAAACCAGTCAAATAAAAACTTTTCAAAATTTCTGAACTGAAATATTTGGGAATTTCTGTTCCACAAAATGCTTTGTAAATTTCAACATTATGTCCATATTTAGAACAAAAATGAATGTTGAGATGTCAGAATTTCCCATGGAATGAAAATGTATGAATAATAATCCAGGGATGGCTGAACTCAAGGATAGTCTGGAGATCTGTGCACATGAAAGGGGCAGATGTGGAAGAGGAGAGAGCGAAGCTGGGGGAAGAACATTTCCTTCGCCAACATCCTTATGGGGAATCTGTGCAAAAAGTTACTAAAGCTCTAAGCTGTGTGGAGCCCATCACCTCTATAGAATCCTCTTCTGAGGGTGTGAGATACCCTGGCAGTATGACCAATAGAGTTGGTGAAGAAAAGGGGTTCCATGACACAGCATGGAAGCACATGGCGACTGGTTGGATAATCTGTTTAGACAGGCATAAAAACCCCACAGGTAGGCCAAGTCATCTGACTCAGGCTCTCAGGGCTCAGACTCTGGAGCTGAAAAATGACTGGGTAGACATTCAGGCTTGGGCTGAAGAATATGCTTTGGGACCCTGTGAAGGTGGAAGGTCCCAGAGCTTGGGCTCCAGCCTAAGGCCGAATGGCTACACAACAATTTTTAGCTCCGGAGTCTGATCACTTTGAACCTCAATCAGGTGGCCATGCCCCAGGACTTTTACTCCTGTGTAGACATACCCTGTGATTCCAGTGAAACCGCAAGAATCCCACAGATTTCAGGGGATCAATGAGGTTTGAGGACCACACCTCTGACCTTTGCTGTAGAGGTCAAAACTCTGCTTCCTCTCCCAAAAAGAAGCAATTGGGAAGAATTCCATACGGGCATCTGACTATGTTTTCTCCCTTTTAGGCTCCTGATGTGGAGTTCCCTGCAGGAGAGTGCAGTCTAATATATAAATCCAATTATCACAAGTCAGAAAATGTTTAGTCTGTCTTCAGCTACCATTGGTTTGCTATTTAGTTATATAGCTACAATTGTTTTATAACAGAGCAGTACTGTAAGTACTTGGCCATAGAGAGAGCTCTAGGAAGAAGCAGGCAAAGAACTAATCTTCAATTAAATATTAACTCAAAGCTTTGTTCCAAGGGAAAAATCTTCAGTATCTCATCTGTTTAAAAGAACACACTAATAAACCTATGCAAAAGGCAATGAACATCAGCAAAACTATGTTTAAGCCCCACCCCGGTCCAGTCGTATTAGTTGGCTCAGTGATACATAATACACTATGCATATGGTGAAATGTCAAAGTGCTCTTCCAGACCCATGAAAGAGACAAAGGTATAGAGAAACCACTTAATATAATGCTACTACTTCCAGAGAGGTGGAGATGGCACTATCTCTGCCAGCCTTTCAAGCTGGATAATTGTTCAGAGAAAAGTATGAAGTATTCAGCTAGATTTTCTTTTTAGTTACCAGATGGTCCTTTTAAGAGGAGAAAACCTCTCTTCCATGAATTGTTAGTGCACTTGCTCTATTTGCTTACTTCTGTGAGATAAGGTTGCATCAAAACCTTTAATGGTTATGAAACACCTGCTCTGAAAATAAACTAAACATATTGGAGATAGAAAGAAAAATACTCTTGTGATCATGTTAGAAGGCTTGTTGAACATGCTTTATATTAAAGCTTGAAGGGCATCAACAGATGCATCGCCTTTGGGATGTAGGATCTTTTGACCTCATATTAGTAAAAAATCATCTCTATGCAACCATGTGACAATTTATTAAAGAATACAAAATACCATTTACAGATTTTAGTTTTTTACTGTTTATGTGTAAGGAGAATTTTATTGGCACATATAAACCATACTTACCTGTCACTTTGCAAATGTGAAATAAATGCAGCAAATTTACAAAGCTGGGAACTCTTATTTCCAAATAGTCTGAAGTGCATATACATACAAACAAGCTAAGTTCACGTTCCTAAAAGTAAATATTTATTTTTTAAAGCTCGTTTTTGGAAATGACCAGTCATAGAAATCTTGTTGATCTTTCCAGAAAACTTGGTGAGTTCTCCAGTTTATGTATTTAGATGTTAAAGCCAGACAAAATCAAATGAGAAATGAGACACATTTTTAACAGGGAGGATGATTCATCACTGGAATAACTACCAAGAGGATGTTGAGGATTCTCCATATCTTGATGTCTTTAAATTCAGATTAGATGACTTTCTGGAAGACATGCATTAACCGGCACAAGTTGCTGTTCTCAGAACAGTGGTAACTCAGTGCAATTCTATGCCCTGTGTTGTACAGGCGGTCAGACTAGATAATCTAATGATCCCTTCTGGCTTTAAATTGATGAATCTATGAAATCCACGTTATGTGGTTTATGAGCACCAATATCTATAGCTACTCCTTGCAGATTTCTTGTTGCTTCCAGGATCAAATTTTAAAGTCCACTGAAGTCAATGGGAAAACTTCCATTCACTTTAACAGGCTCTGGATCAAGATCTATGAGATTATTTATAAAACAAGACATGCATTGCTCAATAATCATTACTCAATTTTATTTTTTTCTAATATGGAGAAAAGCTGAATGAAATAAAAATACTGAAAGTCCTTGTTCTTTTGAATAAAATAATCAACCTATTTTTGTTAGTATGTTACTTGCATATTAGAACTATTTAGTAAGGTAGACTGTTCAGTTGCATCAATTGATTGTACAGAGAAGTGCTAGTTAAGAATCTAATTTCTTTCGGCATTGTCTGTAGTGAATGGATGACACTTGTTGCATTTTAAGACAGATTATTAAAGCCCTTATCAACATGAAATCAAAGGAGCTACTCAAGGAGTAAGATAAGAACATAGGAATGGACACACTGGGTCAGAACAATGGTCCATCAAGCTCAGTATCCTGTCTTCTGACAGTGACCAGTGCCAGATGCTTCTGAAGGAATGAACAGAACAGGGAAATTATCTAGCACCTTCTGGCAGTCAGAGGTTTGGCAACACCCAGAACATGATTGTGTCCCTGACCATTTTAGCTAATAGTTAGTGATGGACCTATCCTCCATGAATATATGTAATTCTTTGTTTGAACTCAGTTATACTTTTATACACAACACCCCCGGCAATGAGTTCCATAGGTTGGCTGTGTGTTTTGAGAAGAAGTACCTCCTTATGTTTGTTTTAAACCTTCTGCCTATTAATTTTTTGGGTGACCCCTGCCATCAATGCCCCTCTATCATGTACATTGGCCAAACCAGACAGTCTCTATGCAAAAGAATAAATGTACACAAACCAGACATCAAGCATTATAAATTCAAAAACCTGAAGGAGGACACTTCAATCTCTCTGGACACTCAATAATAGACTTAAAAGTGGCAATTCTTCAACAAAAAAACTTCAAAAACAGATTCCAATGAGAAACTGCAGAACTGGAATTAATTTGCAAACTGGACACGATCAAATTAGGCCTGAATAAAGACTGGGAGTGGATGGGTCATTACAAAAACTAATTCCACCCCGCTGAAACTTACGCCTTCTTGACAACTGTTTGAAATGGCCATCTTAATTACATTGGCCTCATTAGCACTACAAAAGTGATTTTTTTTCTCCCTTGGCATTCACCTCTTCTTGTCCACTGTTGAGAACAGCCCAGTTCCACCTTAACTGAATTGGCTCATTAGCACTGACTCTCCACTTGGTGAGGCAACTCCTATCTTTTTATGTGCTGTATATTTATACCTGCTTATTGTATTTGCCACTCCATGCATCTGATGAAGTGGGTTATAGCCCATGAAAGCTTAAGCACAAATACATTTGTTAGTGTCTAAGATGCCACAAGGACTCCTCATTGTTTTTGCTGATACAGACTAACAAAGCTACAACTCTGAAACCTGAATAAAATGAGTGTTACTAAGACCACTCGTGCCACTGGAACATATCCAGCCATTTTTCACACAGTTGAAGCTACCACTTAAGTCACTGGTATTTTGCATAAATATGAATGGTATGATATGGCCCTATCTGTATGACCTTGTTGTTATTGTACTTCATGAGCTTTGAACTAAAGCTATTTGAACCCATGTAAATCTTAGCCCAATGCAGACATATTTTAAAGTTTGGGAATATTCACTATTATTACCATTTTGCTGTGCATAATGGTCCGAATTCTTCACTGTTCATGAATTATGTAGATCATTTCCAATCCGCGCAAGTGAAATCTTTATGCCACATCACACAATCATGTATCCTTTTACCTGCTGGCATACATTATTGTGATGCTCTCTTAGAAATGTTTCACAGACATTTTATAACATAAGTGGAACTATTTTCATACCCCTTCACCTGCAAAGTAAAATGTCTTTGTTGCCATAGGTGCAACTGTTCAGTGCCTTGAGAAAGAGGAAAAAAATAATAAAAGGCACACATTTAAAACACTGACTGAACAGAGCTTTTCTGTAGATAAAGATGTTATAGTTTAAAGGCCTGCCCTCTCAAGACCTTCCAGGTCTAGAATTGAATGTTTTAGAATCCCATTTAAAAGCTGAGAATCTCACTTTTTTCCAAAGTATAAAATTTCCATTTCAAGTCTCCAAAAGGTTGTAAGATCTTGGAGCTTAGACCTTTCCATGATCAAATACTGAATGATTCAGGATAGTTTATTTATTTCTGTGCGGGTGAAATGCAGGAATTCCATATTTTGTGAGAAAGAGGGGGAAATGTATTTTGAAGTTGATTCAAAGTAATAGGGAGCCATTTGGAAGTCGTTCTAAAGGAGACGGACTAGCAGACAGTGCAGGTGAGAAGGTGAAAGGTGCTCAATAAATGCAATTTATCATATGGATAATGGATTTTATATTTAGACAGTCCAGGGGAAGAGAAATATATGGAAGACAGTATTTCTATAGGTGTCTGGGATACATGGTCTTGGACTTATGAAGCTAGTACATTTGACTGTAAATTCATTAATCTCAGATTTAGTATAAAATTTTGCCATTTACCATAAATAATTTTATAATGTTTTCAAAACCTACAAATCAATGCCTTTACAGACAAAACCGAATTCTAGACAAAAGAGCTAGGGTACATTTAAATTTAAGATACAGAAATGTTGCCTTTATCCACGTTCTTTGTTTGATCACATATATTTTCAGTTCTTCAACTACTGATATCTAGGAATCCCAGGGGATTTTGCAAGAAGCTTCCATTAAATGCACAGCTGTTAAAGGCCAATTAGGTCTCTTAATGTTTCTAACTACTGCTTTCTGATATAAATTGATTTTACATTATTTTACTATAATATTTGATTAGCAGAGAGACAATAGGACTGTGGTTAGGGAGCATGGTCAACAGTTCAGTGGGCATTTCAAAGGAGTAATGACTATGCCTGCTAGCTACCATCCTACCAAAACTGACTTTTAAGTGGTACAGAAGCATAAACAGAGGCTTTCTGGTTACAGAAGAGTATAGCAAGGTCTTATCAATATTGAATCACAATATGCACTTCTTTTTTTAAGTTTTAAATTTTCAGATGATCACTATTGGAATCACTATTCTTCCCATATTCAAAACTGTCATAGTGCATCTACATCATTTTTTAAGAGCCGCTGTACACGGGTAATAAAAAACAGTACAGAGACTGGCTGTAAGCACTGACAGTCTCTGAAAACAACCAAGCGGATTTGTCTGTTGTGAAATTATTTAGATTCTGCATTAAAATAATAATTTATTAATTATTGTGCACCAATAAGCATGTATAATTTATTCATGCATTCACACCTACACATTTGTGCATTTTTGTATAAATACATGGATACACATATCTTTATATTTAGATCAATACGTAATTGTTTTCAAGAAAAAAATATTTTTCTAGATATGACTGCCATTATAATAATCAGAAAAGCAGGCCAAGCATGGAGAGCCACAGGGCCCTGAGCTCCCAGACCGGGGCCTAGGCCGAGCATAGGGAACCATAGGGCCCCCTGCTCCCGGGCCGGGTCACCACCCAGGCCGAGACGCGGGGCCCAGCGCTCGGGCTGAAGCACCCGGCTGAGTAAGATAAGGGGGGGGGGGGGGGGGGGGGGTTGGATAGGGGATGGGGTCGGGCTGTTTGGGGAGGCACCGCCTTCCCTACCCAGCCCTCTGCACAATTTTTAACCTCAGTGTGGCCCTCGGGCCAAAATGTTTGCCCACCCCTGCCATACAGTGCAATTTATTGTTTGTCAAAGGAACAGATAACCAAGTTAATCTCAACACTTGATGGAACTCCCAGTCAATACTGGATTCATTTTCAAATAAATCAGGACATTATAAATTAAATAGCTGAAATGCAAAAAAACATTAAGGAGTTGTATTAAATCTTGTCATTCAAGGGTATGATGAAAGGTTATTTCCTAAAGTAGGAACATTAAAAAGAAAATTTAAAAATATATTTTCAAGTATATTGGTCTATTTTGTATACCATCCTGTCGCTAATATTAAATGAAGTTTCAGTTTAGAGGTAGGTATGGTCAAATTTTAAAAATAAAGACCAAAATGTGACTATTGTTCTACCCGAGCCCAGGTTATATGGCTCCTCTCTATCAATTCATAATAATTTCCTGGTGCTTGAAATGGACTTTTCACATAACATTGAAAGAATCATTTTCTTCTACTACTGAACAAGGAATTTAATGAGACCAAAGAAAGGAGTATTTTCTCTAGATATTCGGTCTCTCTCTTCTTCACTGCAAAGCTTCTCCTGAACCCCTCTTGACTTCCAGTTACTGCTTGAAAGAGACAGCATACTTCTCCCCTTCCCTGACCTTTTGGTATAAACAATCATTAACAATAATTAATATTTATGTTTTAGTCATACAGAAGTTATTGGGCTCAATACAGAGGTAACAGTGTGAAATTTATTGCCTGTCTGACATACAGGAGGTCACATTAGATGATCTAATGGTCCCTTCTGGCCTTAAACTCCATGAATCTATACATTTAACACAAATTATGAATAAAGATGAGTCAATTGCTTCCCCATTTATCCCGATCTGGCCATCTAGAGACCATGAAGAGGGATTTGTCCAGCTAATTCACTTATCATTTCAAAGGTATAAACTCAGTGTAAAGTGCTAGGTGATTCTTCTGTCCTCTATCAACAGGCCCGCCAGGGGAGGAGAATGGGGGCAGGAATTTCTGTGCCCAGAAAGGGTCACTGAAGATTCTCTATCTAATAGAGCAACAAAGCTATGCTCTCTATGCTCTCTTCTTATGGCCTTGCTACATTGTTCACTATGAAGTCCAGCACTTTATGGGCAGCAGCTCGTACAGCTAATATCTCAACTGTAAACTTCTCAGGACAAGACTGTGACTTTTCATACTAGTCTGTAAAGAATATTATTGGTGCTGCACAAAAGTAAACAATATGAATCAAAGCACTTCCCACTGGACATCATGATAGCAGCCCCAGCAGTGAAGGAATAGGTCAGATTATATGCTTAGACCCAATCCTATGCACTGAAATGAAGCCTGAGATATAATGACACATTGTACTACATTGGTTCTAAATCATAAGATAGATTCTAAGTTGCCAAGTGAGGTGCATGGGAAGGAAGGGGTTAAAGAAATTCTCTTCCCTTGCAGAATGCTGCCCATATTTCCACCCCTGTAACGTCAGGCTGTTATAGACTGTCCCTACTCAGGTAACTGGGGAGCTCTCAAAGTCACAATGTCTTCTGATACTCCTCTTGGGGCACTGAGAAGTTATAGCCTCACCTCTTCAACATAGAGTTGTGACTAAATGCCACAATTTAGCCCACAGTGTCCCCTTAACAATGTACCATGGAACACATCAAAACGGAGGAAATGATGATTTTTCATTTTTCCCCTCATAATTTGTAATATTTTCTTCAAGATCCTTATAAATCTTCTCCTCTTCAGGCTACATACTCCTGTCGTATGATTTACAATATAAAAACTCACTTTTCTTGTACCCATCTTTGATATGCTTTCCTGGACATTTTCCCTCAAGATCTCTGTTTCCCTGACAAGGTGACTAGAATTAGTCCCAATGCTTGAAACGAAGTTTGCTTTATACAATATTGTTATAACCCTTTGTTATTCCTTTTCATAGCTTTTAAGCATCCTGGTTTTTTTAGGTCAAATACTGCTCTCATTTACACTATTGTGAGTCCAGATTAACCACATTAAAGGGATTATATTTGTTGTATTTCATTTCTATATAACCTCAAATGATTTGTATATAACTTATTTATCTCTATCTCTTCAGAAGCTGAATAACTTAAATATACACTCCATAAACTAGAGAATAGGTTTTTCATTTGAGGGTGAAAGAATAACTGTGGAAATTCAGAAACAGAGGGAGGGACTGTTCCACTGTAAATAAGAATCACAGTATATTTTTATTTGCATTCAGAAAATAATAATGCAACTGGGGTTTGGATTATGGACCTAGATACAGAAATACAGAAAAACTGAGACTCTGTAAAGGGAACTGAAGAAAACTAAAAACTTGTAAATGTAATCTGTATTGTGTGCTGATTTGGCTCCAAGGAATTAATGGATTATTCCGTTCCTAAACCTCAGACATGAGCTGGATCTGTTCATGTGTCAGGAGGAAGACTGGACATTACCATTCTAAGACCTAGGGTGTTTATTTTATT
The DNA here is from genome assembly GCA_007922305.1 of Dermatemys mawii. NCBI lineage: Eukaryota > Metazoa > Chordata > Testudines > Dermatemydidae > Dermatemys > Dermatemys mawii. The sequence goes on along the minus strand of ML677342.1, from coordinate 23,589,578 downwards.
TGAGTAAAACATGGAGTATTCCCAGGTAAAATGAATACAAATATTTGGATCTAGAACTTTGTTGCCTCACGTTTTCAGCAATATAATTATTAAATTACATATTTTAAATCCTGAATCATTTGTGTGGAAAAACAATAATTAACAAAGATTATGCATTATCTAAATAATGTTTAATTAAAGTGAGGCAGTGTTCGGTTCAAGCCCAGATTAATAAAAATCTATTTAAGTAATGGATAATAAGGGCCTAGTCCTGCAAATATTTAATATAACATATATTAGCAATGACTTCAATGTGGCTATTCAAGTGTTGCAAAGTTACCCATGTGTGTGTCTGCAGGATTAGGGCTTAAACTGGTATGGACAGGTATGAGTATGAGCAGGTACAAGTCTGAAGCTTTTTATAATGTGAACCTTTTACCATGATTTGGCATACAAAGAATACTATTCAAAGCTATTTCAAATAGGAAAATGTGTCAATGTGTAGTAAGATTTCTATGTCAAAACAACATCAAAACATTCAGAGGAACCATTTATGATGTCAATGAAAGAACTATAGTGTTTCTAATTCACATTGCTTCTTTTTTTCTTAATTACACACACACACACACACACATGTATATATAAAATACTGCTTTGAGAATAAACACCACCACCATACTAACCAAGGAAGAATAATTCTATACCAAAAATATTCATACATCTGATAACATTAGTGCACTAATTATTTGTGTTTTCTCACTCCCTCAGTGCACCAATTACTTCTGTATTCTTGCCCCTCCAGTTGTCACACAGCTTTCAAGGTCAAGTATTCTCTGTCAACCTCTTGAAACACACACCCAAATAAATTATATATGCTTAACATTGTTATCCTTGCTACATTTTTTACTTTCATAGCAAATGTAAGAGAGTTGTGACAATATTTGACTTTGAATAAGGCGTCTCCAGCCTGAAAAGGTTGAGAAACACTGACTTAAGGTATGAGTGAAATTGGATCTCAAGCTAATCTCCTGTGTATGTCTGTCTACACTGATAAACTACTATAATTTGGAAAAATCGAACATGTAATGGAAGGCTATGGCCAAGACTGGAATAACTATAATGTTTGTTTAAAGTAAGGATTACTATGCAGTGGCAGAAATACTTGTGTACTATGTGCCTGCAGTATAATTGGCTTAGATCAGTTCTATTAACCTCTCACTTCCAAGAGAATGAAAATTCATTATCATGGTTACAAAGAGGTCTCAAATGATAACATGAAGAACATCTTACAGTGACATGACTTAAGCAAGGAAATTCCAGTTGATGGCTAATAGTGAATGCTTAACTCATTCCATTTTGCCTAGGTATATTAGCCATATATTGGGCCAAATTTTCAAACATTAGCACAAAAATAAATGTTCTCCCATTATACCCACAAAATTCCATCAGTTCAAACAGATACTTGCAGGTGAAGTTACTCAAATTATGCATTGGAATTAACAGTTTTCTGTGTACATGTAGAATTTTAGGGATACACATGGGCATGGCCATTAACACCATTAATAAAAATTTGGCACAGTAAATTTAAGCACTGCCTAGTATGTCTACAATATCTAGTTATGATGATGTGAATTACAGAGTGAGTGCCAGATTCAAACCTCATTTCCAAAAATATGTCTGGAATAATTCCTCATTGAAACAACTTTGGATTGACCCCAGTGTAACTGAGAGTGCAATTCAACCTAGACACTCAAGATTAGCACTGGATTTCCTCATTTTAATAGCAGAGCTTCACTGAATGGTACATCTGAGATCTGAACTCTGAAGAACAAGCTCCTGAATACCTGTTTAAAAAAAATACAAGCCCATATTTCTGTTTACTCAATCTCACTGAACTGGGCTAAAACTAAAAACAATCAAACCTTCCTGTCTGATTCATGAAGAATGGCACTAGACCAAGGATTGGCAATCTTTCAGAAGTCGTGTGCCGAGTCTTCATTTATTCTCTGTAATTTAAGGTTTTGCGTGCCAGTAATACATTTTAACGTTTTTAGAAGACCTTTTATAAGTCTATAATATATAACTAAAATGATTGTTGTATGTAAATTAAATAAGAGTTTTAAAATGTTTAAGAAGCTTCATTTAAAATTAAATTAAAATGCAGAGCCCCCCAGACAGGTGGCCAGAACCCAGGTAGTGTGAGTGTCACTGCAAATCAGCTCGCGTGCCACCTTCGGCACCCATGCCATAGGTTGCCTGCCCCTGCACTAGACACTTAAGCTCCACAACTGAAAGTATTGGGAGATGCAAAGAGCAACTACTTTGCAACACCTCATTCTGGTCATTATTTTTGAGTGTCAAAATAAGAGGAGAAAAAAAGAGTTAAGCTGCTTTTTTTGTTATTGTTTGCTTATTTCTTTCTCCTGGCTATTCATCAGGCAGCCACCATCCTGCAATCTAAGCATTTTCTCTTATAGGCCAGAAGACACCACCAGATCACCTAATCTGACTTCCTGTATATCACAGGCCCCCAACATCTGCACATTAAACTCCAAACCTGAAATTAAACCAAGGTATTATAGCTCACAGAAGATTATATTATTGTGTGCCACAGGCAGAGAATAGGAGGGACTAAGATGCACCAGTGCTCAAAGACCGCACAGTGGCAGGGGAATGATTAAGTGAGACATAAATGAAAACAAATAGTCAAAGTATGAGAACATTTTCAAAATATTTATGAAAACCTTTGAGATTCCTGATCTTTTAATTGAATAAATTAAATATTTCTTCTGATTTAAGTGAACTCAGGCAGACCTCACATATTCTGAGTATACTGTAATATATTTGATGCCTCTTTTTAACATTTTAGGGACAAACTCTCCCTATTATATGTGCATACAAACTTCAACGGTAATCCATGGGAGTTGTGCATGCATATCTGAAGTCAAATTTCAGCATTGATGTCCCTGTGAAAAGATTTTGCTAATTTGGGAAGAAGTTCACAGTTTTGTTTTATCATTTTTAAAGTAAGTTTGATGAAACATGGTTTATATTTGTGCTCATAAATGTCTGCTTATGTCTACAATCAGAGTAAACCTTAACAGAAATGTACTATGTTTTTTTTTTCCTGAATTATTGCCAGGAAAAGAGTATGTTAAATCTAGAAAAATCTCAGCAGAACATTGCAGATTCATCCCATTACAACTGCATATCAGTAGGTATGATTCAGCATCCCAAAGCTGTGACATCAACTGCTTACTCAATGCTGCCCTAGAAAGAACAATTACAACACTGAATTTTGTAATGAAGTCACTTCTTAAAGCATTTTAGAATGCCGTGGGAAAAAAAGGACAGGAGGTACTTTATGGTTCTAGGAAATGAGGATGAAAGACATGGAGTATGTAAACATGGAACATGAGATCAGAATCAAATGTGTTATATATTTCTTTTTACACAATCATACATGTTAATTGCCTAGAAATGTTGTGAACTTGCTGTGATCTCATCGTTTACCTCTGTTTATAACTGATACTTTTTCATCAAGATAAGAGATAACATCATATAACAAGTGAAATGTGTCCTGAAATAGAAGAAGCAGACTCAAGCAAACAGACAAACTTATATTCACAAACTGATGAAATTTACACTTCTGAAAACTCCAATTTTTTTGTTAGTTTGACATAGTTCTATGGCATGTAACTGTCATATTAAAACCCCACTCACAAAAGTGAGTGTATAAAAAACACAGAAGCCATATTTAATGCTCAGGATTGGAATGGTGACCAAAGAAATCTATTTCATTTGTCCTAGAACCCAAGGAGACTGTACTGTCCAAGATCCAATCATTGGGGGGAAGAGTATGTATTAGGGTAGATATAGACATGCTATAAATTGTGGTTAGGGGCTGCTAAATTGGCATGCCATGCCCACTCATTCTATCCTTCTGTAAGGACTAGTCCTTAATGTTTATTGACACCACAGAAAAGGAACCAAGGAGAGAACAAATGTTGGATAGGTTGCATGGACCAAATGAAACAGACCTCATTTATGATCTCTGCAAGTTGATAGGCAAACAGCTGGAATAACTGTGTTTGGATCTTGATAAGGTCAGGTTTAGCTCTCAAGAAACGGGTACTTATCTCACACAGAATCCTGCATGGAATCAACTCTACGCTAATTGTTGTTCTTCCTTTCTAATAATGTACACAATGAAGCCTCGACACACATGGACAGTAAGTCAGAAAATCAAGACAACTGTTGGCAATGGAGTGAATTAATAGGCAGATTTTAAGGTTGTTCTCTTTACTCATCTGACAGTAGAGCAGCACTGTATGCTCAGATGAAGGCCTTACATGATATAGGGTCTGGAGTAATTCCCATAAATCATCTCCATCCTGTGTCAGAGAATAAAAATACACACAAATTCACCTACTGAAATAGGAGAACCTGGGTTAACATAGCCCCAAAAGAAATCCATATACATGGAGTGATAGTACTAAATTCAGAACTTGTAACTCCTCATTTCCCCTTCTCTAATCCCAGACAGCATTCCTTCCACAGTAACCTGGAGTCAGGTGTATGTGGTATGTCCCACCTGGGCAGCAAGAGGGGAGCAAGAAGGTCTTTGTTGCTTCCTTGTATGTTCCCGTCACAGGATGGCTCATCTCTTTAAGAGGGAAGAGGCCAATGATTTCTCAACTGCTTCCCAACTGGGTTTAAAAGAGGGCAGATGGGACATATAAAGGGGAGTCTGGGTGAGGGAGGCCTGAGAATCAGTCAGGAAAGAGGTAGAGAGCGCAGATGTGAGGCTCTCACTGTCTGCCCCCTGGGAGCAAGGCAGGAGGCCTTGGTAGTGGGAGAAGGGAACTCTGGAGCAAGAAGACAGCTCAGGGAAGAGTCCCTGTGGCCACTGTCTTGTACAAAGGGCAGAGAGCCAGGAAAGACCTAGGAGAGATGTGAAACTTTTAAGCCTAGGGTGGGTGAATATTGTTTATGTTATTGCTTTGTTTGAGCTTTTGAACTCTAGCAGGGATTCCTGGGGTTCAGCCTGAGAGCCCTCCAATCTGAAAGGGATGTTTGAGACTTATTAAACAAGGAAACAAAGAAGGGGGTGGGGCTGAAATCTTTGTGAGTTACAGTGTTTAACTGTATTTTGTGATTTGAGGCATACTTATTAAAAAAAATAACTCATTGCACATTCTAGTCTGTGTTCTTGAGGAGCCTTGAGAAGGGGAAACCAAAGGTAGGGCACTTTCAGGGCTACCCCATGCCAGGAGGGGCTGTTCCTGAGAAAGCAATCCCATGAGATCTCCATGTACAGATACCACCCTCTACAATTCTTTCCTGTTTCTCTGTGATGCCTATGCAATGCCATCTACCTTCTTTATAGACAAACAGTGAGAAGCAGAGTCTAGCTGCTACAGATGTAATTAGAAGATACTATCCAGTCAGCCACTTTACTTTCTGTGAAACAAGCAATAAGGCACTTTGAAAGTTCCTTCTCTAAACCACACTGTTGAACACTCAGGTAATACAGAATAAAGGGCAGGTCCATTGTCTTTTCATAAAGTAGTATTAGATCCTTCAGCTTAAGTTTCTGGATTTTGCTTTTTTAAAGGAAAGTCAAACATGCTGATGCTAACTCACTACTAGAACGATAGCAGAATACGCTAGAATATATTACAGAACATTCATTCTTCAGTGCTTTGGCCAGAGCATCTTTAAATGACTCATGAGCTGAAGTTTGCAGCATTTCTCTAGGGAAAATGTTTCACCATTTAATATGGCAAAGTTCCTCACTGAGAGTTTTCACCTCCAAATTCAGCCTAAATGTTCTATTGCTTCATAACAGCTTGTTACTCCTATTGTAGATACAACTGTTTGGGGCACTCTGAGCGACTCGTCTTCATTACACGTTATTTGATGACATTATCTTACCCCATTTCAATCACTGACCAAGTTATACCTCTTTCTTTCTTTTCAGTGTTCCACAGAAATTCTTCCATTGCTCTTCTCTTGTTCCTTTTCCTCAATTTTTGCGGACATATAAGATGCCCACAGTACAAGATAGTATTATAGAGGTGGTGTCATCACCAACATACAAAAAGGAATTCTAATTACATCTGTGCAATACATTTGTATTGTATTTCATCTCCATTTGAACTTATGGCTTGTCTACACGGTAAGTTATTGCACAGCAAAACAGGGTGTGTGTGAATCTATAGTATATTGGCTTGCCATGTAGTAATGTCCCACGTAGACACTGTTACAGTGCCTGAAAGGTGCTGGCACCCTGCACTCTGGGACTTTCAGTGCACTATAGCAGCATCCACACAGATGTTACTGCATGGCAAGCTGTGACACTGTAGATTCAGGCCCAGGCTTGATGTGCAGTAATTTACCATGTAAACTAACCCTTATTCTTGGGTCGAAGGTTCCATTCATCAACCCCAGCCCTTGATTATTGTTTGGCCAGAATTTAGTAATTAATACCACTACTTTGGCAAAAAGTTCCATAGGTTTTTTAATGGCTCCAAGTGGTCATAACCCTGGTTTTATGTCTCATTCATAGATGTCATCTCCAGCTGAATAGCTTGTTCATACCATGATATGAGTTTAGAAGAAAGAGTTCTACCTACTGAATCACCAGTTCTTCAAGCTTCATGACAATGATAGGTTCTCTGCCTTCCAAGTTTTGGTCTGATGGGGCTTAATCACCATCAATGTAATGGCAACAGAGAACCTAATTAGTTATCCATCACACTGCTGAGGTGATTAACTGATTGCATCCTGGCCAGAGGAGGAGGAGATAGGCTGTATAAGGAGCAATAGACAGCTTAGTTGGGAGGCGGGGATACTTGGGAGACAGGAGACAGGGAGAGTTTCCTTTCCCTGGAAAGGGCCATTAGTTTGGGACTGGCTGTGACCAAGAAGCAGAGCTGCAAGTATAGGGTTACCTCCAGTGATGGGGCACTAGAGTGGAGATGCTCCTTGAGCTAGTGTCCATGAGGACCAGAGAATGAGGAAGAAGCCCAGGAGGTGCAAAGGATCTATTGTTTGGAGTCAAGCCCAGATGGGGAGAAGGATTTTCTTGTTCTGAGCTGAAGTCTGGAAGGGGTATGAACCATTAGTGATGTGGCCGTAGGACCTGCTGGGACTAACCATTGTGGCTGAGGAAAAGTCTTTGAAAGGCAAAAGTCAAGGGAGCCCTAGAGGTAAGCACACACCCTGACAGTTGGCAATACAGAAATTCTGTGTTTATTTTACAGTTGTGCCATTAAAAGAATAACTTGGCTTATTTTACAATATTATAGTTCAAAATAGCTGGGCAATTATATTCTGCCTACCTTATTTCCTCTGCATTCTTAATATACTCTGTGACTTACACATTAGTGACCACTCCAGACAACCCTTCTTTCCCCGCCTCTTCTCCTCCATATACAGGCACACAAAAGCAAAACCACGAGAGTATAGATACTGTGCCCTGAAGGTCAGCAAGATCAGGCTTTGTCAGACCAGCTGAGAAAACAAATTCTAAAGTCAAGGGCTTTTGTAAAGTGTGCAGCAGCCCTTTAAATTGAACTTTGGCTCTTGCTTTGCACATACAAAATAGATGCTGTTAAAGTACAGATTTCAGGAACAGAATGCTTTTTCCATAAGGTTCGATATTAAGAGCCTTGAACTTGCTTACGTTGCTCTAGCCATGCTGTCAGAACCTCTTCAGACTAGAACCAGGATCTTTTGAAAAGGCTGTGACACAAAGAGGTTACCAGAGGGCAATCTGAAAAATGGTATAGAAAACCATGGCTATGTTAGCCAGGTTCTTTTCAGTTTCAGCTCTTCCCATTCAGTTTTATTTTATTTTTACTTTTTATCTTCAACTCTCTATGAGTTGTCACTTCATGGCAAAATCAAAAAATGTCATGAATTATAACAATGAATTATCAGTTCTTACTGCTGATGAATTAAAATCCAGCTCTGAAATATGAACATAGTTTCAGAAAATGACTGTTCACTGACCTTTGTAGGAGACAGTCAGGTTAGAAGAAACTGCTAAGCTGCTTGGATTTTTAAGTTTGAAGTAAAAAGGCTAACAGCTGTCAAGTGTAACAGTGGCTGTAACTGGTCAGATTTTGTGAGAGGCTGGAAAATTTAAATGAAAATGAAATACATTGGTTTTGTTTAAGTTTGACTGGGAAAATTTAAACTTTTAGGTAAAAAATAAAAAAAACCTAAAATATTTTCATTCAGAAAGGACACAGAGGAGTTGTAGTTCAGGTGTCCTAGGCTGTCATTCACCTCTGTAAGCTGACTGCAATAGTTTGAAAGGAAAGAGGGCCAGAACAAAAACACAAGAGCAAAATCATAGCAAGTCAGAGATTTCTCAAACAATTTGGCTTTAATTATCGCTTTCTTTTTGTTCACTCAAAATAAGTAGATATTTGAGAGGGGGGAAAAAATCCAGAAACCAGTTTTATTATTCCTCTTGAAACAAGCCCTACATTACATTTCTTGATTTGTAAGACTCATTGCCCATGTAAAACAACTAATTATGAAAATGTGTAAGAATGGTAAACCCACTAGAATAAATCTTTCAGCGACCAAGAGAATTGTTTGGAATGACATAATGGTTAACACTTAAATGGGACTAATTTTCTGAGATTTTTGAAGACATTTCTTCATAAAAGAAAATGAAAGAACAAAAAGACCCCATTATGATACATGAGATGAATCATTAACTTCAGTTTCCAGCATATCAAAATCTCCCAAGATTTTAGTGAAAGTGTGATTCTCTCCACATCTTTAGAGAGGGACACACCTCAAGGAGGATATAACTGTTTTCATACTAGCAGAAAATACAAACAATTTCAGATTGCAATATACTCATTTCTAGAAATGTTTTATATACCCGCCTGCAGGACATAACTGCCATGCTTAGCACAGGAGGTTCTGGCCCATGAGTAGGAGTCTGAAGTGCTACAGTAATAAATACTAAATAACAATATTTAATAATAAAGGTGCTAATGATAACGATGATTCACTGCATCCATTATGGAAGTGAACCAACAGAAGCCCCTGATTTTTACAAACATGGGCACTACTCACATAAGCATACATGGACAGATCCTGGAAGGTGCTGAGTACCTCTGGAGGAGTCTTTAAGCATCCTCAACTCCCATTGAATTCAAAAGGCACTGAGGACAGTGAACACTTCTAAAGAGGCGCTCAGCAATTCACAGGCTGAGGCTCCTAGACCTCATGGGAATTATTAAAAAAATAAAATGATTAAATACATTAATATTAAAATAATAGGGATGATACCGTTCTCTAGTAAATTGACATAGCTCCATTGAAGTCAGTTGTTTTACTCTAGTTGAGGATCTGTCTCGCTGTTTTAAAATAAGTATTTGTATTGTATATTGTTAACATAAGCCCTAGTTGCAACAAAATAACTATAAATCCATGTACTATACCACAGATGAAAGTCATAGAATAAAGACAACATTAAAAACAAGTGACTGATTTCAACAGGAGCAGTTTTGGAACAGAAAGAATAGAGATCAAACACACAATGCTCTGTGATTACTAAATACACTCAGACTGACTAGAATCCCTTTTGCATGCACCTATTTGCACTGATCATAAAAGGTACCTTCTAATGTTTTACCATTTACCACAAGATAACATTGAGCAGCATTTCTTGCTGCAAGCAGAAACACAGTGCAGTCTAGTAGCTTAGGTATTACACTTACAACCAGAAAACCTGGGTTCTAATCCTAGGTCTGATCTATTGCTTGACCTTTGATAAGTCTCAATGACTCTGTTTCCCCTCCCATTTTTTGCCTGTCTTGTCTATTTAAATTGTAAGCTCTTTAGTGCAAAGTCTGTCTGTTACTATGAGTTTGTACAGTCCCTAGCACTGTGGGTCCCACTCCCAGTCTTTGTGGGGTCTCACAATGCAACTGTAAAACAAACAATAAATGGCAATAAGTAGATGGAATAATGCTCAACATACATAGTCCTAAAAAGAAGTAAGAGGAAACTTTTTCAGGATGCCCACTGTACTTGCATCTGCTCTTTGCCCCATTACAGAGTTAGAGTGAACATAACTGAATGGGATACAGGCAATAATGGTGCACTGGAGTCCAAGATAGACACTTATTTTTAAGGCAAAGAGGGTGAACCTACATAACTGGTCACAAAAGCCTCAAGTACCAGTACTAATATGTGTACTAATGGTTGGCAACCACTGTAAGATTGCACAAGACAACAGCTCTTTAAAAAAAGAGGGACTGGAATAGTCAGGCTTTGACTTGCTAAACCATTCTGAATGCTTTATAGCTAGGGACAGGCCCATACCAAACCCCCACTGATCCTACAATCCCAAACTCAGTGGCCTCTGTCTCTACAGGGGAGTGAGCCAAACCTGAGTCTCAATGCTTCCAATCTGAGAAAGTCTGGATCTGAACTTTACACTCAGGCACGTATCTGTTTATAATGAACCCAAACCATATCCCTTTTCTCATGAGTAACCCCATCAAAGTTAATTGGATTGCATGTATGGCTGCGGGGAGCGTATCGTGCGTAGACTCCTATGCAGAGTAGGTCAAGTTAAGAAGGTGTTTCAGGCCTAGAGAAATTGTCAGCCTGATTCTTCACTGTTTTGCACCTTTAAATCTGTGCGTAGTGGTACAAAATACTACCAGAATTACATCGGCAGTAACACTGGTCTACAATTTTTTAGAAGTCGTCTGCTTCAGAGATAAAATGTGATATTTATTATGTATTTTGATGTGCTGAATTCAAATATGACAATTAAAACAACTGATTGGCTACTGTTTCTAAGATATTTAAGTTTTTACATTTTATGTCTATGTATATTGTGTAGATAGTAGAGTTTTAATCATATATTGTAAACCTAGGTCTTTTCATGTGTTTATGGTTGCTTTACATGATAATATTTCACCTGTCCTATTTATGTAACACTTTAAAAATCAGAAAAAGGGTTATATAAATAAAATGTATTATGAAACAAAAGGCAAAAAACTATTATGTACATAGTTTAGTCCTATTCAGTGTCTACTCGGCGCTTCTTGGCTTGTCTCTTGTATTCATTAAATGGAGCATCTCTTGTCACTGTCCAGCAATAGTCTGCAAGCATTGATGGGCTCCATTTGCCCTGATAGCGTTTCGCCATTGTTGCAATGTCCTGGTGAAATCGCTCGCCGTGCTCGTCGCTCACTGCTCTGCAGTTCGGTGGAAAAAAATCTAGATGAGAGTGCAAAAAATGTATCTTTAGTGACATGTTGCAACCAAGGCTTTTGTATGCCTCGAGGAGGTTTTCCACCAACAACCTGTAGTTGTCTGCCTTGTTGTTTCCGAGAAAATGTATTGCCACTGACTGGAAGGCTTTCCATGCCGTCTTTTCCTTACCAGGCAGTGCATGGTCAAATGCATCATCTCGAAGAAGTTCACGAATCTGAGGAACAACAAAGACACCTTCCTTTATCTTAGCTTCACTTAACCTTGGAAATTTTCCATGGAGGTACTTGAAACCTGCTGTTTTGTGTTTTGTCAATGGCCTTGACAAAGTTCTTCATCAGACCCAGCTTGATGTGCAAGGGTGGTAACAAAATCTTCCTTGATTCAACAAGTGGTGGATGCTGAACACTTTTCCTCCCAGGCTCCAATGTCTGTCGGAGTGGCCAGTCTTTCTTGATGTAGTGGGAATCTCTTGCACGACTATCCTATTCGCAGAGAAAACAGCAGTACTTTGTGTAGCCAGTCTGCAGACCAAGCAAGAGAGCAACAACCTTCAAATCGTCACAAAGCTGCCACTGATGTTGGTCATAGTTTATGCACCTCAAAAGTTGTTTCATGTTGTCATAGATTTCCTTCATATGGACTGCATGACCAACTGGAATTGATGGCAAACCATTGCCATTATGCAGCAAAACAGCTTTAAGACTCATCTTCGATGAATCAATGAAGAGTCTCCACTCATCTGGATCATGAACGATGTTGAGGGCTGCCATCACACCATCGATGTTGTTGCAGGCTACAAGATCACCTTCCATGAAGAAGAATGGGACAAGATCCTTTTGACAGTCACAGAACATGGAAACCCTAACATCACCTGCCAGGAGATTCCACTGCTGTAGTCTGGAGCCCAACAGCTCTGCCTTACTCTTGGGTAGTTCCAAATCCCTGACAAGGTCATTCAGTTCAGCTTGTGTTATGAGGTGTGGTTCAGAGGAGGAGGATGGGAGAAAATGTGGGTCCTGTGACATTGATGGTTCAGGACCAGAAGTTTCATCCTCTTCCTCTTCCTCGTCTGACTCAAGTGAGAATGATTCTGGTGCATCAGGAACCGGCAGTCCTTCTCCTTGGGGTATTGGGCGTATAGCTGATGGAATGTTTGGATAATGCATAGTCCATTTTCTCTTCTTTGACACACCTTTCCCAACTGGAGGCACCATGCAGAAGTAACAATTGCTGGTATGATCTGTTGGCTCTCTCTAAATCATCGGCACTGCAAAAGGCATAGATTTCCTTTTCCTGTTCAACCACTGGTGAAGATCTGTTGCACAAGTGTTGCAGCATATGTGTGGGGCCCACCTCTTATCCTGATCTCCAATTTTGCAGCCAAAATAAAGATGATAGGCTTTCTTAACCATAGTGGTTATACTGCGCTTTTGTGAGGCAAAAGTCACTTCACTACAAACAGCAGAAGTTATCTGCACTGTTCACACAAGTACGAGGCATCTCTACTCACTTTGGCTAAACAGAAATATGTCCCTTTGCAAAATCAAACACTGACAAATAAGAGAGCACGACACTGTATGATTTCTAGAGCTGATATAGGGCAATTTGTTCAGCAGAGTGATGTAAGCTTCGTTATGATTGCATGACTTCTAGGAATAACATGATGCAATTCATATCATGTATGATGCAATACCAGCTTCAGATTGCATCATTCATTGTTCTGCCTAAAAGCAAGTACTGTCCAAACCCAGTCATAGATATATTCATAGATCCAATCAAAGATGTATTTTAGTCATTTCTGGTTTAAATTGAGATCCCTTCCCTTTATAACTCACTTATCCTCCGCCATTCCCATGTCAAGGGTCGTATATACTGATCCAATAGCATATCTTGAAAACTAGAGCCAATCAACAATTGTAAGCATCATTTTCGTTCTCAGTGACCCAGAATTAGTAAAGTTTGACTACATTTATTTCAGAAGCATTTTGGCTGTAGAGCAGTGTAATTTACACTTACTTGCACTCATTTGACATGGAGGAGGGGTGGAGGTGTGTGCAAAACAGTGGAGAATCCAGCCCTGAATGGTTAGATATCATGGTGATAACTGCTATACATAAACCAAAAGGCTATGGGGATGTGGGTGTACTGATGCAAACTCCTAGCTCTTGTCTACACTACAGAGTAAGGCAGTCTACACCAACCTAACTCTGTAAGCTACACGAAAATGTAGCTCCAACCGATGTCACTTGCCCACTACACCGACTTAATAACTCCACGTACACGAGAGGCATAGTGCTTACGCCAATGTAGTTAGGTTGATGCAGTATAAGTGTAGATACCATGTCGCTTACGTCAACTGCTGCTGCCTTTCAGAAGCTGTCCCACATTGCCCCACACTGACAGTTAAATCGGTACAGGTGCTCCTGGTGAGGACACATACCGCCGACACCAGGAGCATAGTGTGGACAAGCAAAAGCAATTTAATTACTGCAGTGCTGTATATCAATGTAACTTTGGTCAACTTAATTATGTAGTATAGACCGCTCTTAGTGTAGATGTCTTGCACTGGAGTAAACTGTGATTTTCACAGGTAAAGCTCATCCTTGTTTGATACCTATCAATAAATGGAGCCTCGTTCTCCTTGTATGTATTTAAATGAGGAGTAACTGCACTAAAATAAATGAATTTACCATTTTGAAAATGTGAGAGAGGAGAATCAGGTCCATAGAAGGATCAATCCCTTTAAATTTAATTTTGTTTGTTTGTTTTTGTGAATTTGTTAGCACCTTCACCTCATTTCCATACACTGTATTTACCATGTGACTTAGAAGACTGTAATGGACATCTCACAAGTGAAATAATTCATAATACATGTAAAAATGGGGAAAGACTGAATTGCTTTTACCCTTGGAGATTTTTAAGACATTTCCAACATACATGCTAGAGATTTTTATTAATATCAACAACTTTATTTTCATGCTCTTCCCCACTGCCTTTTTTACAGAGTCAAATCCTGAAGTTAGAGTGAGCTTGTGGAGAAATCTATACTGTTTTTTTCACTTACATTTGCACACAGTATACTGCAGTTTCCTACCATAAAGTCATCCATGATCTGAATCCACTCTGAAGAGAAAAGTGTTAGACTCTAGGGATTACAATTCTTGTTACTGTCAAGAAGTTTAAAATGTATCTGAGATGACGGTAGCTGTTCAGTTATACTTGTGCAAGGTTGAATTTCTTTGATGGATTAAAATGTGTATTTTTAACATTTCTCTGCAAAAATTCAGATGTAAATATATATAGTATATCTACCATGGTCTCATTAGGAAACCATACATTGAAAATTGTGCAGCCCAGAAATGGGTTGAGTTTTTACCAAAGCTTTAGAATATTTTTAAAGAAAAAAAAACACCTGAATTGAATGTGAAACATTTATGAACTTCTTTAAAAAAAAACAAACAACAACCCTGTGTTTCAAGGTACATTACTCATCATTCAAAACCCATTTGGTTTTTAATGAATTGGATCCAAGAAGCTTTTGTTGTTGTGTTATTGTTTTTAACTGTATGAATAAATGTGAACCTGGCAATACTCTGACTTGTCATTACCTCTGTGGTTGGAGAGATTCTCAGAGATGCATATGCCACTTGTTCATGGCTATTGGTTATTTGTCTTTAATATTCTTTTTCAAATCCTTGTTTCTCCATTTCTTGGTGCTTGCGTTCTTTCTCTCAGTTTACTGATGAACATTCCTTTGATTCATGATATTTAATATTCTGTCTGCTATTAAGAGTTTCTAAGCTACACCTACTGTGTCAAATTCTGTCCTCCATTACTAGCAAAACCCCTTTGGGATATGCATATCATTGGTGTCCAGAAGTGCTGAGGGATGCAGGCAGCATCCCTAATACTAAAAGAAAGCTCCATTTTGGTCAAACCACTGCATGAGTGGTGCTAAGAGTCTCTCAACTTCTCAGTCTGATAAATATATCAAGTGAAGACAATTTTCAGGAAAATAGGTTTTTTTTATCCCTAAAATAACCCAGGAACCATTTCTTAACCAAGGTCCACGTTATTCACTGAACATTTTGATGCTATTGTTTTCTTAGCATAGAAAGAAAAAGATTATACTAAGGGTTTCACCCATCCTTTAATACCTTTTTCAAATAAATACATTATTCTTGTTGAAATACATTAAAGGAGTGGGGAGGGAGGCAGTTTTGTGTTATAATATTTGTGGCTATTGCTTCTTGCTTGATTCTAACTATTTATCTGCTCATGTAGCACACACTAGCTCTTTAACTAGGTGTTTTTTGGAGTATGTACAGGTATGGCTTTACTTGAGGGAAGTCACAAAATACATTTGACCCTTTTGATTGAGTTGAATGAGACAGAATTTAAATCCCACAATCTTGCAGTAATTTTTGGTACCTATTTTGGAGTACAAAGTGGCCCAACTCCTACACCAGCTGTTGACCATCAGATGAAGTAATACTATTCACAGTTTATTCAAGTTAGTATACTATGTCCCTTAGCTTTCCTTAAAAGAAAAAAAATGCATTAATTTTGTTCAGCAAGTTCCCATGTCATGGAGTATTTCAGGCCATATGAAAACAGCAGTGTGTCTAAATAATTCCCTTTCTGACTTTATTGCTAGTAAATACTGTCTTTCTTAAAAGTGATATTATCCACCTTTCTTTCTCCATCACATCAGACAATATCTTCTCTATTCTCCAGGCTTGTAACCTCAGCATTGGCTTCAACTCTTCTCTGTTACTGTTGATAGTGGGCTATTGATAAATCCAGCTGTTGCTTCCTACATCTCCAAAATCAATCCCTGCCTCTCCATTCCTTCTACCAAAATCCTCATCCTTGAGTTGTTCGGATGTGGAGTTTCAGGTCAGGTTTGTTACAAAGGTAGTATAGAACTTTTGCATTAGATCCTGAATAAGAACTTTCTCAATCTTGGGAAATGTTTGTAGGGAAATCAAAGCTATGATTCTAGTTTAATTCATTATCTATTACATATCACGCAGTATGGTTAAATGTGGGATTGGAGATGGGTTAACACTGGGTTAATAGAAATGGTTGCTGATGCTCCTAACTTTAGGAAATTGTATTATGTCTTTTGGTCAAGGATTAAATCTAATTCCATAAGTGAGGGCAATGCCATGAGAGATTTGCCCATATACACACAGCTTTAGTAAAAATAGTAGAAGGGAGAGTTCTGGCCAAGAAAGATGCTCTTCTTTGATGCCTTTGTAATTTGTTTTGTTTTAATGCAGCTCATCTACAATATTGTTATTGCACATGACAATGACTACACTGCAGCAGAAAGTTAATATAAGCCTTCATCAGTTGTCTGAGTCCAAATGTACAAAGGGTACTTTTATAATGCAGTTATTATGGTCATCCAGGCAGGTGAAGCAAGAGATGTGATGCAAAGGAAATGTAATTTGACAGCTCTTTTCTTGTTATCTACTTCAATGAGATGCAGAGGAAGAACAAGTCAAATGGGTGGGGAGGCATGGGGGAACCATGTTAGTCTCTTTGAGCCATTCTAGACTTTGTGAAAAAGATGGGAATGGGAAATGTCGAGGTGATGGATTTAAAAATTGACTCAATTAACTTGTTGGCCTGACATAAAAGCATGCAAACAGAAGGCTGGATAAAATGCTATCATCTTAGGAAGAATTCTGTTTGATGTTTAAAGAAGATATGGGATCCCTCTTGGAATTGGTTGTAATTATAATTAATGATAATGTTTAACTCCAGATTTTTTAAAATTCAGTAATTAGAAAATATAGTGAAAAGTACAAAGATGTATCGGTTGGGGCTACTGGTTGAGACATAAATGGCGAACTCCTCAAAATCATCATTAACTTGTTTAATGAACTTTGAAACTCATGGTCAGAGCCAGAAATAGAAATGAGATAGGCACATACTATACAGCTGAACAAGAAGTCTCAGGATTATGGTGAGGGGATCAGAAAATGAACAGCCACAGGGAGAGTTGTCTACAATGGATAGTTCCTTCCCATCTCTCTAATGTAGGGCAGGGAAGGGAGCTGGGTTAAGGGAGACTCCTGAGATGTAAAGCAAACAACACTAGCTACCATACAACTAAAAGATCATAAAAAGCAAAACAAAAAATCTGAATAACAAAGTAAAGTTCATCACTCATAGAAGATGGGAGACGTTGAACTGAATGGGGAAATTCCCTGCTCCACCACAAACATCCTGTGTGTCCCTGAGCAAGTCACTAAAGGTATGTTCCCACTGCAGGGGGAAAAAAAGCCAGAGCAGTGAGCCTCAAAGCTACAGACTTAGGCTTGCGGGCCTTGTGCTACAGCACTAAAATAGCAGTACAGATGTTCGCACACAAGCTGGAGCTTGGGTTCTGAAGCCTGGGGAGAAAGGTGGGCCTCAAAGCCCGAGCTCTAGTCCATATGGGAACATCTACACTGTGCACATCTCTCTGTCAGTGCTATAGATGGCAAGTAATATATGAATTCACTCTGTATAAGCTTTATACAGTTAGTAAAGTGGATTAATTTGCAGTTTGGATCCCTTTGGGAACTGGATATCTGGGTGTTGGAGACAGGAGCACTTCTTAAGCTGTTTTCAGTTAAGCCTGCAGCTTTTGCAGGACGTGGTTCAGACCTGGGTTTGTGTCTGTAGTAGGCTAGTGTGTCTGCCACAACCAGCTAGGGCACTGAAGTCCCAAGCTACCAAGGAAAACAGGCTTATAGGTAGTGTCAGAACATCAGGTGGCAGTCCCAAGGGGGACTCTCTGGCCTAACCCATCACAATTGGATCTCAGTGAGAAAAATATCCCAATGGGTACAGCTGCCTGTTGTGTCCTGCATAATATCTGTGAGGCAAATGGGGAAAAGTTGCCCTCAGGGTGGATGGCAGAGGTGGAGCAGCTCTCTGCTGACTTTGAAAAGCCAGTTACGGAGCTCAAAGTGAGGCTATGTAGCTGTACACAGTCAGTGCCATTAATGTGGTGTGGTGAACTGTGCTCTACCTGAAGTTTTGATATCTGTTAGGAACTGTGTAGCGTACATTTAGGAACACCACTCTGCCTTTTAATAAGACAATGAATTATGCAGTGTTTGTTGTACATTTATAATGAAAATGGATTGCATAAAGTGGAATGGAGGGGGATGAGGGAATTTTTCAGTTGAAACAATAACATTTCAGCCCCCTGTTTCCATGGGTATGAATACAGAGCAATGACACTGAGTATTGACACTGTTTTCCACAGGTACTGGTGATGATTTAAGATGATATCTCACTCATGAGGATAATAAAGGACCAGAGAACACAGCTGTCACTGTGATCACAAAGCTACTCATGCCCATATGCTGCTATCCTGTTTACTGCAATAGTGCCAGTCATTCCAAAGTGGTGTGTGAAAGTGTCCTACCAGGGAGGAAAAAATAAGGCTTCTATCTCTAGACACCTTCAGGAGAGGACTTCAGAGTACCTCCATGAAAGTTTCATTGAGATCTCTCTGGAGGATAAAGTGTACATCCCTAAGCACATAATAAAACTGTTCCATATCCCCTCACCCAACTGCTTAGCCCTAAAAGCGAATGGAAAGCAGGTAGCAGCTCTACCTTGTACTGCTACTGCTCCTCTTACAAGAAAAACAATGAAAAGTCAGTACCTGTGTCCTGATAACTTTGGGCTGGGTGAGGTGCCACGTTTATATTTAAACTCCGTCAGGAAAAAGGCATGCACACACTAACCTAAGGTTCCTGCCCCTTCATCGGGCCTGTCCATGCCTGGCTGGTGGGAATGCCTAGACTGCAGTGGCATCTTGGACAGGTCCAGGTACATGGCATAGCTGGGTCTGTAGTGGACTGCAGGGTTGCTGGTGGGGTCTTTGCCGAGTAGGGCATGCATCTCATTGTAAAAGTGTCAGCTCTGCAGCCCAGCACCAGATTGATTATTGGCCTCCCTGGACTTATGGTATGCTTGTTGCAGTTTTTTCACTTTCATGTCATAATCCTGTACCTGAAGTCCCTGTGCAATCTTTTCATAGAAGTTCTTTTTTCTATGGCTGGTCCACAGCTGTGCCTACACAGCCTCTGCTCCTGACAGGCCCAGGAGATCCAATCCCTTTTGCCTACTGGAGGCAGAAGCAAATTTAGTGTAATGAGTCGGCATGGTCAGTTGGGCAGTTGCACACAACAAGGGAGAGCTGGTAGGTGTGCTTGCCAAAGTGGGAAATCAGGAAAAGGCATTTCAGAAAGACAAAAGGTTTTAGAGGGGGAGTGGCTTCTGGTCAGGTTGATTCCTGGACTGTGGAGTTTGTATTGTACCCAGAGTGGCCCCTGTCAGGCATTGTGGGAAAGCTGCTGGAGGACTATTTGTGTCTACATGGGTCATGCAGTATCTATACTTGCACCCAATAGATCGACCATGGCTCTACGCTGTTCAGGAAGGTGTTTTTACTGTGTTGCCCATGTAACAGGGTGCTTATTACACTTCCATCAGCCAGAAACAAATGTCAGTATAAACACATGCACAAAAAGTCGACAGAAGGCAACGTACATTGACCTAACTTTGTAGTGTAGTTCAGGCATGAGTACCACAGGGCCCAGAGTTGGGGCCAAGGACCTGATACATGGTCTTGGTTTATTGTACTTCTGTTACCTGAAAGGAGACTTAAATTGTCACCTGGCCTGGGGGCTGAGTCATGGCAAAAGGTGGACCACAGGAAGACAGAATGGTTGTCAGCAGAAGGTGCCAGATGGAGAGGGAGCGACTACTCTGTCTAGTCATGAAGAGGTGCTCTAGTGGTGAGTCTTTCCCCCTTCAGGGGACCTGACTATTCATGTAAAAGTCAGATTCCTACATAAGGATGACATGCACCTTCAGATAAAAAGAAAAAATACTATTACTCATATTATGGTTTTACACTCAGTGGCATATAAAATACAATAAAACCAAAATTTAAAATTAAAACTTTGAGACTTCTACCAATTCTGCCTTATTCCAATACTTACTTATTGCCCGTCACCATGGTAATTGACCACTTCATTGTGTTTTCTAAGCATCAAAGACTAGAAAAAATGTTCTAGTCTTGTTCAGGACTAGAGGGCTGTCACCTTTTCATAACTGAAGCTTGATGTACTGTGCAAACAAATTGTTATAAGACTATCTAGTTGCTACCAAATTAGGACTCAAAGTAATGGACTAATCTGTATTTCTTTGTTCTCTTTTCAGAAAAGAACCCTGACATGTAAAACACTTTGTTCTGTCTCAGAAACTGCACTAAAATGTGCTGTTGTATTTTGTTGCCTTCACTTTAGGAAATCCCCAGGCACACTACCGAAACTCAAAAAAATCAGACTTATTTCTTCTACTACTTTTTCCACTTCTTAAAAAAAGAGCCTGCCTTGGTCAAAATAGTGAAATAAATATTAGTAAGAAGGAGCATTACTTCCAATAGAATTTTGAATTAGATAGTTGTAATAATGATGATAAAATAAATAATAAGTATCTCAAAGGCATTGATTATTAGCTCACACAAAACCTTTGCTAAATAGGGGATAAATAAGGATCATTACACAAACACACACAAATACAGCAACCTCCAGAATGGAAGGAAGCTGTTGTCTGAGTTGTCTAACAACACAGAGAAACTCTATGCAATAATAGGAAGAGAATAATTTATATTTAGTTGAAAGCGCACAGGACTCCAAGTCAGTTTAGCCAACTAAGTAGAATTAACACCCTTACTTTCAGACTTAAAAATAGGTGCACTGTTGTTTGTGCAATAAAATGGAAATGTACTACACCTCCAATGTTACATCATGCCACCTCCAGTCAATAGGGGTCAGATAGATGTCTCATATCTTTTTGTTCTTCTTTAAATCCACTTGGGTTTATATTTTCCTTATTACCAATATTCATAGTGTTGTAACTAGCACAGCAAGAATTTACTGTGTCCAGTCTTTAGTGTTTAGTGAAATTTCAATTGTCACAGTTAAGATGTCCAAGCATCAGGTTTGGAATGTTTATCAGTATAATTGAAATCTGGATTTGTTTTTTAGCATAATAAATATTTCCATTTGTGTTGTTTTTTGTCATCTTTTCCTAGGTTTCATAAAACTTGATTGATTGGGAACTCTGTAAAAAATTCCATGGCAAGTGAGTAGGTTTAACTCTAGGACGTTTTGCATAAATTGCACATTTAGAATCATCATTTGTAAGTAGGCGCTATTTCTTTGTACAATTTTTGTATCTCAATATGGCAAGTAATAATTCTGTGAATTGTACAATACCATTTTCCACAATGAGACAACTCACAGCTGCTTTCCTATTTCCTTGAATCAAATCCACCTTGAATTCCTTGAAGACAGTGTGGTTAGATTTAAGATCTCTTAGTGGTGTTCCTAAACACATAGTGGATATTTAACTACACAGGATCCTACGCAGGCCTCACTTTGTCAGAACACACCCATGGCCTTCCCCATTTGGTGACATGCCAGGCCCCACCTCCAACCTGGAAACCTCTCCTAGCTGCCCCAGCTCTACCCCTCTGTTCTGGATAATGAAACCCTTCTGATTCCAGGAATGACCCTCTTCCCGCAAATGCTAGCTGCTCCCATCCTCAAATTTTCCTAAAGGCAACCATCTCAAATTCACTTACCAACCCCTTCCATTTACAGCTGTACCTGGTGGGCAATGGCATTCTGCAAGAAACCTTTTATAACTCTGGAGTCAGTCGATACTGATCCTTGTCATGCGATAAGGTGTCTTGACGATTTCTTCTTTTCCCAGATCATGTGACTGGGACAATAAAATACAGTGAGTTTCTTATCAGCACTCCTGTATGTCAGCCTCTTAGAGAGTCCTCATTCTCACTTTGAACAGGGCCACAAAAACTCTTATATTTCAAATAACTGCATCTTATTAAAAAAATTATGCAATCTTATGGCATATTACAAAAAATTGCTAATGTCATTTTTAAATACTTGTTTTACAACTTCTATCGATTGTTTTATTCCGCTATTTATAGAAGGATGGTATTGTTCAGCTGATCTATGCATTATAGAAATAAATTGGAGAAGTTCCTTTTTCAGAGAAAATAGTCAAGAGCTACATTTTGTTCCCCTGGGGGGCCTGCCTTCTTCCCCCCAATTAAGCATAAAAACCCCTAGGAAATTAATACACCAAATCTTTCTTGTGCAGCAGTTACGGTGGGTACACATGCAACATATGTGTCACATACCCACAAAAAGAAAGCAATTATTTGATATTTGATACTGCATATCCTCTAAGCTTCCACCCCCAACTAGACATTGTCACAAGTATCATATGCCAAAGACCACGTATCACAAGCACAGAATGAATAAATACAGGCTCACTCGGTATGAAATTTTGGGCAAATAACTCTTTGTACTGAAACTTATGACACTTCTGGAATTCATTAACCTTTCCCTGAATCTCAGTGGTCTACTGAATGCTCACCGCTAACAAATAATAGTGAAATAAAAGCATTGAGTATAGTCACACAAATAGCCACAAAAATTTTTATTTTTGTAATACTCAAGCAGCTCTAGGTATAACCTTAATGAATCTTTGACAGAGTTCTTTGGAGCAGTAATCATATGTGATTGTACAAGGGGTCCCAGCCCAGAATGGGGTCTCTGGGTACTCCCTTAATATAGGGTGAAATTCCATCCCCAGTGAAGTCAACAAGAATTTTCCTCTTGACTTCAATGGTAACAGGATTTCACCGATTGCATAATAAGAATATTCAGAATAAAATATAACAAATAAATATTACTATACAAATAAACAGCCAAAACAATGCAGCCAAGCTTTTGTTAGTGTCTCTGAACTCTGACCGAGCCTGTCCATGACCAAGTATTTGAAAGAGAACAAGAAACAGCATTGGGTTATCACAAGCTTCAATTTTTCTTTTTCAGAAACAACTTTGTTTCCATTCGTCATCAGGACACAAATCGATATTGCTGGTGCTTAGGAACCTGGAGTCTGAACCAAAACCTCTGGGATTCTTTTCAGTGATTCTAGTGAACTTTGGATCAGACCCTTGGTGTTGAGAGACTATAATAACCTCGACTCCTGTGCTTTTAAAACCCATAGTTTTAGCATCTTCTTTTGTTTCCCTGCTTCAGATTGTATTTTCAGAAATGAAGGATATAAGTTAAAGATTAGGAATGATGCTGAAAAAAATGGATTGTAAAGATGACAAGAATTGCAAATCATGTCACAATGTGTGTTACAAAAGAACCTCATCCCTCTCATGCAAGCTAGCGGCAAACTGTCTGCATCCTCAGAATGCAAACGCTCCCTGCCACAATTTTAAAAAGAGGCACTTATCAAGCTATGCATTGTTCAATCACACAAATACTTTTTTTCCCCCCAGTTACCAGGAAGATATTTTGTTCATGGCACATTAGAATGATAATGGCATCTAAGTCAAGGCTAAGCCCATAGCTGAGCGATGAACATCCTATATGAATGTGTCTTACATGTATAGTCACAGTACAAAGCATCATTTTCTCTCTCTAGATATATGCCATAGATGTTTGCTGTAATCATACAGCAATGTCATTTCCAACTTGAAAAACAAGTAGAAGAAACACTTGTAGATTGGAATGTTAGATCAAAAAAAGTAGGGGCTAAACCTTTTCTGTATGTGTTCTACCTTCTTTTCTCAAACACACACACACACATGCACAAAAGACATTAAATATCAAACAATCTATTCAATCTGAATGCAGCTGTTTAGATATTTGTTTGGTCTGTCACTGGATTTTTCATTAAAAATATGTGGTTAACAGCAGCCAACCTTATTTGCATGTGTGTGTTTCTGATTTGTTCACTGCTATGCCTCTTGTGTCCTACATCTTAATCCCATCCAGGCACCCGCCCCATTACATTACCAGAAGAGAAGTGATGGACATCCCTTGACTCTCTTCATGACCCCCTGATAATCCTGTTTCACACATAGGCTCCCTGCTGTATGAAACACAAAAGCTGCCACTGTAGTTCTTTACTTCCAGTCGATATTCTGACAGACTTGATCTAGCAAATTAGTATGCTGTGGTAGGGGCACGACAAAAGACCCTTTTGACACACTCTGAATCGATACAAAGGCCAACAGAGAGCCATTTCACCGTACTTCTGTTATTTTTCCCCTTTTGATGACCCTTCTCTTTTTTTTTTTTTAGCTTGTATGACCTTGTCAGATTTAAAAACATAATGTTAGAAAAGTCATCCTTGCATGTGGAGAGGAGGGAATTTAAACATGCTGAAATTCAAGAATACCAACATAAAATTAAAATACAGCTGGATCAGAGGAATAGCGGTTTTTCTTGTGTGATTTTGTTGTTTATCTTTCATGCTACAGAAATCCCTTTATGCTTCATTGTCAATATATGTAAGGAAATAGACTCTAGTTTAGAGTAAGAGCATGAGTGTAGTGTCACATCTGAATATTATTTCTTTAAAAAGATGTACAAATCATCTTTGAAGATAAAAATAGAGTTTTTTATGTTTATTTTTATTAAAAGGTTTTTGATACGATGCTATTTATAATAGGTTCATACTGTTGTGGTTCTATAATCCATAGCAAAACTTGTTTAATGCCAAGGGCTTACATTTATAAAATTAAACTGTATTTATGTTGATGTCAGCTACATTGTGTTAAGTAAACAATGGACTATGGACTATATTATACCCATAATATGTATAGAAAGATCACATATCCAACTTTATCCCAGAAGGATTGTTTTCTTATCCAAACTTATAGGATACTAGGAACTACAGAACTAAATGACTTGTATCTTTTTAAAAATTATTTCATATTTTTCTGCATGTACAATGTAATTATTATTAAAGTTATTCACTGTGGGCCACATTCTGACTAGTCTTACACTCTCAGCAACTTCATTGATTTCATGTTGACCTAGTGTGTTCACTATAAGACATGTAAATGTTTCTCTTTAAAAAAACCATAAAAATTCATCATAATTTAAAATGCTCATGTATAAGTATATCCAAGTAGATGTAGATGTTAGAACTTTGCTTCACTATCATGTTAAAGGTATAATTATGCATATTATAAGGCCAAACTTGGTTAATTTATGTGCCTTTTGTGTTCCCTGTACACACCAAAATATGCAGTCCATGGTCTAAAAGTGAAATGAATACTGAAATCATGTAAATGTTCTTTTAAATATTCACAAACTTAAAAAAAAATTACTCAAAGCCACTTTTTCAGTCCACGCTACAAATCTTAAATTGTTCAGGACAAAAGAAATCTTAAATCAACAAAAAATGAGACATTCCCAGCTCTAGAAAGCACTTTACTGTAACTCAGATTTTTTTCCTCAAAAATACAGGTGCACAAATTACTCCTACAATTTGCTGTACAGTATGTACATTTGACCTCTGCCGCACTTCATCATCTTCCAACACATAAACCCTGTTCTCTCAAATAGAGCTGTATAGACACAAGGGATAAAGCACATTGTGTAAGAGATTCAGATGACTTCAGACAACTCAACCTGAGAACACTGAGCAAAACTACAATAGCTGTTTCAATCCCTTATGCAGTTTTACTTAGCCTATGACTCTCTATCTCAAAAAATTACAAAACACAAGGCCAGATGTTCAGCTGGTGTAAATCAGCATATCTGCATTAAAGCCAATGGAATTTTGCTGATTTACACCAGTTGAGGACCCATAGCTTGGTAATACTGTGTAATTTAAAGTAAATCATATTGCACTGTCTGATAAAGAATTACATTGTAAATATAATGCAAATTTCCATAATTCAGGAAGAACTCTTATTCTTAATCTTATTATATTATCCATGTTCATACAATCTTTGAAGTCCGTGATTATAGTACAATATCATGTAATTCCAAGTCATCATGAGAGGGTATCTCCTGTGTCCTGCTCTCAAATACATTAATGAAAGGGTACATTCTCCCCTGGAAAAAAAAACAAAGAAACAAACAAAAATATAGGTGGCAATTTTTAGAAATCAGGTCATGCAAATAGATCCATCATGATTCCACTGCAAGAGCAGCAGTGTGATGTAACCCTTTCTCCCCATGGGATGCTGTTCTACTTTGATGTGTACAGGGCTGAAAGTGTTTCCAGAAAAAAATATATACCTATAAGACCAAGATTTTCAAAAGTAACTTGTTATTTTTGAGTGTTCTGCATTCTAGATGCCCAGCTTGAGACATTTTTCACAGTTAGTGCTCAGAAATGTCTAAAAATCAGCCACGTTGAAGGCATTTCAGGTTGGGCATCCAAAACCAGGGGCACTCAGAATCACCAGTTACTTTTGAAAATCTTGGCTTAGTGCTATCTCTGTGCTTTGAGTCAAAGTGAATCCAACAGTTGTGCACAACTCAGAGGAATACAGGGATAACATGGAGGCATTCTCCCAAGGGTGATACTTGCCCTTGCAATTGTCAGCCTCACAGTCCCAGCATTCTCTGTTATCCATGGCCATATTTTTCCTTGCTGCCCCCGTAGATCAAGAGTGGTAGTATACAGGTCATGGCTCCAAAGCCTGTTCCCTGATTGTTCACAGTCACAGACGTTTCCTGCCCCAGATTTTTATGGGCCTGATCTTACTCTCATCCATATATGTCATGGTTGGTTTTCCGCTATGATTTTGTAGAGTACTTAGTACAATGGAGTCCTGATCCTTCCTGGGTGCTACTGTGATATAAGTAATAAATAAGATTTAAACCCCAAAGTCCTAGCCCTCTCCCGGCCCCCCACCAGGAGTAATGTCACTTCCTTCCAGTACAGCAAACTCTTAACTCTATTCTTGGGAAAGCAATTCACTCCAAACCACAACTCTCCTCTCCAGGTAGAACCACACTATCTGTTCTTCAGCATGTGATACAGGCTTTCAGCCTTCTGTCAACAGACAGGTGGAGCACAGAACATTCCTCTGATCCCAGGATCCACACAACTCATTTTGCCTAGAGATAAAGCAGAGTTAGTGGGATGTCAATTAAAGTGCTTCCCCAGCAAACCAAGTGGAGTGGGAACAGTTCTCACATTTTCTGACAAAGCTCTTGAGAGAAAAAGTACAACCTAGTGGCACCTATCAACCAACTTCAAGCCCTGCAGGCGTGGGCATCAACTCTAATGTAAATTATCAAAACATTCAATTTTGAATAAGCTGCATTAAAAGCTTTTGTTCATTTTATAATACCATTTACCTACTGTGGGCAAACTTTCTCTCTTCTGACTGCTACAGAATCGCCTGTGTCTTATTAATGTTTATTCTCAGCAAGTTCCTGACCTATTATTTTAGTAAAACACCTCTACTCCTATAACTCATTGCATCTTAGATTTTTCCTTCTCAAGTTACATTTCCCAGTTGGATTGCAGCTTTGGTAAAAATCAAACCTTTCATCCTCTACGTCTTCTTTACATAAGAAGTAAATTTGCTTTTCAAATAGGCTGGTATAAAAATTCATGTGTGGTTTCATTCTAATTTAATACCAGTTTTATGTTGGTGTAACTCTATTGACTTTAAAACATTAATTCCTGATTTATGCTGGTTTGAAATCAGAATCAGGCCACCAAATAGCCTAGACTAGCACCTACTGAACTAATACTAATTTTTAGCTATTTGGGGGAAAAAAAAACCAGTGGGACATTTCCTGCTGTCTGTACTCAGTCCAAATTTGCATGGATATAAGTGGGAGTTTCATATGATTAAAGAGTTTCACACTGAGGTCCAAGCTTTGGCCCAAGAAATTCAGTATCTTTCACGTCACATTGTGGATGAAGACATTGTGAAATGTAACAAGTACCATAACACATTTTCAAATAGTAAACCTACTGCTATTACCTAATATGACCTATTATATTTCTTCTTAAACCATCTATCCATGCATTTACTGTACTATATTAGGTGAGCACTTTACAGTTCAAAGCCTTAATCATCACAGTGCCTACATAAGGAGAAGTGTCACACAGAAACCATTCCACCTAATTCTGGCAGCTACATTCCTCCACTTCTTGTAGAACTCTTTTTTCAGTTTGTTCACCAAAGCAAAATATTTATTTTACTCTTATGTGAGACACTCAGACCACTGGTATAGTGCATACCAACCTAGATATCAAAGTAATTCATAAGGAACCATTTAAACATATAAACAAAATCCAATAACTATTTAAAAGCCAAACATCAAGAGAAAGTATCTTTGCTCATTGTACTTACAGTGCCAGCTCCTCAGCTGGTCTAAATCAGCACAGCTACATCAATTTAGGCTAGTTAAGAATTTAGCCCACAGCTTGTAACAAGTGAATATGGCCCAGATAATAGAATGCCCTCTTCTGGACCACAGTTGTGGGTCCACATATAACAATCAGACTTGAGAATATATCCATACTGACAATAATGAGGGAAGGATGATGGTAGACTTGCACTCTTTTTTTGAGGAGACAGTGAGTCCTTTCTACCAATCTGTGATGACTAGCAGGGTGGGTGATAAAAGTCCCATTGCACTCTTTGAAAAGGATAGCAAAGGTGAAAAACCCAACTTCAAACTCGCAAAGAATAGCAAAGGAGAAACCGCAAACTTCCTTTCAACTTTCTCAGTGGTACTTGTCAATATTATACAGATAATATAGTCCTGGACATGTTTGTTTATATGGTAACAACTACTATGACAAGTGAACATTTTGGATAAAGAATGCATTTGCTAAAAATTCAACACCCTCCTTACTTTTGCCTGCTAGACATAAATATGCCCTGTGACCCCCAAAATATCCATCAGCAATATCAGGAAGGACCAGATTTGACAATCCTGATATTATTAACATGAAAAAAGTGGGAAAAAAGCCTTTCAATGCTTTATACACCATCATAAAGAAGAAAAAAAGTCACAAGCCTAATGGGGGAGGGGTCTTTGAAAGTCACTTTTAAAACTTCGTGCTGCCTTTCATAGGGAATTGCACTTACATTCTCTTACTAATCTCACACATTGTAGATTTCACAAGTGATTTGTGACACTGAATTGCCGTAGTTATCTGTACAATTCCCATGTTATTCATTGTTTGTCCCTTTGCTTTACAGAAATTGGAGGGAACACAGTTTGTAAGTAACTGTCAAAGCATGATGCATCTGGCAAGTCAGTAATTACATTTCATAAAGTAATATGCCAGAACACAGAGAATTTGTAAGATTTATAGATGGTACCAGGACACACAAATATAGATGCCTGCCCACCATTCTACTAAATCCAGTTCAAACAACCATGAAACAGACTTTCAGGAATTCCTCTAAATAGATAAATCCACCCTTTGATTGCAAAGGGTAGAATCTAGTGATAGGAATGGGTGAAGGAAGGGACTCTCTAGCAATAGCTGGAAAGAAAACTTACATTTATACAGCACACTTTTTAATATAGAATATTAAAAATATCCACTTTCTTTTAGTTTTATTTATTTGACAATGTTAGGATAGTAATTAATTTCCTTTATTTATTAACGCTGCTTTATTATCATATATTCAGATGTAGAGCATCTATATGGCACTACAAATTTAAAGCATTCAGTCTCCCATATATTGTAATATAGTTATGATTTCCACTATTTTGACTGACACCAAGGATTGAACATGAGCTAAAAAATCAGGCTGTACAGCAGTGGGGGCATAAATTCATGTGCTCTGTGGATCAGGCACAGAGGGGGACACAACACACCAACTAGTGGGTTACACAGTGTTTCAGCTTGAAAGGAATTAAACTACAAATGCATACAAATTCCTCTCTACAGCTGGCTGTATTGTGTCTCTAGGCACTGCCTTGAGCCAAGGGTGGCATGTAAGCTGCCTCATTCTAGAACTAGCCCTGTGAGGCAATCTTTGAGGGCTGGGCTACACTGGGGCAGGGGGTTTGGAAGTCAGATACACAACTTCAGCTATGCTATTTGTGTAGCTGAAGTCAAAGTATCTTAGTTCAACTTACCTGGCCATCCCCATGGAGGGAGGTCGACCAGGGCCGCTCCCCCTCTGACTCCACTTACTCCTGCCAAGGTGCAGTACAGGTGTCGATTCAGGGATCCATGTATCGTGTCTAGATGAGACGTGATAAATCAATCCCTGATATATTGAGTGCTACCCGCCGATTTGGCGGGTAGTGTAGCTGTACCCTTACAGACACACTGTGTAACAATTCTCTCCCAACTTTCTCCAGAAGGAGCAATAGTTTTTTTCTGGTCTATACCAGTAGTAAATTACAGCAACTCCTGCACCAGCTAGCTCAGCTGTGCTGACTTGTGTGCTGGTGAGGTGGAACCTCTCTCCTCATATCTTGTCCCTTTACCACACTCCTCACCTTCTCACTCCAGGGGGTAGGACTCATGAAGCAGCCTATCCTATAGCTACAGGTCCATGTATCACTCTCCTAAATCCTAGTGTTTTTAATGGAAGGCTCCTTGTTTATAATAAGTATACAAACATTGTTATCAGATCTAGAGGCAGATGGCAGTTGTGCGTTGGTACACACATTGCCTAGGTTTTGCAATAGATTGGGGTTATTCACTCTCACACATATGTACTCAAGCTCCTTTCTACCATTGAGAGAGACAGACATTTTTGTGGGATAGTTTCATTAATAGTAGTGTGAATGAAAATACAAGTAAATCCCATTATGCATAAGAAATCATGCTACTGGATCTGTGGAGGAAGGTGAGCAAGATGCAGCCACACATTCTTTGAGGGATGCAACAGACTTGCAACTCAAATAAGGAACTTAGCATTCACAGATTGCGTTTATACATCATTAGATTTGCATTGGCTTTAGAAGTAATTAATGTTTCCTAGCTAGCAGAATGGCCATGGAAATGGATCACAACACTGGAAAAAGACTGGCAATAAATATTCTTACAATTCGTATTTGTTTATTATAGTTGCACCTACAGGCCAACCAAGAATAGGGCCCATTGAACTAGGTGAAGTAGAAGCATAGAATATAAGTAAGCTCTTTGTGTCAGGGACAAAGACAAATATATATGTCAGACAAAGGATAAGGGGAAGAGATATAACATGTATGCAAAGTGAACAGAATGATGCTTTACAAACATCTTGCTGATTCTACAATTCTGTTTTAAAGGCTTATGAAATGCACTGGCAATTAAAAATAGTAAAATTTCTTTGCTTTCAAATAGAGCTGGGAAAAACTGGTGAAAAACAATAGTGAAAGATTGTCGTGTTTTCAATGGAAGGCTCCTCATTTCATTAGTTTGGCTTAATTTTGTGCTCCGAAAATTGTGATATTTTGTCAGATGTTGAGAGACTGAAAGTTTTTGACAATGAACCATGCAAAAACATTTAGCAAATTCTCAAGTATATTGAGTAATCTCAGTGAGCATGCAAACAATTCAAAATGATAATTTTTCACTCAGGCCCACTTTCAATTAAACCTCTTTAAAACTCAAGCATATCAATTTTTATATTTATACAATTTTTACTTTCTAAAATAACAGCCTATCTCCCAGTTATAGACTCATGTTTACAGGGATGCTTTTGATACATGAATCTCTTACTGTCACTGGCTTACACTGCCCTTTTTCTTCCTCCTCTATGTCCTTGAGCAATCAGGTCAATAGCTATAGCCAAACTTGGCAGCTGCTAGAGCAAGATGTCAAATGTTGAAATATATATTCTTCCAGCAGTGGCATCAAGGCCTGTGGCTGGTCCTTTGTATGGATTCACTGCTAGCACTGTAGTTGTTTTCAGTACTGATTGCTGAGGGTGTGTGCAGGATCCAGGGGGAAGGGGATGGGGGTTACTACTGCCTGTAAAGTTATGTTAAAATCAGACTGTTATGGAGCTGACTAAGCTGCTTTCACTCCTTGGATAATATCATCTTTTGGCACTGACTTAACAGCAAGATATTTTCTCTCTTGTATCTCTTCCCCGATCCTGTGTGTAATGGCATCTTACTACCCTCTTCAAATCTCTCCTCAGAACTCATTCTTCTTATTAGGCTTCCCTAACTCCATCCCCTCCTTCTCTGCCAGCTTTGTCCCTAATTTTTATTAAATTAACAAAGATTTAAAAAATGAAAACCGGAGGAAAGGGAAGTAACAAGATTTGTGCCTAAAAATGAGCATGATCAATATGCTCACAATCTTTGTTTTGTCCTCTTGTTCACCTTCCCCTTACTTTTGCTTATTGCCATTCCTTGTAGTATAATTTAAGTACCAAATCCTGCATGCTTTACTAACAACAATGTGATCACTACATTCAGTTAGACTGCTTGTGTAAGGTAGCTGTTATTCCTCCGTGTTACATGATGGAGAAATAGTTTACACAAACACACACACACACACAAATAGCCTTCATGCAGAGATGAGCTTTTAGCATAAAAAGTGGAAAGCTACAGTCTGAAAGTTATCCCCATGAGTCACCAATAAATCCTGGTTTTGAGTAGTCAGGAGTTTGTAAACCTTCGCAAAATTCCTTCATTTTAAGGTCTTCTTTTAATTTTCTTAAAATTCTCACAGTGCCTCAGAGCACTGACTTCTGAGGTTACTGATCATGGTGTCTTGCGTTCCTCATATATTCTCAAGCTGCTCATTCATACCCTTGGGGATCACACCAAATGCTCTAATAATCAGCAGGATCATGTTTGTTCTGGTTTCACATAACTGTTCCATTTCATGGCAGAGCTCTTCATACTTTGCTATCTTCTTTTCTCATTTCTTTTTTATGTTTCTGTCTGCCGGTATGGCAATATCAATTAGCATGGTCTTTTTGGTCTTCTTTTCTACAACTACTATGCCCAGCCTGTTTGCCTGCACCATTTGGTCTGTGACAATTTGCAGATCCCATAAAATCTCGGCCTCTTTATTCCTGAAAACATTATCAATTATTATTATTATTACCACAGTGCTTAGAAGGCCTAGTTATGGGCTAGGACCCCATGGTGCGAGATACTATACAAACAACAAAAAGACAGTCCCTGCCTCAAAGAAATTACAATCTAAGTATGGTGTGCAAGATCTAGTCCAGGGGTTGGCAACCTTTCAGAAGTGGTGTGCTGAGTCATCATTTATTCACTCTAATTTAAAAGTTTTGTGTGCCAGTAATACATTTTAAGAAGGTCTCTTTCTTTAAGACTGTAATATATAACGAAACTATTGCTGTATGTAAAGTAAATAAGGTTTTCAAGATGCTTAAGAAGCTTCATTTAAAATTAAATTAAAATGCAGAGCCCCCCAGACTGGTGGTCAGGACCCGGGCACTATGAGTGCCACTGAAAATCATCTCAAGTGCTGCCTTCAGCATGCGTGCCATAGGTTGCCTACCCCTGATCTAGTTCTTAAGTTGTAAGCTTCTGAGGTCAAGGATTTATCTGTAAAGTACCATGAACAACTGAGGTATGATATAAATAATAAGTAATAATAATGATAGTAACTCTATGAAGGTGTCCTAAAAACATACTGTATATCTTTGTTTAGAAGCCATGGCAACTTCCCTCAGCAGCTTGCAAAAAAAGGCATATGAAAGTTAATGTGGCCAGAAGCCCTATGTATTTCAGAACTTCCTCTGCTCTGGGGATTCAGTCACTGCTGAGGAGTCACATAGTGTGGCTCCATTGCAGCCATGAACTCAGGGAGCTAGGACTGTGCTATTGGGTGGGGGTGAGGGTGAGGGAGAAACCAGTGAAGAGGCACAAGGCCTCACCATGGCTACTCTTATGCCTGAGGTGGATCCTGGGGGAGCCACAGGGTTTGAACACTGAACCCCCCCCCTCCCCCCCACACACACATAAAAAGAATTGAAGGGAACACCACTAAGCTCACCACATGGAATTTCTTATCTCTCTTTTCACCCTCTGCAGACATACACCTACACCCCCTATCATAGGGTTTGCTCTGGAAGAATACCACCAGGCCCAAAATAAGAATCCGAAGTTTTTTCCCTTTGATTTCAATGTGTGTGATATACACGTATCTGAGATCAGAATTTATTCTGAGATATATTTATCCTTTTGTTCCTTTCATAGTTTAAGCACTGCATAAAAGAAAATGATTATTTAATATTAATTGTACCATCATGACTTTATCCATTTTAGGAATCCATTTTATTTTCCAGAAAATACTAACAGTATAAAATCCAGCCTATCACTTGGGAGCATATGCGAACTATAAATCATAGATTGCGGACTGGATAAAGAAAATACATCCATTGGTTTCAGTCCAGCAATCTCTTCTCCCCATGGCAATCAGTACCTGAGAAAGGAGTCTAGAACTAGATTAAGCACAATAGGAGTTGATCTTGTGAATCAGCTGTATCCTCTGGTAACAGTTTACCTTTTTAAAATTTCAGAGTGGTAGCCATGTTATTCTGTATCAGCAAAAACAACGAGGAGTCCTTGTAGCACCTTAGTCTCTAAAGTACCACAAGAACTCCTCGTTCTTTTTAAAATTGTTTTCCTTGCAGGCATTGTCTGCCTGCCAAGTAGTTCTCTGAACTTTTGCTGGTATTAATACATCAAGCTAACTTGTTACAAGGTAGTAACAAATATTATGATTAAAGATTAGAAAAAAACTTAATTTGCAATTTCTTCAAGTGATTTCTTCAGAGAATAATTGTTCGTACATTTCAGAACTGCATATGTACATATTTTATTTTAATTTGTCTCCTTGTTTTCCTTTTTTTGCCCATATTTCATATCAAATCTCTATTTGATTTTTTGCTCTCTCAGCCATAAAACTGAACTGTTAAAGACAAAATGTTCTCTGCTTTAAATTGTTGGATTTTCTGGGTTTTGAACATGTGATTTTCATGTACAAGTTATAAGTGAACCTTTTCCTCTCAATGACAGCTCCAAAATTTTAATAAGAAATGTGTTTAATAGGCTATTTCTTCCCCAAATCATGAACACAGCATGTCTGGTGCTGTCAGAGAAGTGTATTCTCTGGATGTGTCAGTTGTATGAAGCAAATCAGATTTATCTTCACCAATCAGTACAATTTAACCAGAACACTGAAAGGTCACAAGTTGCAAAGGGAATAGAAGGTTTCAGTCCCAACTACTAGTCCAGCAGACAAGATCTCTTCAGTTTGTCAGCAGAGATCTGATACAATCAGTTGTTTTCACAAATCTCTTTTTCCTGCCTACATATGACTATTTACATTTGTATTTCTAATGTCTTTATTTATATGCATAATCACTTCATTGTAATAATTTGAAATTGTCCCAAATTTCCTACAGGAATGTGAATACTCATACTTGGGCAGGGCAAACAGCATTTTTATTACCAGCAGTTTCTTCCTACAGCTCAATAATTTGAATCAATTTTAATCTGTGATATAGACAAATGCATTATATCCTATCAAACCACAATGAATCATATGCTGGGATGAAACTGCAGAGTGATGTATGCAATGTACGACATTACAAAATAAATGCACATGCTATTTTGTATTCATTATGCTTCTTTTGAGTCAATCATACATATTTGATAGGCTGATGGCTAATACCTTCTCTCATGTGAGTAATCCCATTAGTCGGGACTATCTGTGCAGGCAAGGAATTTGCATGTTTGGGTCCTTTGTACATATTTCTATTCCAAGATTTGTCCATCCACAATGCATTGCATCATACTCTTCATTACTAGTTCAGAAGAGAAATAATGTTTTAAATCTGCCTTTCTTACAACTTATTAAAATCATTTTGCCTGTATAAACTGAATTTTAAAATTATTGGAATAAAATTTTAAACAACAGTAAAGTGATAGTGCTATGTTCTAGAAACAAAAAGAGGATGAAGTTCATCATTTTTGTACTTCAGTTCAAAATGCTACCATAGGGATCTGACCTAGATTTAAACTCTTGTCTCCAGAGATGAAAGATCTCCACATTAATCCACTATTGCTCACACACGTAACTTTACATATATTAAGGGAGGGCAACTTATAAAGTTGAATTGATTTCATTTATCTTTTGTTCTTCTCTGTGACAGGGCAATGACACGGTTTCCTGCAAAAGCCTTAATCCTCACTGGTACAAATTTCCCTAATATTCAATAATCACTTCCAGTATCCCTCCCAGCAGGGGATGTCTGGTAGCATCTGTGCCAACATATGTTAGACATCTCTGAGTGGGTCACTACCTCATTTTGTCACAGTCTCTTCTATCACCTAGACAGACAGTAACATCCCTTCATACACAGTGCTCCACAAGACACCACACTGTCATGTCTCTCCCTATAAACTTGGTTCAGTACACTGTAACCCACTCACTTTAACCCACTGACTGATGTTAACCCATTTTCAACTGAATCATTTCCTAAACAAGGACAACGTTAACAAGGTAATCATGTTTATTAAGTTAAACCAACTAAATGCCAATCTCCAAGTCCTATGTGAGAAGCCACATTGAAGAACGGAGGGGAAAATAGCCCTTTATTGATCACTTAATTCTCTTTAAAACTTTGAAAAACACATGCAATTTGTAAAGTCACATCAGTGATGATTCATATCACATATGTGAATCATTTCTATAGCAATAGTTTTTAACAATCGTGATCTCTGCTTTTTCTTTCCTTATTTCAGCAAACGTATGTAAAATAGATGGCTGAATTAGCACAGGGCAATAGTTTTAGCTTTTCTTTTCTACTTCATCATAATGTGATATAACATGAACTAGTTTTCCATAGGGGTGCCCGAATTCTGGAGCTCAGGGAAGAAGCTATTTCCAAATTTCAGGGATTCTCACATCTGGAGTTTTGTCCTGGGCCCATCTCTAATTTTCCATGGTCATAGCTGAACCTCATAAGGGTTTGCAATTTTGAGTCAAGATAAGAATCCAAAAATCAGAAATGAATCCGCATTTTTTCAAATCTCTAAAAAGTTGTTGAAAAAATGCACCACAACTGAAACTGGGGCCAGATTGTCAGCCCACATTCATCAACCTAAATATTGCAAAATCTTGATTTGGTCTAGATAAACTAGAAATGTAACATAAAGGTAACTTAGTGTTTCCTAGACTTTTGAAAGATAAACTTCTAGTTAAGAAAATGAAATCAACCACACTCTTTCCCATGCCCCTAAAACCATACCATATGTTGGTAAAGCCCTACTCAATTTATTTTATGTATCTTATGTTCCCACCCCGCATACCAACTAATCCTTTGCATCCCACCAGCAAGTGTATTGAAAAATGCTTATCCATAGATAACATTTGTAAGGTTGATTTTCTTTATTTTTAAAATGATAATAAAGCATAAAAATATATAGTTATTTTTAAGGAGTTTTAAAGCCCTCTCCCTTTGGTATATTTACAGACTATCAGATAATTATTACAAAATGTAAGAAGTTTTCAAAATATTAAATGTTCATCAGATCAGGTTAATATATAATTAGGGAGTTACTAAAATAACTGACAGTGCAATATTTCCCCACAAATAGCTAAAATGATTAAAAATCATATTATAAATCCATAAACACCACCACTTTCATTTTAACAGAAAATATGTTTATATATTTATTGTTAAAAGACAACAAAAATGAATCAACTTTAGCTCTAACTTACTCAGGTATAAATTCCGATTTACATCAGAGTACCTGAGAATAGAATTTGCGCCCAAGTGTTTTAAATATGTATTCCCCTTTAGAAACAGAAAAACAGCTGAGGTCTTGAGTGCCAAACCACCGCTGAGTTTAGAAACCTCTGACAATAGGGGTTAATAATGGAAAACCTGATAGACCTTTAAGTATAGTAGCATGAACAGCAATGCTATAATTACAATTTTCTTTCTTTCCTGTTAGATAGAAATGAATCAATATCCAAGTAGAAGCAGAAGCAGAAATCTTCAATAATTTGCTCAGCTCTTCAACAGAAATATGACTTCTCCCCCCACTTAAATCAATTGTCTAATTCAAAATTATTATTGGTCTATTTCCAAACATGTGAATTAAAATTTGTGTGAGAAGGTTTTTCTAAGCAAGGGATATTTACAACATTTTCAGTGGCATTTTTGAATAATCATGCAGAATTCCTTTTTGCTATTGAGTAGCTTAATAAAGAATCAATATTGCAGCAGGCCTCAGAGGAGCCAACTTCCACATAATCTCTCGCTTGGTTCGGCTGACACTGAGAATATCTTGTAAAGATGTGCACAAGCATTTCAGTCAGCTTGTCTTCTTGCTGATTAGACCTAGGGAGATATTTGATTACAGACTAAGTGGGTAACCTGTTTAGCTATTTCTTCCCAATATAATTTGGAATATTGCTTTATTTTAGGGCTTGATTGACGAGTTAGTAGACACTGGCATATGGCAGATACAGTATGAGGAATAAATAAATAAGAGAGTCTTTTTTAGAGAAGCATAGAATGCCAGAGAATAACATCCTCTTATCTTCACAATTGTATAGTACTATAGTAGCAATCATATCTGATGAGCAGAGGTTTAAAGAGAAGGCATGACCTGATGATTATCGTAAATAGATCTGAATTGCTATACAGATGTCATTTATCTATAAAATCTTGTTTACTGCTGTACTATGCACTTCCATAAATCTATACAAACTCCTGGATGGTAGTATTTAGGGCCAGATTATCAAAAATTGTTCATGTAAAGCACACCTCCATTGTTCTCAACTGCAAACCCTGATTTGTATATACAGAGAGTTATATGCACAGACAAGCAGGGTGTGCATAAATGTGTTGGAGTTTACATTCATATGAGATCCGTATGCTTTTAATCTACAATTATATGGGCCTAATGAGTTTTCTGGAGGATGTGGCTGGAGAAATACTAGTGGCCTGAATGAAATAGAATGGCAATCCCTCCCTCTCTCCATTACACATTAGGACACTATCCTATTCTCCATGATTGCAAATGCAGGATGAAGATTGCAGGAGAGAAGATGTGGAAAGATAGGTGGCAAAAGGGAGAAAGTGTCTCCAGGTGTAAAAGAAAGAGCCAGGGTATAATACGTTGCATTTTGCATATATAGTCTAATTTTGCATGGGTGATGCCTGCTATCCTCAATGGGAGCTGCGGGTACTCAGCACCTCACAGAATCAGCCCTTCACACTTTCTATATGAGCTCTGAACATTTCAATGCACTTTACAACACATTAATAAAGTAAGTCTCACAACACATTGTGAGATAAGCAGGATAATAATCCTGTCCTGACAGACAGGGAAGCTGAGTCATGGGTAGGCTAATTGATTTGCTTAAGTTGACAAGGGAAATTCACAGCAAAGTCCAGAGTAGAACTTAGGTCCCCTGATTAAACACATGATCATTTCTTCCCTCTTCATTTGGCACTTTTAAACCCAGGCTGCATGGAGCATTAGAGAATGTACTGATGTGAAAGTGTATTGCATTGGCAGAGAGATGGACTAGATAATCTAATAGATCTTTTCTATGATTGCCCTCTAATGGATTGGCACTAAGGTACAGGTAAGCCCTGTGTGTGTCTAACCAGGTTAAGCAGAACCATTTGAACCTTCTTTGGTTACATCCTTACTTAAATGCAGTGGAACTTGTACAACAGATCACCCCAAAGTATATCTAAATGTATTTAATAACGTTTTCCTGCCTTACCTTCATTAGAAGACCATCTCTACTGAGCAATCAGATTTTGTCTGATATTTCAGTGGCCCCTTAAATACAAACTAACTTGTATTTAAAAAAAACTATGTTGTGCATTTCCATAGCAATAACTTATATTAAAGGGGATTGTTTTTATATCTAAAATCTATTTTCAGATGTCTCAATGCACTCCTTCCCACCTGGTCTTCTTCAAAAATGCCCACTGAAATGCAAAAATATACCAGCTCATAAAAATATATTGTTAGTTTTAGAAGGCAAATAGAAGGATTACCAGTGCTTCCTTTTAGGATACTATGATTGTAGATTTCTACACAATGTCTACATAATGCACTTTGTCTTCAAGATGCTGCTCTTAAAAGCACATTGTGCACTAAGTAATTGCAAAAAGCAGAGAAGAGCAAAACTGAAAGCCTTTTTTCCTCTTATATCTTTTTTATGAAATATTCTGCCAACTACAAAAATATATTGCAAGTTCCTTGAACGCTCATTATATCTGCAAACACAATGGAATTTTTTTTCCCCCTAAAGAAGAGTTTCTCATATGAAAGTTTTGTCATCCACTACGGAACATTATGATCTTAGAATTTCAAGCCCCCTCTCCACTTCTGCCCCAAAAAGGATTTGTCTCTCTCTGGATTTACATTAATTGTCAGAAATAATCACTGATGGCATGTGATGGTCTTACCACAAACACACTCTTCACAAGAACATCACTTCAAAACTGTGGAAGAGGAGGAGAACATCAAAAAATGCAGCCCCAAAGAAATGGGATTCATTAATTTGTCAGATAACTTTGAGAAGCAGGCTTCCTGAGAACATTCATGTTAAAGTATGACTGTCACTACTGCATTAGTCATAATATTAGGCCATCCCATTGATCCAATACTTTTATCATTACCACGAATGTATAGTTCAAGTTATACATTTTAACTAGTCATTTTAACTAGTCATATACATAACTAGTGGTGTTCCCCAAGCGTCAGTCCTAGGACCAATCCTATTCAACTTATTCATCAATGATTTGGAGGAAGGGGTAAACAGTGAGGGGGCAAAGTTTGCAGATGATACTAAACTGCTCAAAATAATTAAGACCCAAGCAGACTGTGAAGAACTTCAAAAAGATCTCACAAAACTAAATGATTGGGCATCAAAATGGCAAATGAAATTTAATGTGGATAAATGTAAAGTAATGCACTTTGGAAAAAATAACCCCAACTATACATACAATATGATGGGGGCTAATTTAGCTACAACTAATCAGGAAAAAGATCTTGGAGTCATCATGGATAGTTCTCTGAAGATGTCCATGCAGTGTGCAGCGGCAGTCAAAAAAGCAAACAGGATGTTAGGAACCATTAAAAAAGGGATCGAGAATAAGAGGGAGGTATCTTATTGCCCTTATACAAATCCATGGTGTGCCCACATCTTGAATACTGTGTACAAATGTGGTCTCCTCTTCTCAAAAAGGATATACTGGCATTAGAAAAGGTTCAGAGAAGGGCAACTAAAATGATTAGGGGATTAGAACGGGTCCCATATGAGGAGAGATTAAAGAGGCTAGGACTTTTTAGCTTGGAAAAGAGGAGACTAAGGGGGGATATGATAGAGGTATATAAAATTATGAGTGGCATGGAGAAAGTGAATAAGGAAAAGTTATTTACTTGTTCCCATAATAGAAGAACTAGGGGCCACTCATTGAAATTAGTGGGCAGCAGGTTTAAAACAAATAAAAAGAAGTTCTTCTTCACACAGTGCACAGTCAACCTGTGGAATTCCTTGCCTGAGGAGGCTGTGAAGGCTAGGACTATAACAGGGTTTAAAAGAGAACTGGATAAATTCATGGAGGTTAAGTCAATTAATGGCTATTAGCCAGGCTGGGTAAGGAATGGTGTCCCTAGCCTCTGTTCGTCAGAGGGGGGTGATGGATGGCAGGAGAGAGATCACTTGATCTTTACCTGTTAGGTCCACTCACTCCGGGGCACCTGGCATTGGCCACTGTCAGTAGCCAGGATACTGGGCTAGATGGACCTTTGGTCTGACCCAGTACTGCCTTTCTTATGTTCTTATTTTAGTTTACTTCAGAAAAAGATCCCTCACCTAGTGCTGTTTTTCCTCTAATTCTGTATGAACAGTAATTGTACCATATTCGTTTGATATAGTAACTTTCACACAATTATAAAAACTTTCCCTATGCTATGAATACTCTTTAAGTGAAGCTGTCTTTTCTTCACAGAGCAACTTCATGGCATGCCTACTGTAAAACTGCATTGTAGACAGAATTGCAATGCATACCTTCCAATGTACTGGAGTAATTAGGGACTTACATTTTATTCATATTTTAGTTAAGTACTGCCTGGGCCCAATCCCACAATCTTAATTTCTATGAGCAGCCTTTGGTTTCAGTAGGATTATTGTCAAGAGTAGGGATTTCAGGATCAGACCTTATAGGCTGGTTCTACTGTATATTGTTTCAGCACTTATTATTTGTATTGCAGTAGTGCCCGGAGGCTACAATCCAGACTGGAGTGTCATGGAAACTGTACAAACAAAATAAAAAACATTCCTTTAAAAAGCTTGAAATTTAAATAGGGACAAGACACAACAGGTGTGTATAGGAAACAGTGGAGGAAAAGGGAAGAAAGGGCAATACAAGCCAAACAGTCTCAGAAACATACATTTATAAATGTTATCTGAGGGTATGATTCTTTTCCCACTGAAATAAATGAGTGCGCTCCCACTGACTTCAAAGGGAGCTAAATGAGGTCTCAGTGTAAAGAACAGTACTATATTACAGACAAGATCCAAGAAAACAAAGTATTGTTTCAATTAAGTATTTTTGCATTAAGCATTTAATACTGAATTTAGGGGCTGATCCCAATTGGAATTAATTTCAGAGAAGAGTTTCAGGTTCTAATGGGATAAACTGGTAATAAACTTCAACCAAGATGCAATGAATGGCTGGTTTCAATGAAATCCTGTCTTTTGCATTATGAAAAAATATTATTTGCTTCTCCTGTGATTTTGCCTATAATTGCTATGCAGTTTTTCCTCTAAATGGAAGATGCATGGAGATTTTAGTGGCTCCACCATGTTATAGTACTTCAAATAGGTGGACATTTATCATTTAGAGTATTTTGAGAAAACTCTGCACCAAAATAAGAGTCTTTGATGTCATTGTATTCATTGCTATCATAAACGTTCAGCTTTTTCCCTTGGAATGACAAATTTTCTGCAGTGGTTTGGCTGCGCTGTGCTACACTGCTGGGATAATTTGGTTGCCTACTCAGCCCAAGGAGATTTATCCACTGTAAGAATGATCCTATCATGGCACAGAGCTGACATAACATCACAATTGCAACCTGTTGCTGGAACACTGAAAAAAGGGGGAGTGGTCAGGAGGCCATTTCTACATCCTATCTACCTTGGGCTGTTTTAACGGTCCTGACATATACAGAAAAGCACCAGTGTCAGGACAGAACAAAGGAGATCTTGAAGCCACCAGCGCACATTATATTCTGGCTTGTGCTCTCTTATTTTGGCTAAACTAAGGCTCTGGGCCACACATTTCCATAGATTATTGCAAAGTCAAGTGATTCCGGTTGTAAATAATTAGGGGAAAGATATATCAAGGGGTTTGAA
The DNA here is from genome assembly GCA_007922305.1 of Dermatemys mawii. Classification (NCBI taxonomy): domain Eukaryota; kingdom Metazoa; phylum Chordata; order Testudines; family Dermatemydidae; genus Dermatemys; species Dermatemys mawii. Next base: position 23,546,078 of record ML677342.1, on the reverse strand, counting down.
TAGAGGGTTTGTTGCTTAGAGAGCATTATTTGAGGTCTGGCCTGAATTTACGATGACCTGAAAGTTGATTGAGTGTAATCTGAGTGAAAGATCCACAGCTCTGTGATGTAGTCATTTCCCGTTACTTGTACATTCAAGGTAAGGAACAATAAGACTATCACCTTAGTATTAGTGAATATTGACTCAATTCACCAACTGAAAGTGCCCCCTCTCTCCCCCGCCATATGGACATTGTACTTTATCTCAGGAGATTTGAATTCTTGGTGTCACATATAAACCTATTCAACACTTCATCCTGAGTCAGTGAATGTGTTTTCTGATATTGGAGACATTATTTTGCTGCCAGATGTGCATCATTATGCTGTGATGTGCCTGATGATATACAGATTACTCTCTTTAGCATATTCAAGCTGAGTATTACCTTACGCCATGATAGTCTCCTCGATTCCACACAGTGCGGAGGATACCAAGGCCATTCATTGATTAAGGTATTACTCAACATGAGTTGCAGAGGCTGTTTTTTTACAATAAGCCTCTCTACAGAAACGCACCCCTCTCCATCTCCCATTCACTGCTTCTCTGCAATGTGAAAATGAACTAGGAACAACACAAAGTCCGTTGTGGTTTAGAGTATAAACAATTATATGGTAGACAGAAAATACTGAGACACGTTCTCAGTCTGTCTAACTGATATTAGCCAAAAAGTTTGAGAAACGCAGTCAACAGAAATTGGCATTGCTGTCGATCTGGCACCTTACATAAGAGTTTATTTGAATGTATTGAGACACTAAGCACTGCTGTGTTCTCATCCCCTGCACCATTTTAATAATCTTTGTAAAAAATATGACTTGTGAGGTACCATTTGAAAACTAACAACTTGCTGATCTTTAGTATTCCTTCCTGATGTATCTGTGAAATGGATATTAAGAACGATAACATATGTTGGGAATTATTACTAAAGTGTGTTTAAACCAGGTATGCTAGGCGGTTGGTAAACAGGTCAGGCTCCCAGACAAAGGAAGGTATTTTCCTTACCTGGGAGTTACTTCCTTGTGAAATGTATGCAAAAGCATTATATAAGGAATTATTGATACTCATTGGCATTAAGCTGTACAATTAGCTGAGACAGGAGGGAACCTCACAGCTATCTACCTGACTCCTGTGTAAATTAAGCATGATAGTCTCCTATCAGAAACAATGAAAGCACCATTTACACTGAAATCATACATGGGGTAGGAAAGTCCATAGTAAAGGGAGAACAGCATGAGGTCATCCTGCCTCTTGAAACAAAGCCATTGAACTTTGGAAGATGTAAGCAAACACAAAAGCCATCTTTGCCATCTGTTACTAGACAGACACAAGATGTCAGAGCTCTTGCAAGCTGAGAAAGATGGGTCCTTCAACCAAGGCAGGATGGGAGGAAAGCTGAAGTATCTGGAGCTGAATATAGATAGGAAACTTGATTAGGTAAAGATTTTTTTCAACTAAGGCGGCCAGGGAAGCCAGCAGCTTAAACTTGGTGGAAGGTCCTGACTTTGGGAAAGTTAGCCATGGGAGAAGAATGACTGATGAGAGAAACCCATCTTGAGCAAAGCCTGCATCTTTCTAGATTAAGTTTTAGACTTTTAGAAATGTATTTTGTTTTGTTTTGCTTATGACTTTTTCTATTTCATTCCTTATATTTGAACGCTCTCAAACCCATGTATATTTTATTATTAAATGTATTTCATTTGAACTATAAATCAAGTCAGTGACGTGTTGAAAGGGAATTTACCCACAAGTTAAGTTAATAAGCTGTGATGCAGTTTTGTCTCTTTACAGGAGCAACAAACCTTATTTCTCTGAGCTGCCAGAAGAGGGCTGGACACTTTAGGACACACGATGTTGGGGTCATCTTGCTGATTGTTACCAAGGCTGGTGGAAGCCAGAGTATGACTGGAGTGTTGCTGGCAGGCTGCTGGGGTCAGAGCTGCTGAACCACAGCTGCAGCTATCTGCAGACATTCAGGGTGTGACCTGCACGCTGGTGGGCTGTTTTTAAGGGCCTCAGGTTGGGAGCTACACCAGCAAAGCGTTGCCAGGCACCCAGGATTATGGGGCAGGTGGTGACACAACCCCTCACTGGTCTGGATTGCACCCCAAGCCCCATCAGACTTTTATAACTGCCCCCCCAAAAAATACGCCTGACAAGTCTTCATCCTTCTAACCACACAATATCTTCCAGACAAAAGGTTTGATATGCCATAGCTTCACCTCAGTGGTATTGACAAAACAGTACTTTCATCAATAAATATGTCATCTCTTGTGCTCTGTGATTTTGCATAGTCTGTAAACATTTTTTTAAATGAACATGTACACCAGGGTGGACAACAGTAATGGCCTACCTACAGGACTAATAATTGACCATATGTTAAAAGTTACCTAGAAAGGAATGACCTCCTAAAACATTTCTAAAAGTCAAGTGAAGCTTGAAAAAAGTAGCTTAATTTATATGCCATCAAATATTACAGGTCTGATATTATACTGGTATGATTGATCATACATTTAGATTCTAAAAGTACTAGGGATTTTCCAAGCACATAAGAAAACACAGTTCCTAGGTCAAAGGGCTCACAATCGGAAAGATAAAAATGGATGAAGAAGAAGGGAAAATGTACCACCTGAGCAAGCAAGGGGATGACTGCTATGTATGGTACTATTCAATAGTACTTCCACATTTTTTTTATATTGTTTCTTGTGTAAACTTTCACCAGCTGGTGGTCCACCTAGCTAATTGCTTTCAGGCTTCTCTGCAGAAATGGACCTGGAGGAGGGATTTGAAGGATGGAAGACAGTGGCCTAGAATACAGTAGAACCTCTATTTTACAACTAGTTGAGGAGTTCATAACATTCAAAAGTTCATAAAACTGAACATCTCAATACAGTAAGTACAGTGCATAAATAGTACTATGGTGAACTGCATTGCTTTCTTCTTGTCCTTCAAATCACTGCAAAGCGATTTCCAGTGTATTGAAGGCATCAGAATCTGAAGGGATGTTTAATTGTTCTTCATCTACCTTACTTCTGGTTAAGTGATGTTTTTTTCCCCATCAGGAAAAATGGTTCCTATAACTGGTTGTTTGTAAGACTGGTGTTTGTAAAAGGCTCTACTGTGTTAATTCAAGAGTGTCTTCCTCCCCTTCGCATATGGAGCACAACTCCCAGCGCATCTCCTAAGACAGGACAATTCCCAAGCATCCCCTTATTTTGGCAGATTTCTAAGGTTACAGTTCAGTCCTTAGTGATTACAGCTAAGTTTCAGTAAAATTATTTAGGTATTTTTGAGATGGTGGGCCACAAATCTGCCTTATATTTGGTCTGAAAATTATGGATTGGCATTCAAGGCAATAAAAACTGCAGTGCTATTTTGATGACTTATGCAATGGTTATATTATTTTTATCATGTGATGCATATTCTACATTGCTGTTCAATGCATTTTTTAAACTTTCTTAAAATGTGAAGTTTACATTTATATGAAATTCAAAAGATAGCTGCCTCCAATGTTACATACTAGGGGCCTTATCAAACAGTTCTCAGAGAAAATTGTGTGTGCTGGGTCACTTTCAAATAATATTGTCTAAAATGAACTTCCATTCTTCTGTGCTAAATTAGTGCCCTGATCAACACTACCCTCCATCCCACACAGAGTTTTGAATTTTCAAGTAACATCAGACTGGGCCCTTCCATACCAAATCTTATTTCCTCCATTAGTGGCAGAATATTGCAGTTCCTTCCCAGCTTGAACTCACTTGAAATAAGACAAACTTGGATACCACCCAACAATTAAGTCTCTTCTAGCTCCACATAAGCCTCTCACTGGAAATGAGGCTGTTCAGCTGGGATGGAGAAGGCCAGGAATAGGGCTATGGGGACAGCTTCTGGGTGTGGCATTTTTTACCCCCACCAACTTCATGAGACTTGAAGAAATAAGTCTATGCTGATCCTGTCATGTTTAATTAACCCAGTTTCCTCTTCTGTGCAATTAAAACCCTCTGGCGTGAGGACTGGGCTGAAGACTGGAAGGGAGAGTTAGAAGTGTGGAGGCACAGAGCATCCACCTGGATGAGCCTGGCTTCCATGGATCTCAAGCTATTCCTTGGATTTCAATACCAGACCCTCTTGTACTTCCTCAAGAGTACTCTGTCACAATACTTCTACTCTTTGTCCCTGAGAGGGGAACATGAAGGAAACTGTATGCACACAAAATTGGAGTTCTTACATCCCCAACACAGGCAACCATTTGGCCCAAAGATAATATTTAAATCAATGAGGAATGTGGCTTAAATGTGATGGAAACTACAGAAGGATAGAAGTAGTATTTTTCCAGGATACTTTAATATTGTTATTTTTATGTGATTAATCACTGTGAAAGAAATATTACAGGCAGAGTTTGGATTTAAATTGTTGTTTAAGGGCCTGATCTTCCATCTACAGACATGAGTGACTTTACTTTCATGAATAGCATTTGTCTTTTTCACATCTTCTTTTCTTATTATGTTTTTGCATTTAGCTTAAAGCTGATTTAAAGATTTTAACTTGGAGAATTAAAACTATTTTAAAAAAATCTAACACCACCACTTGTAGGAAGATGGAACTCTTTTTCAAATATGTTAATGTTTTCCCATATTTCACATTCTGGCTGAGATTTTCAAAAGCAGGAATCTAAAATTAAGCTCCACCTCCATATTCAGGTTTTAGTACATGTCCTGATTTTCACTAATGGTACTTCAATGGGAATTCCTGGCTGCTCAGCACTTTTGAAAGTGAGGCTAGTTCTTTAGAAGCATAAATGGGAATTTAGGAGCCTAACTCTGGTTCAATCACCCTGACATCTGCTGGGAGAGCAATACAGCAATGCACAGACAACCCAAGAAGTTATTGGAGTGCGTTGTGGACAACTTCCTGGTACAATTGCTGGAAGAATCAACTAGGGGCCATGTTCCTCTTGACCTGCTGCTTACAAACAGGGAAGAATTGGTAGGGAAAAGAGAAGTGGATGGCAACCTAGGCAGCAGTGACCATGAGATGGTTTAGTTCATGATCCTGATAAAAGGAAGAAAGAAGAGTAGCAAAATATAGACCCTGGACTTCAAAAAAGAAGACTTAGACTCCCTTAAGGAACTGATGGACAGGATCTCCTGGGAGGCTAACATGAGGGGGAAAGGAGTCCAGGAGAGCTAGTTGTATTTTAAAGAAGCCTTATTGATGGCACAGGAACAAACCATCCCAACGTGCAGAAAGAATAGCAAATATGGCAGGCGACAAGCTTGGCTTTGCAGTGAAATCTCTGATGAGCTTAAACACAAAAAGGAAGCTTACAAGAAGTGGAAACTTAGACAGATGACTGGGGAGGAGCATAAAAATATTGCTAGAGCATGCAGGGGTATAATCAAGAAAGCCAAGGCACAACTGGAGTTGCAGCTAGCAAGAGATGTGAAGGGTAACAGGAAGGGTTTCTACAAGTATGTTAGAAACAAGAAGGTGGTCAGGGAAAGGGTGGGACAACTGAATGGGGGAGGCAACATCCATGATGTGGAAAAAGCTGAAGTACTCAATGCTTTTTTTCCCTCAGTCTTCACAGACAAGTTCAGCTCCCAGACTGCTGCACTGGGCAACACAGTAGGGGGGAGAAGGTGAGCAGCCCTCTGGTGAAAAAAACAGGTTAAGGACTATTTCAGAAAGCTGGACATGCACAAGTCCATGGGCCCAGATCTAATGCATCCAAGGAAGGAAGAATCCCATGCACCGCTACAGGCTGGGGACTCATGGGCTAAGCAGCAGAAAAAGACCAGGGAATTACATTGGATAAGAAGCTAAATATGAGTCAGCAGTGCGCACTTTTTGCCAAGAAGGCCGACTGTGTATTGGGCTGAATTAGTAGAATTGCCAGCAGTTCAAGGGAAGTGATTATTCTCCTCTATTTGGCACTGGTGAGGTCACACCTGGAGTATTGTGTTCAGTTTTGGTCCCTCTACTAGAGAAGGAATGTGGACAAATTGGAGAGAGTCCAGCAGAGGGCAACAAAAATGATTAGGGAACTGCATGCATGACTTATGAGGAGAGGCTGAGGGAACTGGGGTTTAGTCTGCAGAAGAGAAGAGGGGGTGGGGGATTTGATAGCAGCCTTCAACTACCTGAAGAGGATAGAGCTAGGCTGTTTTCAATGGTGGCAGATGACAGAACAAGAAGAAATAATCTCAAATTGCAGTGAGGGAGATCTAGGTTGGATATTAGGAAACACTATTTCACTAGGACTATGGTGAAGCACTGAAATGGGTTACCTAGGCAGGTGACGGAATCATCATTCTAAGAAGTTTTTAAGGCCTGGTTTGACAAAGCCTTGGCTGGGATGATTTAATTGGTGTTGGCCCTGCTTTGAGCAGGGGATTTGACTAGATGACCTTCTGAGGTTTCTTCCAACCCTAATATTCTATTATTCCTATTTTTAAATTCTTGCCCTCTAAATTGTTTATCATGAGCCTCATGCTTTTGAACTGTAATGTTTATTCCTTTAAAATAATTGTAGTAATAAAATAAATTTAAAAATAAAGCACATGGAAGATTGATGCAAATGTGGAGGTAAAGTGATTATGAGTATTTACAGTTACTACTAGTATATCATTAAAGAGTGTCTATATGTGCATATATAATATATATGCAGATGAACTTGTCTTTTCCCTTAGGATAGTGGCCAGGAGGCCCAGCACCAGCCTGATTCTGAAGGTCTGAGTACCCAAAAACTCTCACTGCACTCATTGAGACTTTTGTATACCCAAGTTTTGCAGGATTGGGTCTGAACTTGTCCCACAGTAAATCTTTTATAATAATCTTGCTACTTGGCCATTTCCCGCAACTGCTGAGTGATAATGTAAACATTTTCTGGAAAAATGCTAACATGATATAATATGTTTTTATTAGCTCAAACACTATAAATTGTTGATGTTTCTGTCTTCCAAGACAATTGTTAAAAGTGAAATAACAAGGCAGTCTTATCTTAGGTGAGACTGTTTCTGTTCCTTGGCAAACAAAGCCCTTGTTTGATGAGCTAGGTTCATTTCATATTTGTGTAATATCCTATAAGAAATTAGATTTCAATAGAGTCCATTTTTGTCACTGCATGTACCAATGAATATCACACCCAGCAGGGTACAGTGGCACCTGGCTGTCCAGACCCAGTGTAGCACAAAGCCATCTGGGGGTAATTACAACAAGGTATTCTTTAAAGACCAGATGGGACCAAGGAACAGAAGCCCCTACCCCTCCCAGTCATTTACAACATAATTCCTTTCAATGATATACTTAATCCTCCCACCAGCTACGCTTTTCAGCTTGCTGTTGTCACTGTTCTTTTATGTTAATTCAGTTGAGAGACAGAGAAAAAGAGAGAGAGCGGGAGAGCAAGCCGCCGGTGCCTCAAGGGACTAAAAGAAATTATTCATCCTTAAATTGTTTCCACTACACCAAGTACAGTAACAATTTTTTTTTAAAAAAAAGAGGGTTGAAATTATCCTAAAGAAGGTCAATGGTATAGCCCTGTGAAACACCAGCTGAGGTTGATTCAGCCACCTGTTAGCTAGGAGGGTTCTGCATACGCTCACGATGCATTTAACCAGTTTAAAGGGTCTTTTTTATTGACTGGCAGCCTCCCTACATTCAGAAAGCTCAAGCCATGGCCCTGCTTTGTGATCATATGTGGTACACAAGACTTAATTCAATTATGCTGTAAGCCTATCCAGTTTGCATCAGTGCCCTTTCACTTTTGTATCATTTGTCTTGTATCCTATAAAGAGTCTTATTTTTTAAGAGGAAAAGGCACACACTAGAGGAGAATTGCCTTTATTTTGTAATTCAGGTTTACACTGCAGATGTACAAATTACACTTCTGTTTCAAGAGAATTTTTTATTTTAAAAGGTTCATTTAAAAAAAGTAAAAAAACCCAGAAATCCTTGGCAATTTTAAAAACAAATATATAACAAAGACCTCTAGGCAGATGACATATATATGACCGTCGAAAGGGAAAATAGCAAGTTACAAAATAAGCAACAATTTGAATTACAGACATTAACTCATCTAGGGCTGGATCCTCCCATCCTTTCTCCGCTGTTAGGTTCATTAGTTTTAATGGGACTACTTGCAGAGTAAAATACTACTCAACACAAGTAAGACTGGAAGAATTTGGGTCCTGGGCTTATTGTATTTGACTCTGAAAAAGATGAACGGAAAGTGAGTTCAACATTTCAGAATGTTTTTGAAGATCATGTTTGTGCAACATTGGTATTGGTCACCGAATCTATGCAATTATAAATGACCTGAAGTTACCCATGCAAGCCAGTCATGAAGTTCAAAATCCTTTCATTTATAGAGTTTATTTTCAGTGAGTGTTCAAAGACTTCATCTGACAGTGACAGTGTTTCCACAGTTCAGCGAAGTGATAAATCTAGCATTCTACCAAACCTCCAAGCATCTTCTTAGGAGCACAGGTAACTGAAATCCATTTTTAAATGTGTAATAATTTGAGTCACTTACAAGAAAAGCTACTGCATCTACAGAGTGTAAACTCAAACTACAATGATATTTGCAGATACAAATTTCTAGGGAGAGTGAGTATGGGAGGCAGATCAAACTATTTTTTTAACTTGTTTTACAGGCAGCGTTAGTTTCTCTTAGATATTTAAAAATAAACTTGAGCTTACTCTGGTACAGTATTATAAAACATAACCTTCTGCATCTAGTCTTCATTATAAACATTTGATGGCATTAAAACAATGTTATAACATCACATCTATCTGTCTAGGCATGGCTTCCACCATTGCAGTACGTAAGCATACCTTTGCTGGACAGGAATAAATATTGATTACTATATCTTCTCCCCTGCCCCAAAAGTCAGAGAAAGGGCAATAGTGCCAAGATACTTGCCAGTCTATACAGTAAATGGGTATCAATTGCTGATGTATCAGCCACAACCCTGAAATATCCTGACTGCAGAAGACAGCTTTAATTTTGTCCCTTCATAATATTTCCTAGTGAGGGTTGCTAATCCAGCTGGTCAAGCTATTCATCCTAAACAGTTTATTCCTTGGAATTAGATTCACATATTATCCATGAGTGGATCTTGATTCTCTTGAATTTCTTCACTATGCTGAAAGGTTTAGCAAATAGACTTATTTGACTTACTATTACAAGTCCCATTAAAAGTTAACATATCTCTTACATGCTTTTGATACTCACACCAATTTAGCTCAATGGAATATTTATGATCTGTTAGTGCTGTTTAGAGAGGTCAATATTTGGAATTAAATATTCAGAAAATTTGCATTTGTGCTGTCTAGGTGCACATGATATAATACATGGTATGATTTCTCTGTCCTTATTGGGTCACTTAGCCTTTATAAAAAGTAGTGCTGAAGAAAGAACTGGAGTATTTAATTCCCCAGGAAGAAAGAAAAGGAGGAAAAAAACAGGGGAAAGACAGCATGAGATATGCCAATTTTAGGATATTTTAAGACAGTTTAAGTTTTGCCAAAATCTCTTTTGCATATTTAGCAATGTGCATGGATCCCAGATTTTAAAATAGGTAGATTCTCTCTTGTGAAAAGGGTTAGAAATAGGCAGCCTATCAGACTTTGTATTCAGTTTTCTTATCATATTCTTCTTACATAAATGTATATAACCACAGAGTCCAGGAGAGTTATCCCTGCAGGAATAGATTTTTGTACACAGATTTGCTCAGTTACATACTAATACCAATATCCATATATACAAAGGCTATACTCAAGAATACAAAGCAAATCAATGGAAGAAAGGGTTTCTGTCTGTTCTCACTCCATCCAGTAAGTTGCCTCTGACTATGGCTCACCAACATACCTCTTTATATAGGCAATGCCTAACTGATGTAACTACCAGTTCCTGGGTAATATGAAGAAAAGGAAAGGGCTGTAGCAGGTTGAAACAGAGGAACAGTGTGCTATTACTATTCATTATTCATAGTGGTAGCATCCAAAAAGTCCTAGGCACAACACAGTCATACACAGTGCCTCCTCTGAAGACCTTACAGTCTAAAGTCCAGATATTTAAAGGTATTTGGTTGCTTTTGAAAATCTCACTAGACACTTAGGTGCCTAACACTCATTGAAATCAATACATTTTAGGTGCCTCCATGCATGTGAGAGTTATGATCTGTTAGTGCTGTTTACAGAGGTCAATATTTGGAATTAAATATTCAGAAAATTTGCATTTGGGCTGTCTAGCTGGACTCGACATAATACATGGTATGATTTCTCTTTCCTTATTGGGTGACTTGGCCTTTATAAAAAGTAGTGCCTGAAGAAAGAACTGGAGTGGGCACCACGAGGTGCCTAAATATCTTTAAATCTAGACCTAACAGATTAAGAATGGAGGGACCGGATGCAACAAACAAAGTGATCAGAGTAATGACTGGCACACTGTATCAATGCTCCCGCTCTCTCTCTCTCTTTTTTTTTTTTTTTTGGTATGTAGACTCTGTTTTGAACTGCTCACTGGCCATAATAACTTGTCAAGTTCTTTAAGGCACAGAAGAAGAAGTGGGTCTTCAGGGGTGATTTGAGGGCCTGATCCAAAGTCCATTGGAAAGCCAATGGACAGATTCCTATTGACTTCAATATACTTTGCAGGCGTTGAGAGAGAAGACTATAATAATCATCTTAGTGAGGTAGTTTCCTTTCATCTTCTTCCTCGCTCCCGGGCCACACGTGACTTCTCCAGAGTTGCTTATCTGCACCATGCAGTGCAGGGGAAAAAAGCACTCTTTGTAAAGATCTCAGAGAGGTCCATAGAGTGGATCCACAAAGGTTTTCTGGTCCCTTAAAGAAACCCAGAGGCCATTTCATATTCACTCATAGATAGGGTAAGTAAAATAAGACTTGCCATGAACCTTGCCTATTCTCCAAACAAAATCCAACCCATTTGAGATGTTCCAAACTATTTCACTAAAACACTCCTCTTCTGACTACATCTTCCAAGCTCCTCCTCCTTGCTGCCTGAGTTACTTTTTGATTCCCACAGCTCAATCTACTGGAGCTCTTGTCTTTGCTAGGAATATTGTAGAGCACATGGTGTTATTGGGAAACTAAGTCACGTGACCTGGGACTTTCCCATTTTTCTTTGCCGCGTGGGCCATGAGAACTGGGAAAGCCCCTATCGCAGAACAGGAAACACAGGTACAAAGTTCTCTCATTCCCACAGAAACTCGGTGTCTGAGGGGTGGCTCAAAGCAGACCATGCAACTGGGGTAGAGCTGGAGGAAGAGGAAGGAGGTTAATATTTTACATTTATAATACCCCACTGCAATACATACTCTATCCTTTTTACGATCTGGCCAGTGCCTCTTCTGTTTACAAAGAGAAATATCTTTAGCTTTCACTCATTATACTTGTAAGTACAAAAGCTTTCTGGATAATACAGTTTCTATAGTTTAGTGTATTTCTGTCAGACATTTTTTGCCAGAAGAAATGCTTAGCTTTGAAGAGGGAAACCCTGTGTAAAGAAATATGTTTAGTGTGAGATCATAAAATAATAGAAATGTAGGGCTGGAAGGAACCTCAAGAGGCCAAGTAGTCCAGTCCCAATAAATCTAAACAGTAGGCTCAGCCCCTCCAAAGAACATTTTCACCAGCTGACTATGGTACTAGGTAAATAAGAATAAAAAACCCACACAAAGATGAGGAGAGAGAGAGCAGATAAAGAGTTTTTGCTGTCTCATCTGTTGACAGATCAACCTGGTGTAACATTAGTGTGTGAAATCCTGGTTCTGCTGAAGTCAATGGATGTTTTGCAATGGACTTCAGTTGGGTCAGGGTTTTGCCCAATGTCTTTTCTAGAGTCTCACACATAGGTGGCACACACCAGCTCCTTCCCTTCAATCCCCAAATTTGGAGGGTCTCATTTTGCTTAACTATATTTTCAGTAGAATGACTTTAGAATACTGCAAGTTTTTATGAAGTCCATTCTTTAGAAAAAAGTACATGCAATTCTGTTTTCTCTTTCATTTCCCTATAGTAAATCAGAACAGGAAGGCTGTCAATATTGATCCTATTTCATATTCCAACAAATGAATACATGGATTTCTGTTTGAGTTAGAAGTTTCTTTCTCTCTCTTTCTTTTGTTGTTAAAAGAAGGCAAAATTAAAGATGGCAGATTGCCATGATTAAAGTATTTTATGAAAATAATATGCCACATCTTCCTTAAAAAATATAGCTCAGCATTGCCAATACTCATTGATCATATTTTTAAATCCACATTTCAAGCATATTTAGAGACAGCTCCTCTGCAAAAATGGTCCACCAGCATCCATAATTTCTGTAATCCAGCAGCATACATCTCAAATGCAGCAAATGACAGCAAGCCCAAAGGTTTCTACTGGATTCAAATTGTGGATGAGCCAGAAATTCTTTGAGTGACATTGAGTTGGTTGCTTGATTTTCTTGTGCCTCCATTAATTCAGAGGAAAAACAGATTTAATAAAGCAGAAAATTAGAAGCTAAAGTCTGAACTGAACTTTTAAGTAAACAAGACAAATAATTTTAAGCAAAGCACAAGAATCTCATTTCTTGAGGTAGCACTATCCAATTTAATTTTCTCCTGCATCTTGTTTAGAAGTTTTCATCAAAGGAAGATAAGAAAATTTCATTGAAAGGAACTGTATGGCCCCAGTTACTATTAAAATTCAGAATATGACATTAGGAACATTTAGATTAAGATTCCCTAAAATATTCTGTTTGCAGATGGACAGTAGTTATATGGGGTTCAATGGAGGAAACATTTCATAGACTTTTTGCTGTTAAAGCCAGAAGGGAACATTTATGATCAGGGCTAACTTACTGCATAACACAGGCAACAGACAATAACACAAGCACCTTGCAATTCCTTCATCTCGTCCATAACTTCTGATTGAGCTAGCTAGAGTGCATCTTTTAGAAAGGCATCATCAAGGGATGGATAATACACTCTCTCCTCCCAGCCGTCTAGTTAAGTCACCTTTCCACATGCTTCGGGAACTACCAGAGTAGTGCAAAGTAACTGACTCCTGGTCTGCCATCTGATCCAATTAATTGAACAAAATGGATCCTTGTAAATGCAAAAGTCAAGTCTCCAAAAGCAGTCTCTGAACAAAATGGATCCTTGTAAATGCAAAAGTCAAGTCTCCAAAAGCAGTCTCAGTCAAAGAACCATGATGAAAAAAACCAGGAAGATACCCAAGCTAACTAAAATTTTATACTACCGTATAATTAAGATGCAACAGAGTGCTGTTCCTTGGAAAAGTAAATACATGAAAGAATTGGTCAGTGGAGCTTTCCAGGGTTCTATTCCAGGACCTGAGGTTAATAGAAATCCTGAAAAAGGAAATGGAGTCCAGGCAAACAAACAAGGATATAGAGTCAGTTAAAGCATTTAGGGAAAGACAAAGGTAACAAGAAAACCCAAGTCAAAGCTAGCCAGAGGCCTCAAGGGAAATAAGAAAGGATTTTACAAATATATCAAAGGGAAAAGTAGCACTAGAGAGAAAATAGATTAATAATTAAGAGGGGGATTAAATTCACAGTGACTCAAAATAGCTGAGGAACAAACTCCTTTTTAAAATTTCTTCAGAATGAAATAATAAGAAAAGTCTGAACTTTGAGTAAGGAAGGAATATCCTAGAAAAATATTCCTTGATAAAAAAAGGTAAAAGATTCTATAGAAAATTTGAAATATATTAATGTTGCAAACTGAAGACAAATGGAGGGGTCTCCCAGGACTTTATATAGTTTCTCTCTTGTGGGTGGAAACCCCTTCCCTCCCCTGATGTAGAATCCCAGCTACAAGATGGAGTCTTGGAGTTACATGAGCAAGTCATTGCTGAAATTGGTGAAGCATCAGAATGTCCAGCAGAAGAAGAGTACATTTTCCTGATGTATCTAAACTGCAATTATTTGGCTGTTGGTTAGCTTTCTCTTTCACACATAATATATCAGATATAGGGCCCAGTCCTGAAGCCCTTTTTCAGGTCCATATTCTATTCCTATAATGACATCAATGGAAAGTTTGTGAATAGAAAGAAGGTAAGTATAACCCTCAAACCTTGCTCTACTCCAGTTCAAGATACAAGAAAAAACTTTTGGGGAAAAATCAAGGGAATTTTGCCTATGTAAGAATTTTAGAATGGGCTTAATCACAAGCAGAAATCGCTATGAAACATTCAAGTTGCTCCATTTTTTTAGTGCTTTATTAATTAGTTGATTAGAGAATGTGCTACTAAATATCTCAAATAAACAAAGGGGAATAAACACCCAAAATCTGTAGGGCTTAATTCTCTGAAGGTTGGAGCAGCCCCTGTGACTTGCTAAATACGCTCAACTCATATTGACCTCTATTGCAATGGAAGCTTCTCTGAAATCTCAACAGAGCTCAAGGCCTAATTTAACTCTAATTGGTGGCTCTCTGTTGATTCAGACTATCAGTTTTCCATATGAACAAGCCCTTACTTTTCAAGACAAGTCCTTTCTTTTCTCATTGTGGTCTTTTGATTGTACCTGCTTTTGGACACTTGCCTTCTGCGTTCATAGGGATCCAATTTGTCCAATTTATTGGGTTATATGGCAGACCAGAAGTCAGATAATTTGCAATATAGGATCTGTTACAGAAATCCATAACTATTTACCTAGTGGGAACAAAAATTCACTTTTGCTTTATTGCACTCCAGAAACCACACACACACTTTATGGTGGCAACAGCTAAAAAATTGCACTTTAAAAGTATTATTGTTTAAAAGCTGATTAAAATAGACATTAAAGAACGAATGCAGTTTTTCTAAATCCATTAAAACAATGGAGAAAAAGGTTCAAAGCCCTCTTTTAGATTACAGATGTATAAATGTTTTAAGTCTTTGTAAAATGAAAAATATTGATGTGCATCCTGTTATATAGTTTGTCAGCTGGCTTTTTTGTTTTAAGTACCTGCCCCATAAATATTAAAGGGCACCCCTTCTGAAAAAAGGAAAAGTGCAATCTGTATGCTAGGACAACTATAAAGAAGCAATAAATTTTGCTGTAATGACATGCTAATTAAAATTTTGCTTGTAACTCATGTAAGTGTTTGAAGGCCAGCAAATCTCTCTTTTCATTTGTGAAGTGTGAAGGTAAATTGCCCGGTGACAGTAGGACATCGCTAACAAGTACAAATTGAATAACATGCTATCTTGCTCTATTAGTCCTGCCTTGCATGTCTGAATTAGATATTCAGCGCACTCCCCATTGTAGGCCTGATTGATAAATGCTAAGGGGAATTTGTCAAAACAACAGAGGCTACACCCAGTGGGACATCAATATGCTCCATTTAGTCACCCACACAGCACTTTCTACATAGGATTGTCACATAAAATTAAGACTGGCCACTAACCAGCCATCAAGCTTGCAGCAGACATCAGGCAGCCTGTGTTCTATATGCATATTAGTCACATGCTTAACAATTTGGGCTGTCATGACTGAAGCATGCAGTGACCTCTGGAGCAGAGGTTGAATTTTCCAACTACACCGAGACATCATGCTCAGCTGTTCAAGATTTTAGACCATTTCCTGCCAGATTTGTGCACAGATGTACTGCCCTAAGCTATAATCTGTGGCCTAGTCCAAATGACAAATGGCACAGTGTAGATTATTGCATTATATATTAAGTACTGCAAGTCTGTAAATTATAAGTAAACTACTGTTCAGACCAAATGTCTCCTCCAGCTTTAAGAATACTTTCCATCACAACTCTTCTCATATACAAATCTAATAAATATCTGGTAAAGGAGGACATCAAAGTCCCAAAGACTGGAATTAACTGTGTCCACTCCAAATTAGCTGCCTGAATATCAAGCAGTTTTGTGCAAGTTCTAATTCAGTAAGTCACTGTTAGATCGGTCCTCCCTTTCCATAAAAATTAAGAGCAAATTAAAATGGCATGTTTTTATACATGTAGATATTTATATTTGATAATTCAGGAGACCAGCATTGTCACATTAGATTTCCTGATTAGTTCAATATGGATTAGCTATACAATATATAGTGTGAATAAAAGTGAATAGGAAATCTAAACAGACTTAGTATTGAGGGCATTTAATTTTTTTTCTGGTATTCTTATATGTTTATATGCTGAAGTCTTTGTTTATACGTTTAACAGCTGTGAAAGGTACAAAAAAAAAGTAATTTGGATAAACAGCCGTTCCCTTTATTTCTTACCACTAGCCTGAAATTTTGTAGAATAGATTTTTTTTTTAATCCATCCATATGATAGAATGTTAGTGTGTTTGGCATGTGTAGCCGGTGCTGTAATATGTCAGCTGGTATTTTGGAGCCAACAGCCAGATTGTTGGTGGTTGATAAAAATAGCAGAAATCAACTATCCATTTCAGAAATCCTTGCATGCAGTCATATCTGCTTATGCTGTTACACCTCTGTGATTAGTACTGTGCGAATGACCAGAAGTGGGGAAATTAGGGCTTGCTTCTGGTGTCATTGAAGTCAATGGTGCCACTCCCATTGGTTTCAAGGGGGATAGGGTACTGTCCCAAGTGGAGATAATATTCATATTGAATTAAATTGGAATGTTAAAATGTTCAGTTAACCTCTCTTTATTTCATGTGAGAAAGGTTTAAATCTCAGATGTTATTATGAGTATTACAAGTTAAAACAATTAATATGTTTTTGTTCATCTTACTGTGGATTCTCATTGTACTAGTGAGTTATAAGGTTTCATAGTACAATAAATTGTGTCCCAGCCTAAGATGACTCCCAATAAATAAGACCCTCACTTCATTTTGTGTTGCTACATTAGGGCTCTCCACATCACAGCTGGAACATATGTGGATAATCCTCTTTACCTTGAGTAAGGGGGAGTAGGCAAGCCTTGGTTCCATCTTCTCAGTAGTAGCCACTGATGCTGAACTAGAAGTATGTGCAAAAGTAACCTGCACTCACTGAAGGAGTACAATAAATTACTTCCCGCAGGATCAAGGTGTCAGGGGAGTGAAAGAATTGTGATTGCAGAACAATTCCTTCACAGGGCACTTCATTTCCTGTGGCGGCAGAGCAAAAATCACCCATTACACAGGATATTGAGCAAATGCAGCTTAATTTAACCCTGTGTAGTTTGTTGCTAATGTCTTAAAATATCCAGAGTGGGCAATGCCATGACAGCCCACTTGAGTCAAGACCTATCTTTACTACTGTTTTTTTTTTCCATCATGAAGGTCATGCCATTCTGGAGACCGTATCTTTAAGGGAGAGGCCAACATTAGGAAAGGCTGTTTCTTGTACAACTCAATGCAATTGGGAAACTTTTTTTTTAAAGGGATACTGTAGAAAAGTTCCACAGATTCCTATGAAATGGCTTGGTTCATTCAACCAATGGCTAGAAAATAGCAGGGTGACAAGCCAATTTAGAAATCTCTCAAGGATTTCTTCACATAATATTTGCAAGTAAGATCCCAGTGTGACAAATAAATGAAAACACATTAAACCAGACTGCACATACAAATAGAAAACACAGTAGGAATCTTTCAGTAAGAATAATAATTTTTGCCAAAATAAATATAAAAGAACAGTTCTTGAAATGATATCATGAAGGCATTCTTTTCAGCCAATATTCTCCCCATAGTGAAGGCCTTTTTCAGTTTCAGTTGTATTGGCTATTTTCTGTACTATAGTTACTTTCTCCATGGAAACATTAGCCCCAAATAGTAAAATTTCTCTTTTGTGCTTTATTGTGCTTGATAAACTACAACAGAACTATAGCTTCAGCTACAGTTTAAGTAGAATAGACATTTTCCACCTTCCCCCATGTGACTGGGCTTATGCTGAAGGAAGGATAGACGTGGGGGCCAAATCATGGCTCATTGTATTCTGGAATTATTCCAGTGGAGTTCTTTCATATTTTACATAGGTGTAACACAGCATAATCTGGCTATGTGTCTATTTCTGCCTTAATTCTGAGAAACAGAAAAGTTCTATTTGCTCCTCTGGTTGCTGCAGTCACTGGAAATCAGAATCGTCCCTCAGTATAAATTGCGTCAGACGCTTCCGTTATGTTTACGTTAAAAGTTGGTGTAGGCAATTGCTTCTAAAGAGAAAACATTTTCAGTTTACTCATTTTGGTAAACTTCCAATTCAAGTGTTATTTAAACTATGTGAATTAGTAAGTGAATTCTCCATTGATACCAGACATTGGACATTAGAGTTGATGGCAGATAACCTCTGCAGCTCACAGTTAGTTAATGAACCAGAGAAAATCATGCGCAATGCAAGAGAGCTGTACAACTGATTGCAACCCAATGACTATAAAAATTAAGAATAAACTTTGTTATAAATTATGGGCCAAATTCTCCTCTGGTCCAGGCAACACATGCAGACCTGTGACAGAGGAACAGAAGTCCACACGTCCCTGTCTCCCATGAAAGTTCCACAAGAGTGCACTTTGTGGTCAGAGCCTGAGTGTTCTCTTAAAAGTCCAAAGATCTGCTTACTTTTATTGGTAAATGAGGAAGGAAAGACAGCAGGAATGAACAACAGCCAACAGCATGGTGAGCCTGAAGGATAGGGGCCTAAAGCCAATTTAAGAATGCAAGGTGTCTGAGCAAGTGAAGTCAGGAGGAAGGAATGACCAGGAATTTGCTCAGGAAATGAGGGTCTCCATTCCGAGTGGGCTGAGGCAATGTGAAGGAGGCTGAATCAGCCTTGCCTAACAGAATCCAGTTCAGCAAACCTTTATTCACAGCAGTAGTCCTGTTGTGGTCAATGGAAAATGTCTGTAGCAGCAAGGTTCATAGGATTGAGCCCCCACTGCAGGGGGAATGAGTCCATGGTGCAGGCAGGAAGTCAAGGGATAGGATCAGACACTGGCAGAGAAGCCTGTGGAGTGGTGGACAAAAACTAAAGAGGTGAGGATACCTCTGGTCCATTGGGCTATAAGTTTGTCCAGTTCAGGCCTAAAGAAACTTATGCTTCCCTGCTAGTAATAAGTTCCATGACCTGACGACAGCTGTAGTAAGATGAGGCCCTGAAACATAAACCCTTGTATCAGAGGCCCAGTGAGAGGCCTAAGGCCTGAGCTAAAGTAATGGTTAAGACCTTGCTAACAAAGCAAAGTTAAGCCGTAAGCCAGAGAGGCAAGCCATGCTCACGGAAGCTGGCAAGGAAAGGGCTGATACTGCAAAAAGATATACACCTAAAAGGTACTGGACAGTAGATATCAGAACACTCCGATACTTGCACATTCCACACACAGGCTGACCCATCCTAAAGATGGGGCAAAAGGGTAATAAGATGGATAGAGTAGTGCAAGTTGGTTTGAACAAAACAAGGTAAGAGGTGGCACCTTGCTCTGTAGAGGGTTGCACCTCAATACCTCAGGAGTGATGTGTAACTTTTTGTACCTGTGTATGAGAATTCACTCCTGAGCAGTTGTCTTGGTCCAGCCTAGGGGACAGTGGAGTATCCCACCACTGACTGAGCTGTGTCCATTGTCAGGTAGCACATATGTACTAGCAGAACTGTAGACATCTGATCCAGGGAACTAGAGACTGTGTTTCGTTTGACAATAAACCTGGCTGGGTGCCTTCGTACCTTATCGGAGTCTGTGATCGTTAGGGATTCTCTAGGGGTCTGCTGTGCCAGCGGTCTGCAGAGCTGGGGCAGTACATAGAGGGAACACACGCACGGAGCCAACTGTTATCAACACTGGATAAAGCAGAGCACCATACCAGTGTTGTTTGACAACAACAGCATCACGGTGAGTTGGTGTTGCCCCCTGCCTTCGCCTCCAAATAGCCATTCCCTCACCACAGAGAAGCACTGGATATCATGGAGATCTGCTGGAACTATAATTCTGATGTTGAGCATTAATGGCAGAATCCTGATTGGGAATAAGCAGCATAAGAAGCACATACAATAAACTCCACGCACTATATGCAGCATAGTTGTAGCTACATCATTCCCAGGGACAGTTAGAGAGACAGCTTACTTCTGTTGGTAAATCTAAAAAGATATTACCTCTTCCACCTCATCTCTTCACACACTGTAGATGTTTTCAGGAAGAAAGTATGTAGGCATTAGAATGGGAACTTGGTGATATCTATTATAAAAGCTAAAGAATAAATGAATGGGGTTCTATACAGGCTATAATACAAAAATATTACCATGTTCTGTTACTAATCAGAAGCCACATTTTATTTAAAATTGTTCATTCATTTAGCTCAAACAGCAAGCCACTGAAAACAAGTTTGATTTTATGGAGCTGACACCTATTAGATGGGCAAACTGGAAGCTTTGTGTTTACTTACTAGAAAATTTCTATCCTTAGGCAAGTGTAAAGAACCAAACAACTCTTTCCCCCTCTTGTTCTGTTTAGCCCACTTATCGCATTTTTGCAATTACTCTGCTCATCACTGATTTTTCTCTGAAGTGTTCCACACAAAATGTTTTTGCACAAGTTAAAAACATTTAGTTCCACCCTGGAACACACACACACACACACACACACACACACACACACACACACACACACACACACACACACACACACACACACACACATACACACACACACACACACACACACACACACACCAAAAAAACAAAAAAAACCCCACGCCTTTGTCTAGTTCTGATTGCAAAAAGTTACTTGAGCTTTCACTTTAGCACACAGCAAAGCTAAAACTACCTCAACCACAAACAGCAGTTCCAGTGAAAACAGCATGCTCCCATTGCCTAGGGCAACATTCAGATGATGGATAGTATAACAGATGAACCTTCTCCTCTGCTCCATTCTAAACTCTCTCTACTAATTGTCATCAATATCAATGTCACTAGACTAAGCCACTATTTCAAATCTACAGCCTTCCCCAGAAGCACTCCCCCTGCTACTTCTCTTGGGGTTTGTCCCTTTGCTTGTGCAATCTGTGGCACTACTTAGTGCTGAGGCCCCTGCTGTCTCCATGCAGGTAACAGATGATGGATATGGATTCTGTGTCTGGAGTTTGGCCTCTAATGTGTGATGTGGGCGTTGCTGATGCATACACTGCTGCAGAGTAGAAGCGGCTATTGCCAACATACATGTTGAATCACTGTCAGAAATAAATGAATTAAATCTGTGCTCACCTACATGTAATTTTCTATATATGTATTGAAAACTGATTGCAAAGTCAAGTATTCAAAAGTTAGGAAATGATCAGATGCTATTTTTTCCACAGGACCTTTGCCTCATTCAGTACACAGGATGAACTGCATTCACTGCACGAACAGTGATTCAATATGTTATCCTCATCATTCAATGTGTGGCCCTATGCCTTATCTACCACATACTATTCAAACCCTGCTCTGAATTCAGAATAATTTCCTCCTGGAAATTTCTATGGTGCTCACCACTGGGACTTTTGTAGCACCCCGAGTGCTTCACAGACATTAATGAACTTAACTTCACAATGCCTATGGGTTGAGAGGGTATAAAATGCTCATTTTACAGAGGACTAATGGAGGCACAGAAGCCTGCATGTTAAGAGTGTCAGTTAATTTTGGGTGCCCCATTTGAGAAGCGCTGGGCCTGGTCTTTTCACATTACTTGCCATTTCATAGTGCTGTTTGTTCCTAGCATAACTCCCATAGACACAGATGCAATTGTGAGTGCTAAGCACTTCCACAAAGCTATCCCTGAGGTCTCAAGTTGGGCACCCTGAGAATGAGGAGCACACAGTGGTCACATGTAAAAAGTTTGATTTAAGTCACTCCTCCAGCATCACAATCACTCAGTGGCAGAGGAAGGGCTAGAATCCAGTTCTCCAGGGCAGCATTCAACTGCCTTAACCACGAGACTGCCATTCTCTTCCCATCATCCCCTGCCTCATTCAACACACATTTTTCGACTTTGTCCGCATTTATTGTAGGAGTGCTCAGACAACAGCCTCCTAAACTACACAAGCTTGATTTATTCTCTGAGCTTTGTCCATCTGTGTACTGAAAGAGACAGAAGTCCTGTGGGAAAAATGTGATCATGCAATGTATCATAATGTATAGAGAGAGAGAGAGAGAGAACCTCTCTTAAGCCACCTATTCCAATCAAAAGCCTTCAGAAAACAAACATGCCTGACATAGTTTATAAAGAATAACACTTGCAATACTTTGTTTTTATCTACACAATGCCATAGAAAAGGTATCAAAATACAGCCCTGACCAAAACAGAAGCAACTCCCATTGAAGTCAATGAGAACCAATCTGACACTGAAGTAAAGTTAAGCCGAGATATTGCCTGTGCTTTAGGCAGATGCAGCCTAAGGGTCAGATTCTGTTTGACTTATTATGAGGATAGTAGTTGAGGGAAAGGAAGTTGCAAGAGAATCCTGCCTCTTTATGCCTCCAGTGCAAGGCTCAAGCACAACAATAGCTTCTAAACTTGAGGAAAAGTCAGATACAGATTCATCACTGCTCTTATTTATGGCAGCTTCCCTTCATCAGGGGTGCCTATGGGCAGTTCTGCAACATGATATTGCCTTGCACCCCTACTCTTGCCTCTGACCCCGCCTCTCGGTGGGGCTGCCCCGGAGGGCAGTGTAGGATTGCTTAAGAGATTCTAGGAAGTGGCTGTGGAAGTGGAATTTTCCCCTGGGCAGTTGTGTGGCGGGGGTTGAAGGTTGCAGGTCCTGTGTGCTGACAGAACCAGTGGATGGGAGAATCCTTTCTACATATTTTAGCTTAGGAGTTATCAGTTAGAAAGAGAGTTATGCCTGTCTGTTAATCAGTACCATATTTTATTTTATATCCCAATGTGCATTATGGACCAATACTGTCCTCTGTTTACCCATTCCCCTCCTACTGTCCAGGGGAGAAAAAGATGTTGTATCCTAGGCATAATTTTAAGACCAGCTGGGTTACCTGTAAAGAGCTGAGCTGAATTCTAGAATGGAGTAACAGAGCAGAATTTGCTCTGCTGTGCAGAAATAGACTTTTCACATTAATGGTCAGCTGCTTCATCAGTCTGCATTAGAGAGAGCATGCTACAAGTTCAATAGTTATGTTTTAACAGTTTTATTTTAATTTGTTTAATAAATCTTGACTAAAATAGTGCACTGAGGGGAAACAAGGACTGAGGAGTCAGGGCTAATGGATGGTGTTGCTCTAGCAGCCCCAAATATTTTGACATAATATTCAGATTTAGCCAACTATTCTCGTATGCAGAACACCCAGCATCATGAAGGACATTGTTTGTATATAGTGAGAAGAGGGTTGGCAGGAGTTTTTCCATTAGCTCAGTGCACTCCACTGATGTCTGCCCCAACTGTATTCAGTTGGCATTTCCAAAGACTGCCCACTCCACTTAGCATTCAATGACATTGCAGGCCATTACTTGGCCCTTAAAACAAAACAAGTCAGTGCCAGGCTTGAGAGAGCAGAATTAAAAGGAAATATCAAAGCCAAAATGTTCACATAAGACACAAAACATATTGCTGGCAAAAAAACTATGATCTTGACAGAGATGTCTGTTTTCAGGTAAGACATTAATGCACTATATTTAAAGCGCGATGGATTGTGACTCTGTACTAACTAAGGGCTGTGAGGCTGTGAAGTTCCAGCCCCATATTTGAAGGGATAGAAGCCAGCAGGGTAGTGCTGAGCTTTGAGTCTGTAGGTGATATGAAGGGACAAATGGAAAATTCAGATGGAGGGTAGCGTGCAGCTGGGAGAGGGAGCAAAACCGATGGTGTGATAGCTGGAAAAGGAAAGGGTGACAAAGCTTGGATAAGGTGGAGAATGAGAATTCTGAAGTGGGGGATAACGGGCACTGAGTGAATGGGCTAAGGTGACCAGACAGCAAATGTGAAAAATCAGGACAGGAGGTAGGGAGTAACAGGAGCCTATATAAGAAAAAGACCCTAAAATCGAGACTATCCCTATAAAATCGAGACATCTGGTCACCTTAGAATGGGCATACTGCATTGGGTGGGAAAGTTGGGAAAGTGAGAGAGGAACCAGCTGTAAGCAATTTGCCTTACACCCAGGGTGAATTTGACTCCAGATGATATTTTCTATTTGCATAAATAAACTACTAGCTGATGTAAACTGACTTCTGAAGAAAAAAAGAGCAACAAACAAGTTCATTGATAAGAAACATTGCATCTGCCATCTATAGAAAGGTTGGCTGGCTGATTCCATGCAAGGGTTAAAATTTGCATTATAACTGGATAGCTGTTTAAGAGTGTGTGCAGGTTAAACACACTGAATCCTCATCCCATACACAGTAAGGCAGCTACAAGTCAAACATAATGACAGTGCTGATTAATTAGGTACTCCTACCCCCAGCACTTGAGAGTGATTTATTGAGACACATCTCTAACCTGATCCATTGTGCTGACTGGATTAATGGAGTGAGCTAGAGAAATTCACTGGCAATGTTAGATACAGAGCAGGAAAGCATTAACCCTTGGAGCTTTCTTATCTACCCTATTGACAGAATATTAATTATGACAAAACATACATGTCTGATCCAATTATCTTTTCACAGTTTAGCATATATTTTTATTCAGGCATAATGATTCTGGAGTGAAAGTCATTTTCTACATAAACATATTAAAAATACATGGAAATGCTGAATTTCCAGCATCCACCATGACAAGTGTATTCCTTTAATTCTTCACCATTTGTTTTAGATTCCTTGAACAACTATTGAAATGAGGAAAAGAAGCTCTTATAGAACATAAACCAGGGCACCATTTGATTACCTATACAAAACACACACAATGCATAATAAATATCATATTTTTGGTGGGTCTGACTCTAAATTGGACTTTCGTCATGGATTGGGACCCCATCTCTAATATTGTATAAATTAAGTTGCAGTCAGACCAAATTCGCTGCCCAAGTGTAGTCATCAGACCCCAGGGTACAAACCCCATATAATCGGAAGTCATATTGCACAAGCTGCCCACAAGACCTACTCCACTGGCTGACCTGGACTTGGTCAACTGCATTCCACAATGTTGGTGGAACAGGCTGGGAAGACCCAGCCTGTTTCACAGGCAGCCTCCCTTTAGTTCAAAAAAAAATCTTTACGTTGCTCTTCCCTAGAGGAGGGCAGTGACATCACTGCACCTAGCATTCCTCTCAAAGAACCCCTGCTTGCCCACATAAGCTAATAGCTGCCCACATAAGCTAATAGATGCATGTGTACCACTTACATACCCCTGTGAAGAGCTGGGTCTGTAAAATTGTCAGTCCCCATAAAGCAATGAGTATGGTCAAGGCATAGGTAATATGAAACTAATGACAGCATGATCTTAAAGAAGAAGGCAGCAATATCCAACCCAGGGAGAAGGATGATGTAACAAAACACATATTTCATACCGTATAAGTAATACTTTTTATATTCACCACGGAAAACATTTTTAAATTCTGAAAAATAGAAATTCAGCTGTCTAAATATTGATAGTCTAGTTGGGAAGCATTTCATGGAGGAGGAGGAGGAGGAGGAGGAGGATTAAACAATTTAAAGATTTAAAAAGAAAATCCAAAAGTCTAATGTTTGTTTCCCAAATCCATATTTAACCATGAAACCAAACTATAAAAACAGATATTCCATACCTTCTTGGATCCGTCTGATCTTACTTTATCATCTCAGGAACATAATCTTTAATCTTTGTAGGAGTAACAGGGTTCATGTGGAGCCCAAATAAAGTTATAAGCCATGGAACATACAACTCTCTGCATTCCATGGTATCTTTGAAAGACTAAATTTAATGAATAAAAAGGGCAAACCTAGGGCAGTCAGATGAACCCACCCACCTATAGCTACAATAGCTTACTATTCTGTGTTCATGCATCCAGAGGAGGGCTTTGCTTATGCGAATAACTTACTCACCAATACCTGTGCAGTATTACATACATTAGGAATATGAGGAATACTTGTAGCACCTGAGAGACTAACCAGTTTATTTCAGCATAAGCTTTCTGTTTTAAAATTGACACCTTCAAGCTGTCTGTAAGAGAGGACTGGTCTGTCTCATTACCTTCAGCCCCCAACTTAAACCTCTCCAACGCATCATCAAAGACCTGCAACCTATCCTGAAAGATGATTCCTCACTCTCACAGATCTTCGGAGACAGACCAGTCCTCACTTACAGACAGCCTCCCAACCTGAAACAAATACTCACTGGCAACCACACACCACACAACAAAAACACTAACCCAGGTACAAAGCCCGATGCCAACTCTGTCCATATATCCATTCAACTGACACCATCATAGGACCTAATCACATCGGCCACACCATCAGAGGCTTGTTCACCTGCACATCTAGCAATGTGATATATGCCATCATGTGCCAGCAATGCCCCTCTGCTATGTACATTGGCCAAACCGGACAGTCTCTATGCAAAAGAGTAAATGGACACAAGTCTGACATCAGGAATCATAACATTCAAAAAACAGTAGGAGAACACTTCAGTCTCCCTGGCCATGCTATTAAAGACTTGAAGGTGTCAATTTTAAAACAGAAAAACTTCCAAAACAGACTCCAACAAAAAACTGAGGAACTGGAATTAATCTGCAAACTGGACACTGTCAACCAAGGGTTAAACAGGGACTATTGGTGTCATTACACTAATCGAATGCATTTTCCTAGTTAAGTCTCTTTCACAGATTCTTATCAACTGTTAGACATAGATCCACTAAATTTTCATTACAAAAGGTTTTTTTTCCTCCTGCTGATAATGGTCCATCCAAATTAAATGGTGTCTTAGAATTGGTATGGTAATTTACAACTTTTTTTTTCCTTTTTTTTTCTGTGTCTATAAATGCGTCTTACCTCTGTGTGTTCCATTCTATGCATCCAATGAAATGGGCTATAGTCCACGAAAGCTTATGCTGAAATAAACAGGTTAGTCTCTAAGGTGCTACAAGTATTCCTCGTTTTACTTACGGATACAGACTAACACGGCTGCTGTTCTTAAATCTATCAGGAATATGCACACTGCAAAGTTAAAGAGTCATTATATATTTTTAAATCTCATTGAATGTCCAGGCATTCTAGTCATTCAAGGTTATATGAACACAAAAGAGCACATCTTTTTGTTCTGTTTGTACAGCACCAACAAAATTGGGTTCCGGTCCATGACTGGGCTCCTACGTGTTACCACAATACAAATAAAAAGGTGAGAAAATAAAAGTAAGTGTCCTGAGGATTAGTTTAGCTCAGAGGATAGCGATCATACTGCATCTGATTTTAAAATAGCCTCTGTGTGATGCCTGCCCTGTGCCTGCCCTGAGGCACCTTCACTGCTCTAAATACAGCTAATCTTAGATTACATTTGCTAGTATTTAGATATATGTTAACATTGGTTATACTGTAAAGTTCATGTCAACTGTTACCAACCACACTAATTTAGTATCTGAATTACTGAAGTGTAATTTGGCCAACATTTGCACTAATGGACTAATTTAGTATGAGAGAAATGAGTGGGGTAGAAAACACTGAACTAATTGCCTTTTCAATATACTGAATGTTTCCAAACAGCATAAGTCAATTTTCCTTTAATTCAGGCATACTATTAACCTTAGTCCCTTAAGGTTAGTCTAATTTTGCAGCACCTTATTCACTTATGGTTTAGTATAAATAATAATTCCATGTATCAGCTTTGGTTCCTCAATGAAAATAACGCTGGCTACATTGTATCAAGTCAGCTAAACAGCTAATGAATTCAACAAAGCAGTTAAGCATATGCATAAATCTATTTCATCCCTATTCAGCGGAGCACTTAAGCATGTGCTATGCACCACTGAATTCAACAGGATTCAAGTACTGTCTAACTTTAAGCAGTTACTTAAGTTCTTTGTTGATTTGGAGTTTTGGCTGACATTCTAGGCAGCTTTGAGAGTTTTGTTCATGTATGTGTGTTTTGTTCATGTACAGGTTTTAAGGCCAGAAGGGCCTACTTAATCACCTAATCACCTGGTCTCAAGCATTACATATCACAGAATTTCAACCAGAAAGAGAGATGTAGAGTAGGTACACTTTATAAACTGTGATGATAAATAAAGCACCTAGAACAACCCATATAATGGATTCTTATTTTACTGAGATATGCTGCTACTACAAACCACATATGAAATTCTTTATGTCATTAGAAAGGCATTTTCATACAGTGGGACAGTGATAGATATTATTTATTAAATTGCTCTTCTGAAGCAACTGGAAGAGAGAAGACAGAGCATGGTGTACAAAGAAGCGCTGTGATGAGGAGGTTCCCTTCCAAATGTCAAAATATTTCTGTTTGTAAAGACAGACAAGGTTTATCCTGGAAGGCTTCATGAGTAGAGCTGGATGGGAAAGAGTTGTCTTGTCTCACAACAGTTGGAATTTTTGAAATCCATCGTTTGATCATCCCACACACCTGACTTGGGACAAAACCCCAAGAGATTTCAGATCAGGTCAATCAAATGTTTTCCTAATTTTGAAACATTCGAGTTTTGTGGAAGAGCTAAAATTTTGAAAGTCATTTTCAGTTGAAAAACAAAACTTTTTTATTTGAAAATGGAAAAACAAGATGCTGACCATTTTGAAAGCTGTTTTACTCAAAAAGAGATTTTCAGGTGGAAAGATTTATCTGAACATACCATTTCCTACAAAGAGTTTCAATGAATCGGCATTTTGATCAAAGATGTTTTGTTGGCAAATTCCCAACAAGCTCTATTTATGAGCACTTCTGTATAGGTTCTGATACCATACTTATTACTGTGCATCTGAGTGCCTTCAAATAGTACATTTAGCAATGCGTTTTATTCTCTCCAGAGGGAGAACTGTGTGTGCAGTGTAATGTTTTCGTACAGCTTTTTGTTTGCTTTGTGTTTACATTAGAGAGGGCAGGATCAAAAAGTGTGTTTTGTATTTGCAACAGAATGTGGTGAAGTTTGTGATGATCTTCAGCTCCTGTGGGAATTTGGTCCCCAGTCAAGACCTGGCCCCTCGCACATTATCAATAGAAGAAAAAAACTGAAGAGTGAGCAATTTATGTTACTAACACTGTTATGTGGCTTTGTTAAAATCTTCTGGGAAAGGTTTGATTTGAGGAGAGTCTGATTTACTCTTCAGTTAGCTCACAAACATTTTCCCTGTCTAAAGCCAGTCAGATCACATACCAAAAGCCAGTCTGATCCTGATCAACTGAACTTACATTGAAATTTACTATTTAATACAGTAGATTTCCCAGAATAGTAAAGTACTGCCTCAGTGTCAGATTTTTAGGAGAGAGAAAAGTGGAGTTTAATATTCAAAGTGAAGAGAATGTGGAAAAAGTGCATATGAAGCCTCTCACCTCAAGGTTACTAGTTCAGATTTGCCTCATGTTCACCTTCCTCTGCAACACGTGGGTGCTGGTCACTTACCCAAATAATCTTGGTATCTCTCACTTAGTCGTTTCCCCTATTGTAGGGGCCTTGGGCACTGGTGCACCTTGGTTCCTCCTATTCTCTGCCCGTGGCACATAGTAGTCCTTTCTCCTCTTGGCTGTAATACTCTGGAGTCTAATTTTGGTTGTTGGGTTTAATGTGTGTCTGCTGGGTCTCTGATATACAGAAAATTGGATTAAATTATCTGGTGGCCCTTTCTGGCCTTCAATTCTATGACCAAGTTACTGCTTTCTCAGGACTGTTTACTGGTTTATATGAAGGATCTGATCCAAAGGCTGTTGAAGTCAATGAAAATACTGCCCCTAACTAACTGTAGTTGGATCAGGTTCTAAATGAGGTGGTAATTTCATTCTACTACCTACTGTCCACAAAAACAACCCATTGCAATTATAAGGCACAGTACTAAAGAGTGTTGTTACAGATTGTTTCTATCTGAATGGGTGCTCTTTGGGAAGTGTTGATTTAACACCAAGCCTTATCACTCTCTGTGCCTGTGGAAAAACAAGATTAGCACATTTCTTGATTCAGTCCATAAAGCAACTCTTACTCTCTAGTCATGTTTGCATTGTCTACCCTACAGTCCCCTTAAAACATTTGTTCAGAATAAGAGCATGGCAAAACAACCCAGCTGCACTTGGAAAGGTTTTTCTTTCTGCCAGCTTACTTGCATAAATTCAGTTTTATTCCAGGCTTACTGTTTGTCACAAACAAAGGCCTAAGTTTTGAGGGATGCACAGACTCATGATTACCACCACACCAAGGAGCACCACAGGCACAGTAGAAGTAATAGAGTGGTTCCTGCATCATTCTCAGGACCCCTTAAACCCCCAGCAATGCTAATCCTACCAATTTTTACTAGAGATGTAGGATGGACCCAAGAGGGCTCCAGAAGATCAAAGGCAATAAGAGACCATCCCACATTTTCCACACACAACATTAAAGGAAAAGCTAACTAAGGAGGGAATTGATATTCATGCATAGCTGAAGTTTGGAAACGTTTTTCATTTTTCTGGGGCACTCACCTTTGAAACAACATCATGCACCAGGGCATAACATTTCTCTTAACCTCAGCTACAGTGCCTCCTGGTGGCCATCTCCCACTAACCAGGTCTTCCTTGACTGAGACCTGTGGTATCCAGAAGATCCAACTGAAAGTCCATAAAGCCTCCCAACAAAAAAATTTTGGTTTCCCCTTTGGGCTATTTCTCAGGCCATCTTTTTGGCCTTCAGACCCACCCAGGCACAATATTACTTATGTTGGTCTTCCATACCCCTTCCTCACGGGCTGGTAAGGGAATTCAGACTCACCCTCTACTCTGTGTTCTGGCCCAGGGATCTTGTATTAAGTAGCTAGGTCTGCTTCTTCAGACAGGCTGCTGTTTCCCTGCTTCCCTTTCTATGACCCTTTGTGCTGCTTCTCCACAGTCTGTACTTAATACAACCCCCCTTTGGTTCTCAGACCTCTGGCTTGTTCCCATGTCCTTGTAGCTTTTCTTTTTTCTGGGGGACTACTAACCCTTTGCCCCTCTCTGGCTCCACTAAAGTGTTTTCACTGATGCTCTTCAGGGCTTCCCCCACAGAACCCTTACCTGTACTTACAGAGTTCTCCCTTTATTGTCTCTTGTCTTAGCATATTTTCCCTCACTGCCTCCCTTCCCCAGAGATCACCCTTCTCCTTGTAGGACCCTGGTCAGTGCTTCTACCTCCAGAACCCTGACCTGCCCCTTTTGTGATTCTCTCTGCAAGAAAGTGCTACCTTCTCCAGGTCCTTCCCAATAACAGGAAATCCTCAGAGACCTTCTCTCAACTGACCTTCCTCAGCTCCTTACAAGGACCAGGTGCCTAACGGGTCATTAGCTAACTCTGCCTCCTCTGGCTGGGAGGCAATTACTTAATCACGCACCAGCTGGAGAGCATGACTCATCTTTTCTAGAAGGTGTTCGGAGTCACACTCTTGTTACTTCTCTTCAGTCTCTCTCCATTAAAAAAGCCACTTCTACCCATATATACACCTCATCAAATCCCGCAACCTCACTATCCATGCAAGACACTCACCCTCATGAAATCAATTCAAAATGGTCCCCACAGTAAATCATTTCATTACCTTGTCCCATCCCCCAACCCTATCAGCAGGCAGTCAAGCAGTAAACAGGGAACCTGTAACAGAGGTCCTTTCCTCCAGTCAGGCTGCAGCATTGTTGGGATGTTCATTCCCCATTCAGGCAGGAAATGGGGAGAACAGTACTAGGATTTTTCATACCCCTCTCCTCAGGATAAGATGGGTGGCAGCTCAGAGCAGGCAACATCACGTATACACCAGGTCTTGGGTAGGGGTAGCACCAGGACTGAGGGAGGCAAGGGACAGACAGTGGCCCAATGTGCAGGGGGGACTGCACCATCTTTCAACCAGTGTAAGGGTCTGTCACAGTCTGCTCCTTAAGATCACATGGACAGTTCCTCACCATAGAGTCAATGACTGGCAGGGTCAGGCCCACGAATAGGGCATTTCCAGCTTCTCAGTAATTTAGC
The DNA here is from genome assembly GCA_007922305.1 of Dermatemys mawii. NCBI lineage: Eukaryota > Metazoa > Chordata > Testudines > Dermatemydidae > Dermatemys > Dermatemys mawii. The sequence continues at coordinate 23,514,064 of ML677342.1, read as the reverse complement.
CCTCCCAAAGCGTATCAGGGAAGTTTATATTTCACACAGTTTTATATCTCTTGCATATTATACAGATACCCTTCAGATGTTTTGGTCAGGTTCCCACATGGTTAAGAGAATATTTGGACATAGATAAAAAAGAGAAATAGAAACACTCAGAAAAGCTGGACTGGCTCCAACCTCAGAGAGACAAAAATATTTATAGGGATTCCCATTACCAAAATCTATTCAGGTTTCCACATATAACCCAGTACATCTGTTTAACTGACTGAGTTTGATACTTTTTAGGACATGGGGGAAAGCTAGGAGAGAGAAGGTGTACATATCTTCATGCACTAGTTAAATATTATTTGCAGGATTCTGCTAAAGGATGTTTGGTTATGCCATTGCTAAAGTCCAGACTGCCTGTACACGCATATGCACACACATGTTGGTGTTGGGCTTTTGTACTTATCTAAGAGTGAAAAGGATTTATATTGTATTTTCATACAGCACTTTGAGTTATTTGGAATACTGGTTGCATGAAAGTTGTAGCTTGATGAATTAAAGTCTGTACAATTTTGAAAAGATAATATGCTAATATTCATACGAGGTGAAAAATATGTATTTGAGGTATTTCAATTTGTAATCTGACAATTTCTTAATAGATTTAGCAGCTGCTAGGAATGTTTAAAAGCCTTTACTTCAAGATAGATTGCAGACATTTTTTCAAATTGTTCAGTCCAGAACAAAGTCAAAGGGTTTGCACTGCAGTGATATTTTATTCCCCCGTGCTGAACTCTACATTTTAGGTTTAGGCTACTTGATTTCACTGGATGTGCTCTCTAGCCTTTCAAGTTTATTTGCATTGGGCAAGAAGCCAATGGTGTTAATGCATGGAAACCAGGTAGTTGTCAGAACTACTGTGGCAGCATGTCTAATTTTGTTATATTAAAGCTGTCACAAAACATTGAGTAAGAGATTATATGAAGTATGCATAGGGCAAATAGTTTATAACTTAATAAACTAATAAAGTTTTGAACAAGCTAAAACAATCCCTTTTATGTGTCCCCCCAACCTCAGTTTCTCCACTCCCGTTTCCCCACTCTCCTTTAAACCAGTGCTAGAGTGATTGGAAAACTATACACAGAAACACTATTTCTTGATCTTTGGGGCAAGTCAATTCACCTTCCTGTTCTTTATTTTTCCCTTTGTTTGTTTTGTCTATTTAGATTGTAAGCTCACTGGGGTAAGGACCATCTTGTCCTATTTACTTGTACAGTGCCTATAACAATGGGATCCTGATCTTGGTTGGGGACAAACAACCATTTAATCTACTGATCTGACCAAAAAGCAGCACAAATTCATATTTAGTTCATTATAAACAAAATATGCGTTTGTATCCAGGCATAACTGTATCATATGCCCCCACTTCTGTAAAGAGAAACAGCATATACTAGCTCAAGAAACACAAAAACAGGGAGTGCTGCCTCCATAGCCAGGCTGAGATTGGCTTATAATGCCCTAGGATTTGAAGCCTCTTCATGCTGCTCCAAGATCTCTCAAGCAGTGACAGGTCCCTGTGGCACAATGACATTAGAGCCTCAAGAGGATTAGATTCACCGGGCAACCTGCAGGGGAATCTGCTGTTGGATAACAAGGAGACCAAGAGCTGCATGAAATGAGAATTGAAGCAGGGACAAGGGCTGGCTTTAGTTTCACTCTCTTGTATTTCAGTTTAGCATGCTACTTTATTTGCCTTTTGATGCCATGATCTGAGATGCCCCTTAATGCATACCATTGAACAACACTAAATTCAAACACAAGAAGGCAGCCCCATATAGAGCCCCACTGAGGCAGCTGTTCCCGCCAAAGAACCATAACTTGAAGCAATGGCAGTACTGAAGTTTATTTTTCTAGGTTCCTCTTCAATCCTTTCCCTGAAAGGCCTTCTCTGCATATCTGTACTCTCCAAAGCAGAGCAATGTCTTTTCCTTGATTCTATGGGAGTCCCTTCCCAGCATTCCATGTGTTTCAGATTGCACAGCTGGGAAAGGGCCAATGTGGGTGGGAATGGTGGCTCTGTGCAGGATGTTCACCTACACATGGTCAAAGGTCTTTGTTGGTCCATCAGAATTTATAGCCAACATTTCCTTTCTGAAAGTTGCAACTTCCTCAAAGTTGAAGAAGAATTCTGGGGCCAGTGAATTCTCAAGATGCTCTGTCTTGGATCTGGAGGGATTTGTGAAAGCTTGGATCTATTGTTAAGGCAAAATATCCTTATAAAACTCCATGGTCTGAGCAGAGCTTAGGAAACTCAGTAGTTTAGAGAGTGAAATTAGGGGGCAGTTTCTCAGGTGTGCATTCTAGGGAAACTTCCTTACACTTAGGAAGGAATATCTGCTTGTAGGTATGATTTGGCATGGTTAATTTTTCTTTAGTAATGATTATATTTTATTTTAAAACAAAAATATTGAAAAAATTAGAGAGCTGGAAGCAGAAAACACAGATTTGGGAAACAGTTTCACTGGCACTGATATATACATATCTATATAGATATATGGATATTGGCTTTTAACTGAATCCAGTAGCAGGAAAACACTGCTGATAATGTAGATTTCATAAATTAGAGATGAGAAAGCATCTATCAAGGTTATTAGGAGCCTGCCATAAAGAATCCCTGTATCCTATTGCATGAATAGTTAGCAGGTAATTTGGCACACTACTGGGAAGTAATTCCTCTTATTTGAAGGGGACAAGGGCTGGTATTCAACCTTGGAAAAATATTTCATTTGAAAACCTATTTCTAGTCTATATATATAATAGAAAGACATTTAGAGGAATTCATATGCTGTAACAAATCTATTTCAGCAAAGAACTGAAATGGAAAAGTGTATTTCTCATCTCTTATTCATACTGCCAATGTATAAATTCAGGAAATTCTTTACATTTTACTATCAAGAAAACTACATAAGTACTACCCTCTTTCAGAAGAGAGAAAAGTCAGTGAATATTATACAGGACTCTTGACAGTTTGTTTCCTTTGGGTACCATGATTTTACATTTGAATTTGACCCAAATGATGTGCATGAGAACTGTTCAGCTGCTAAAAATGGTTCTTCTGTGCAACTGTCATGTTTTTGGCTCATTTTAATGAGCAGTGGTTTCATGTCAAAGAGACACTTCACAATTGTTACAACTGGCAGCATTTTTTAAAATCTAAAATAGCCTGATTAGAACTCCACTAAGCTTGTCACCAGAGACTCATACTCAAGTCCCTTCAATCTCCCAAGCTCTCTGCAATTTGCTTGGCATAAAACTGGCATGAAAATTGTGCCACTGAACTAATGAGAAACAGAAAGAGCGCCAGTCTCCAAAGCCAGTGTAGCCATCCCTATGTTAACATTCAGAATGAGATCATTGCATCATTTTCTTTGCCTAAATATTTTTTCTAAAAAGCTGAATACATCACGTTAGGTTGGAGGATTACACACGCTGAAAGAAAAGGAAAGAGTGTGGACAGAAAACTTTTTCAAGCCCTCATCCCTCCAACTCCTCCTTCCCCTCCTCCTCCCGATTATTCTCTGTCCCCCAGTGCCAGGAGATTTTACTCAACTGAGAACAGCAAAGGAGAAATAGTTTAGACTGTGCTGTAGTCATTTCAACTGGACCTGAGGTTTTTTCCTCCTTGAACACTAGCATGTTGGCTTCATGCTATAGTTTTCTTTGCTAAATGAACATCAATAAGAGTTACAGACAATTATCTTTAAAAAAATTATTAATTTTTATTGCCCAGTAGCAACACTTATTCCTGTTGGTACATAACTGCTTGTAAAGTTTCTAAATTTTGCCTGAACACTGACTGTAGGATGTGGTCTGATTAGAAATATCAGGCCAGACTCCATAGTCAGTGTTCAGGCAAAATCCAAAGCCATCCCATACTTAGTCAAGAGCCCTCCATAACTGTAGAAGGCTTATGCTTATTTAGTATCTGTTCTGCACTGAACAAGACAAAGCTAAAGACAGTCCCTGCCCCAAGGTGCTCACTTCTTTATGGATTTTAGCCACAGCCCCACAGTGAGAAGTGTAGGTGTCTTTCCCCAGAGGAACCACTAGGAGTCACTGTGACTCAGCAAGGCACAGCGCCCTCAGAAGCTGTCAGTTATATGGCTGGAGCATGCCCATATCACAGGCTTCTGGGTCTGGAGTCAAACTCTTCTCCATGGACAACCAGTTCTGCTGGCCAGTGCAGTGAGGAATGACCTATGGCCCCATCTTCTGTCTGCTAGCTATGTGTGGGCTTCTAATAGGGGTGGGAATGCACAGCAACAAGAGTTTCTGTACACAGAAACTTGTTTGATTTTGTTGCATGCAGTTGCCAAATCTGCATGCCAAACTAGGTAACTGAGTGTTCAAGTGACCACATCAAAATACACAAATCTCATTATGGTAATCTGCACACTGTACCCCTTACAATGTTTCCATGGACTTCAGTCGATGAGGCATTGGATAACCCAATGCAGAGGAAAAAAAGTATTCTCTTTGTGTTTTTTTTAAGTTTCATAACATGAAGGTGGGTTTTGGGGGGAGGGGAGGAGAAATTATCACAATTAGTGTTTTTGGACCTAACCTTGTAACCCTTACTCATATATCCTTACTATGGATTTCAATGAAACTGCTTTAGAAGGTACGGGTCCCAAGATTAGGTTCATATGTTGTCAATTGCAGTTTAAAAAGAAAAATTCCCATTAGTAGAAAACATGACTCAATTTTCAGGGGCAAGACTAATTTTGAATTAGAAAAAATGTATTAGTCTAAGGAGGGTTTTTAAATTTTAATCTTATCCAAATTATAAAGAAACTCAATTTATTTATGCACTAGCTAATTAACAGACTGTTTGTGCTGTGAAATAAGAGGTGTGTGTTAAAACAGAACTGCTTATAATATCTGGCACAACTCCCAGAAATCAACCCATTTCAAGTTCTCCAGGCAGTGCCAAATACATTTTTGTTTTTCTCCTCTACGAATGTAAACACACATGGTGAAGAGAAGGGGGAGCTCTCAGGGTCATGCTGGCTTTGTCCGCTTCTAGAGCACATCTCCACCCCCAAATGCTTCTGAAGCTCTGATTTCCAACATTATTGTAGCATAAAAGAAGTTGAAAAGAGCTGCATGTGTACTTCATAGGAAGGTAATAAGGCATTGCAAGACTAACTTCACACTTCGCTTGTCTGTCAAGGGGGTTTCTCCTTCACAACAATACCCCAATGTTTTGGTAGGCAGGCTCCAGTCCACTTAGCAAGTGAGGAGGCATGGGTGGAATGCCAGGTATGTCTACAGAGCAAAGCAGTGCAGGCAGCCTGACGCCAGGAGAGAATAGGCAGGTACCTATTGAGTTACAGGATTTCTACAAATCTAATCCACGTGTAATGTGAGACTTATTACAGAGTCAGCCTCTGCCAGGGCTGTGAAAGTCTGGGGATATGAACAGCCCCAGAAACAATGATCTCAGTTAACTCATTACAACCCAGCTCCAGCTAACCAAAACTAATACTCTTAACCTTGTAATTCATTTTATAAACAGTGATTACAAGCTCTATTGTAACAAGTATTTAATATGAAATGTGAGTAATTATTGATAGGGCACTAGATAATACTATTCCCACAGCAACATGGAGATTCCAGTGGGGTCTGCTTAATATGCCTTAAGAGAGCTATGAAAAGTAGCAGGCTAAACAGACAGATTTAATAAAATGCTTAATACAACCAATACATTATTCTTAAATTACTGAAAACTACATAAATAACCAAATGTGTATTTCTAAGAAGGAATTTTTTACAAATAAGAACTTAATGCAACCTGTATGAGAGAGATTTTCATTCATTTTAAAACAATAAGTCCCTATTTCACTGTTAAAAAACAACAGAAAAGAAATGTTATTAGTGCCATTAAATGATCATTAGAAATAAAATATTCTATTCAGGTTTTGGATACAAAGACAACATGCAGCAATTTTACTTGAGTTATTAAAAAAAAAGATACCTTGAAAATACTCTGCAGATCTCTAAAGTCATTATTACATTAGATAAGGGCCTTGATGACCCTTGGGCAATAACCAGTGCCCCAACCATCAGGAGTATCTTCCTTGCTACCAATCTCCAATCTACCCTTTCCCAGATAAGATCCCTCCCTCACATCACATTTTACAATTGCCTGACCTACCCCAGAACTGAGCATGGCCTTGCTTAATCTATCGGCATTTTCTGATTCTGTTGACCATAGAGAAGATGACTGGTGTTACTATGGCTGATAAACCATCAGAAATGTTTCTAGAATTGCTCTCCATTGGTCAGGTCATACCTGGAAGACAGGAACCAAAAGGGGCTTGATGCATCAGCTGGAGTCAGCATTCAGGCTCTTGTCTTGCACCAGGCTGTACATTTTGTTCCTTTCCTCGAGATATTTAATAGTCACATGAGGCCCTTAGGAAAGGTTATTAATGGCCATGGCATATAATATTATTGGTATGCTGCCCCGATACTCATCTGAACATTTAGGGTCCCAGACTCCAGGCTCCAGGCCAAGCCTGAACATCTACACCACAATTAAACAGCCCTGTAGATCTGATCTTTGCAGGCCTGAGTCAGCTGAGGTGAGCCAGCTCTGGGGTTTTAATTGAAGTGTAGACATACTCTTATTGATGTATATTCTTCTCCAGCTACCTGCGGGGAATTGTACAGTGGATAACAGAAGAGTTGTCTTATGTTGACCCCAACCAAGTCAGAAGTTGCCAGTTGATTGGTGTTCACCCTTGGGATAAATTCTCTGCCCAGTCAGTTCCATGTTTGTTCTGGTTTGTTTTTTGTTGATGGCCGTAGCCAGATCTTTTAATTTAGGGTTCCTATATTACCACCTTATAACCATGCAAACAAAACTGCTACAGATGGTTAAGGATGCATTTCTACCATAACTGCAACCTGATAATAATTTGTCCCTGGAAGTGATCTCATTATAGCCTTTCACACCCTTGTCACTTGACTAATACAAGTCCCTCAACTACGAGTTACCAGGCACCATCAAAATGATTTCAGTGACTTCATTGACTGCAGCATGTAATGAGGTTTGCTGAGCTGAGGTGAACATTTGTGAATATTAAACCTTCCCTGAATTCTCTGCACTGTAAAATGGTGATTGCCAGTTTACCATTACTTATGGAGCACCAACAATGTGACTGGTGTGACAAAACAGAGGAAAAGACATGGTCCCTGCTTCAAGGAGCATAAGACCCAAGTTAGATTATTCAAACCACTTCTTGGTGGTTCTGTAACCCACATTAGAGAAGTGTGGGACTTTCTTCCCTTCTACTGACAGATCTATATAAGAGGTTTGTGAGTCTGCTACTGTTTCCAGTTAGGGGACATAGAGCCAGATTTTTTGAAGGTATTTACGTGCTTAAAGATGCAGATAGGTGTCTAGTGAGATTGTCAGAAATGCCTCAGGAGTTAGCTACATAGGCACTTCTGAAAATCCCAGAAAGTAGCTATCTGCATCTTTAGGCACCTAAATACCTTTAAAAATCTGGCCTTAAGGCCATGATCCACAAAGGTACTTAGTTGCCTGTGTCTGGGCTTTAGGCTCCACTGATCCACAAAATTTCTGCTGAGCCCTATAGATGACTGGACTCACTCAATGCCTAAGTTTTCAGAGTGAAAATTCCCTAGGTGCCTATGTTACCACTCCTGGGCATGCACTGCTGCCTCCTTCTAGGCATCCAGACACCTATTTCCAGCTTAAATCCCAGAGCAATCCACAAACCAGGGAAGATAGGTGTTCACTCACCTATCTCTTAGGTGAGGCTTGATCCAGTAGGTATGGCTCACAGTAGGTACTGCTGCATTCAATCCCACTCAATATCCAGCCAGAGGAGAAGGAGGTGATGACAGTACCTACCTCATAACTCTTAGCCAAGTGATTAGAGCATTCATTTGTGATGTAAGAGACCCAAGTTCAATTCCTCTCTCTGCATGAGGGGGAGAAAGGGTTTGAACAAAGGTCTCTAACCTCTCAGGAAAGAAACCACAGAGTTATGGGATAATCTGATGAGGGACTCCTTCAGTCTTATCTGAGGAAGCTGTTATACTGTAGATAAATAATGAACAAGTGTTTGGAGCAGGGAGACTCTACTCTGGATCTCCCACCTGCCAGATGTGTGTCCTATCTACCATGCTACAGAGTCATTCTACTTAAGGCCAGATTTTTACAGACACCCAATGACTATTTAAGTATTTATCCACAGTGGAACAGTCACCTATATACCTTTAAAAATCTGGATCTAAGTCCATTACTTTCTAGTTTTAATTCCCTCTTCCATCAGTACATACTAGAATGTGAAATGGTTAGCACTAAAGGTTTTTTACTTATATTAACACTTAGTGAAATGGAAATATTGTAGGTAATGTAAATCCATATTAAGAAATATATCTAACAGATATGGAACTGGAGCTGAATATACTTGTCTAAATGAGCAGAACCAAAATCCTAATTACAAAACCTCCTGAGCTTTTAGGTAACAAGTCACAATCAGAATCTAAGCTTACCCCAAGATCATTTTATTTGAGGTAAACCCACATCCAAGATGCAAACCCATCTTTAGTAAGAACACGCAAACTAAAGTGTTTTAGTGCCAATTCCTTGTAGTAGAAGTAATATTTTCTTCTCTCTTCCCAAAAAGAGTAGTAGAAGAACAAAAGTACACTATATGCTGATTCTTAGAAGCTAATAAATACTTCTGGTTTGCCCACTACACTTTTTTTTAATCACAATCTTTCTTAATAGAAACTTTAAAGTCTGTTTTGTGAACAGACTGGTACAAAATGATTTGTTACATCTAAGCTGTAAGATATCGGAGTTCTACATCTTCTTACTTCTTCCTATAGTTTCTCAGTCTCTCTTTGCCCTCTTTACTTCTCCCTTTGATTGGTCTTATCCCTGCTTAACCTCTGTGGTAGGTAAGAAGACACTGTTAATCAATGCTTATATTTTGTAGGCCTCTTAAAAATAGCATTCACAACCTGCCAAAGCAAGAATGCAGAAGATAATCTATAGTAATCTTTTCAACACTAGGAACACTTTTGATTAGGATGACGGCAAATTTGAAAGGGTAGCAATTTCTAAGAGAAGTATCTTCTTTGGGAAATACAAGCATATTAAAACATGGAGTAGAGAATTTTCTCTTTATTTTAAAACAGTGAAATATACAATCTTAAAGAATCTTACTTAATTAACTCTGCTAAATGCTACAAAGCACTATGAAAACTATTGTATTCTGCTAGATTTATTGCAGTTTTGTTTTTTTGTTATAACACAGCTGGAATGCATGTAATACAGTGGCCACTTGTTTTGTAGTTAAATGGATAAAGATTTTTCTGCATACATTACTCTTTAACACATACACATCAGCTCATTAACACATGCTTGATCATTACCTGTAATGGAGGCTAAAAGTGCTAGCTTTTATAAATGTCACTTTCATTTTATGTAATGCACATTCTTTTTTTTCCAAGTAATGTATGACAGCCAATCATAAAATTTGCTATCTTTCTTTTGATGTACACTCACCTTTTCCATGGGTACAACATTTTCATCTGGATTTGGTGTGAAAGATAACTGAAGAGTGTCAGGCTGTTAAATTTTGATCCTGAAGTTTTGTTTTATTTGTTAAAATGTGAATACATGTAGAGTTCAGTCCAGCAAACATGTGCGTGTAAGTAGTTACTCACATAAGTAGCTTCACTGAACCCGTTATTCACATGTTTGCAGACAGCATCCATTTTAACAGCTTTCAGTGTGTACTCTCCCTACTCCAGATTAGCAAACTAGAGGTATTTAAAAAAGATTTTTTTTTAGTATACCCCCCCAAAATACTGACAATTTTCTTATATTAATCATGAGATTCCCCATTAAATACTGTTGTTGGTTTCTTCATACTGAGACTTAAGAATTCACATTTCATTTTCAGTTACAAAGCTTTCTAAAAATAAGATTTCTGGTTTGGGATCAGTCTTTCTTTTCACATGTTTTTTAGATTTTTTCTCAAAGTCGAGAATGATGATGAAGATGATTAATACCTCGCATGTTAATTTCCTCCCCACACACATTCCCTTTCTTGAAAGTCTCTGGAACCTTTCAAGTTACTCAACTAAACACTTTTTTTTCTCAGACATTTGTGGAGTACTTTGGAGGAACTTGGCTCAGTGACACTTAGAAATCTTGTGTGTGTGTTTGTGTGTGAGAGAGAGGGAGAGAGAGAATGTGTTGTTTGGGAGAGTTGTCTGATTAACAACCTTGTTCAGTGAAGTCTTATCAAAGGCAGTGGAAGGGCAACCACCCCCACGCTGGTCTGCTAAAGTGAAGGTACTACTGTGGGAGGTGAAAGCCAGGTTAGTTTATGCTCCATACCTATTCAGTCTTTGGCCTCTTTTGTTGGGGCTGCCAAGAGAAGTATCAATCAGAGCTATGCAAAATATTTACATGGATCACCAAACCCACTCATACTTAGCCTTGGGTTTGGGTACCTCACAATTTTCACACCAAACTTATAAAATATGACCAGGAGGCTAGCGAACTTTGCATAGGTGGGAAGCTGGCAAATTTCTCCCCACCAGCCAGTCTTCTTCAATCTCTCACCAACATCCTTGAAGTCAAAGCTCAGGCTTCTCCTGAGTCCAACTAAGGGCATTGTTCTGAACCAAATTAATATAAATCAGAGGCTTGTAAGGTCACCTGTGTAACCCAATCCCTTTTGCTGTGGTCCAACCTGGCAGATATTTGGCCAGCTCCCACCAGAGTAAGCATGCTTAGTAGATGGGTGTGTTATGCTGGTGATGCCAGCAGAGGCCAAATGAGCTGAGCATTGACTCGTGGAGATCTGCCAATTTGATTGTGAAGTGAAGGCATCTGTTGACTTTAAGAACACAGTCATTTAGTGTCCTTAGTTGCTACTCTGTTATTGTTGTCATTTAGTACTACTACGCTTTACTCTCCTGCTGTTAGTAATTTGGGTGGTCCCTTCCAGTAATGATCCCAAAGACTAAGGACCAGCAGGGATACTATGTTTCTAAATGTTCGATTAAGTAATTATTGAAATACAGGAGAAATTTGATTCTCTTTCATATTATGTTACATGATGTTATTAATTAAGAGGTTATCTATCATTAGTCTCAGAGTAGTAAGAGGCAGCAGAATATAACTACTCCAGTTATTATTTAATCCCACCGGATCAACCTTCTAAAAGGGGAGGAAGGTAGCAACTTCCTCCCCTGCTACATATGCCCAGTCCAGCAATTGAGTCAGCATTTGTCCAACACTGGATTAAAGAAATTCAGGGCCCTAGGTACAGAGACATGGGACGTGCCACTGTAACCTCCCTTATCCTGGAGGGACAGAGGTGGAGGCAAGGCCCTCACTCATTTCCTTGGGGGAGTGAGACATACTTTTTCTCCCCACAAGATCATCAGGCATGACAGCAGGACCCCTTCTTCTTGGGAGTGGCGAGACTCCCTCCACATAGGACCAACAAGAATGGCTATCAGCAGAGATGCTGGGAGAAAGTAGCGGGGCTTGCCAGTACTTACCACAGCCTCAAGAGTGTGTGTGCATGAGTGGGTGGGAAGGATTGCTCAGAACATTTCCTCCTCCTGCCATACATCAGATAAGTGAGCACTTCACCGCTCTCAAAGTCATGTTCAGGCTGGATGCAGACTCAAGCAGTTATTGTATTGCGACACCTGGACTATGTTTTCAAGTTTTTCTTGGCTCCTGTCATCAGTAGACTTAAACAATAAACAAAAATCACAAAAAGCTGAGATTCCAACATAATCATATGACTCCAGGAGCTAAGGACCGAAGCACAAGATAAAATACCTATGGTTTGATCTAATACCACCTTTGGCCTCTCCAGCCAGACCATTTTACACAGCCCTGAGTCAGCTAATGCTCTACTAGTTGGAATGAAGTACCCCAGCTCCTGGCAGCCTGTACTGCTACATTTAACTGTTTTTTTTAGGCATAAATTAATGGTCAATCTCCCAGATGGGCCAATCTCAGACTGCGAAACAGCTCATGTGCCTTGATAATATCCTAAGCTTAGACTTTTTCATTTAACCTTTGTCTGAGGCCCATCAGCTAGTCAGTTTTACAATATAAAAGTTGCAAATGTTCACTAAACATAGAGTAATCACATAACAAGAGCCAAATATATACAACAGTCTAACAGTCCCAAAACAGAAAACTGGAATTACAGTAAACCTCAGAGTTACAAACCACACACCTCCTTTGGAATCTGAAGTATGCGATCAGGTAGCACTGAGTAGTAGAGACAAATAAACAAACAAACAAAACAAATACACTACTGTACTGTGTTCAGTGTAAACTACTAAAAAATAAGGAAAAACATAACAAAGGAGATTTGACAAGGTAAGGAAACTGTTTCTGTGCTTGTTTCAATTGAATTAAGAAGGTAAAAAGCTGTATTTTTCTTCTGCATTCCAAACTTTCAAAACTGTATTAAATCAATGTTCAGCTGAAAACTTTTGAAAATCCAGACACACACATAAATCTCGTGAATACAACTGAGCCATGGCCAACCTGAACTTCCCCATTCATGAAGGCCTTCAGATCCTTCCAAAGACATGTCTGAAATCTCACTAGCCTTTTGGGGATCAAGCTAAAGCTCTTAAAGCATCCTCATTCAATCCTGAGTCATATTAAAGAGAATTCTAGAAAATTACAAATATCCCAAACAAACACCTGATTGCCAACCCCATTGTTTCTCCAGAAACAGTGGTCTTCATTGAATCATTTTAGAACATTGCATGGCAGATGCTATCATGTCTTACACCTTTGGAAGATGAAAGGAATATACAGTATGACTACGGACACCGTATTGTAAATCAGTATCCACTTTGATCGTTTGTGGAATCTCATACCAACCATGAAGATATCAAATCCAGATTAGTAAACCAGTGGGTAATGGGGACATTGATATTCGGTGTCTCTTGCTGTTCAAAAGAAGATTATTCTGGAATCTCAGGACAATTTGTATTTTGGGTTTTCTACCATCAGGACTTCAAAATCTTTTTTATTTGGGTGGGGGGGGTTCAAGTATACATTAATTTTTTTCCATTGTGAGCTGTAGATACACAGCACCGGCTTTCAGTATTATATGATAATATCAGTGCATTAAACATAGGGATTCTGTATGTTTAACTAGCTGTTTTAATACTTGGATGAGTTTGTATATTCCAATAGGTAGAAGTGACAGCATCTGTCCCTCCTATACTAGTATCTCCAATATAGGAGACATGCTTGTGTAAATGAGAAGTAAAAATGCACTTGGAGGGGAAGATATATTGTATAGCATAGGCATTTATGGGTGTTTTTGGTTTTTTTATAGCCCCTCAAACAAATTTCCAGGCAGTCAGAACCTTTCGTCTGAGCTGGATTTTCAATAGGTTAGTTTTTCCTCACTTTGCTAGAATGACCAACATGCTTCCTAAGTAGCTTAATCTCCTCAGATCGCACCTATCACCTGCAACTGATCTGTTGGCCAATGCTGGAGAAAGGATACTGGGCTAGATGGACCACTGGTCTGACCAATGCAATGTGGCAGTTCTCAGATTCTAAATGTTATAGAGGAGATCCCAGTTAATGGATGTGCAAAACAAGGTACCTGTGTCTCTGATCATTGTTAAAAAATAGTATTAAATTATCTTGTATTTGCTAAACCAGTTGTCTGGCTAGCTGGTGACCACTTATACTCACTTTTTGGAAATGCATTATGGACAGGGCCTCATCACAACTAATCTTGATCCCTCCCCTTTCTAGTTATGCTTGAACTCAGCTTAGTGTTTGTTTGAATTCAGACTGTTATAAAAGTGAATATACTCAGAATAGTCTGTTCCTTCCTGCATAGTTTCCTTACATTACTATGCAGTGATTGATCTAGCTATTCATGCCAGGAGCTGAGCTCAAGTTCTGTTCTATAATTATTTAATTCATTAAGTATTCAATTTAATTGATTGCTAATTCAGGGGGACCTGCATTGCTCCAGAAAGAGCATCAGAAATGTTCCATCTCAGGGAGGCAGGAGCTTCCCAGAGACTTACAGATGATGCAAATATACACTCGTTTATGGGATGCAATTTACTTTTGCTCAAATAAGCTGCTAGTTTCCAGTGTCCAGAGGGGACAGAGCCCTGGTTTTACGTCCTTTATGTCCCTTTGGGGTACAGTGTATCCTCCAGGAGAGCAGAAAGGGTTCAGTCCCACCACTTCTCTAAGTGATAAGACTATAATTCTGTATTTCCTGTAAGTAGGCCATATAAGGTGAATGAGGGAGATCTTTGTGTCAATTACTCCTTGCCCTCCCACTGCAGTCCTTGTAAAGGCCAGGCAGAAGCTTCACTTTAATTACTAAAGAAAATGTTTAAGTGAAAAATTAGCAATTTGGGGTGGATTTTTCCAAAAGCCTCAGTATTGGCTTAACTCGGCTCCTCTTCAAGTCAGTGGGAAAAATTCCACAGACTTCAGTGAAAATAAAATTAGTCCAATACTAAGTGCTTTTTAAAAAGTCCTATCCTTTAAACTGAACTTGCAAGACTGAGGTCTTGTATACACAGAAAAGTTATTGGTGCTGTGAATTTAAGCCCATATAGTTATACCAGTATAATTTCCCATGTGTACACATTTATTCCTACATAAAAGGGACTTTTTTTCCAGATTAGTTTATGTCACTTTGGAAGGGGTTTAAAATAAACTGAAAAAAGTCACTTTTATTCTGGAATAAAAGCAACCACATGGGGATTTACCAATATAACTATATTTGTTTAACTATATCCATATAATTATACTGGTATAACTGGCTTCTCTTTAAAATGTTCCTGGTTTACTATTTAAACTTTTAAGATATGCAGGATTATTTTTTTCAAAGGTAACCTTATTCCCAATTTTTAAAGTTACAGCTTCATCTCAGAATTATTATTTTTTAAAATATACCATAGTTTTCTTAAGAAAGGACCATGTAATAACAGGAATTAGATGCTCCCTGTTCACATTATGGAGCAACAATAGCTCACCTTGAAGTTTAACAGTACTTGGTCCTTGTCCTCATGCCTAATAATCAAGGCATTAGACCAAACTACACATCCTGGAGGTGTGTGTTGTTACTTACAAGCAAGTCCAGCGCCAATAGTAATCCATCTTTTGCATGGTTTATTTTGTCGTTGTTATAGAGCCAAGAGATTTGGGCATAAACCATACCTTCAACTGATATTCTGTTCTCAAAACCTGTAGTGTTTCATACTTCTCACTGGATTACTGACATCACTGGGCCACTGATTTACAAATCTTTGATGACTTAGCCTGGCTTTGCTCCACTTGAGTTGGATCCTATACTCATTTCCCTTAAATATTGCCCTTTCCCTATAGAATTTTCAAGAAGGAACATAAGACCAGGGCTCTCAGCTGCAGAAATAATTGTATTAATCAAAACCACCTTGAATAAAACTGTTAGCCTAGTTATCATGTTGGCAATTCTCTTTGTCAAATCCTTTATGGGACTGATTTATTTTATATCTGTATTTCTTGGTCACTTTCACATCATATCACTTGCCTCAGCAATATACAAGTATGCTGCTTCATGAAGTCTTGGCACTGATCTTTTATAAGCAGGATTTTCATTCTCAGGACTGTTAATATTTGTATGGTTTGAATGTGTGAGTGGTTTGAAGTACAATCCAGGAACTCTACCTCCATTCCTCTCCCTGCTCACCCACTTCCCGTTTCATACACTCTCTGAGCCCCTTTCATACAGTACAGCAGAATGAGGCTTTACTACACATATGCAGTGTGCCTCCCACGAAGGGCATCAACTCAGGAATCATGAAATGGTACCTGTCCCTCCAGCTGGGCCAACACACTTTGTGACCCATCAAGGCACAACTCATCCTACTGCAAGTCTTCTTGGTTGGTTTCTGTCTCTCAGAAGTCAGGGTAGTGGTGCTTTGGACCTCTGGCCGAAGCAGCCTTTTGGTGCAGTGAAGTCCAAAGGTAATCAGGAACAAAAACACAACTGAAAGCCATAGTTGTCCCCAAAATCTTCAATGGGACCCCACCCTTTTGGCTAGGACTCATTTCCAAAACAGCCTGTGCTTCCACTAATTCCCTTCCCAGAATCTGATCGTTGCTTCCAGAAGGGCTTATCCAGCTGGCAAGTGAGCTCCATCCCAGGGCTGCAATCAGACATCTCTGCCCGACAAGAAAATCAGAGCTCTTTTCTCCTTCTTGCTAAACCCTGATCCAGGCTAGGCCCTCTCCTTTTATCTGTTGTCTTCAGCTGCAATGGACCAGTGCCAACTAGATCCACAAGCTTTGCCAGTGGACAGTCTGTCTTCTTACTTAACATCCTTATTGCCAGTTTGCGGCCTCCCTACTCCATCTCAATATAGTCTAGACATCTGCCCCCAGTCTAATATAAAAGAACCACACCTTTGTGCATCAGACAGGGTCTCTCCATTGACATAAAACATGGGGTAAGGTTTCCTTAAAAAAACACACCCTACTAGCAGAAATGATAAACCTGGAGCTACCTTGATTTTAAAAGAGGAGATGCTGTCAGAGTCCCTTTAGTTAGAAACGTGCTTGCCACACTGGTCCAAAGGAGTTTGAATCTGGTGACCAAAAAGGCACGCTGCAAAGCCCATCTTTTTGGTGGAGGAACAATATCAATCATTGTCTTCTGTGAAGCAACTTTGGGCACTACAAAATAATAAATAATCAAAAAGTAGACAGAGCTACTGAGAAGAGGGAGCTTACTCTTTTAATCTAAGTTTTGCTGATAAGTCAAAAACACCAAACCTGAGAAAACCTATGACTGTGGGGGTGGGGTATAAATAGGATTACATTCGTAACTAGCTTTCTTTTCAGGATCACAGAATTTTTAAAGTAGTCTTGGGGAAGATGGATTGACAGGAAAAGGGGCTGGTGAGATGGTCAAAGGTACATGATAAATAAATAATATATACATGACAAAAAAATACATAGCTCCCCAGTTTATCACATGGCTATCATCTCCACATATACAATATCCAGTCTTCTCCCTGGATGTGGCAAAATTGCTTGTACATCCTAAAAAGATAAGATGGCTCAATGGAGACAATATAAGCCTATAAGCATATTTGTATGCTAATCTTCTGCAAGGGCCCATTCTGCATTCTGAACTACCAGTTCTCTTGGCTGTGAGAGAGTAGTAGGAAAATAGCACAATACCTGCTATGTATTCTTGTGTTCACAGTTCGCTAAGGCTGGACAGCCTATTACTTAAAAATATCTGATGCAATAGTTCAGTTTTACAAGACACCTTAGTGAAAAATCTTTGAAAACAGTTAACACTTCCACTGTGTTGATTGGGATTGAACCTCTTATTGGGAAGAGATGTTTTAAATAAACTTTAAGAAGTGTTGCTTAGGAAAACAAGTGCTAGTTTTAGCCTTTTTGTTCACTTTGTGCTGCCTTTTCAAATATTGACATAGCATAAAATGTTTAGGCACTATCTAATGTCCCTCGTGAAGTATCATACTAGAGATTTTGCTCTTGCGCAATCATCATGATTTAGCTCCTGATTAAAGCTCAATCAGGTTTTCCTGTCCCAGGAAATTTTAATTATTTTGAAAAAATTTACTGTCCCTAATCAGGACAAAGCACTGAAATCTCAACAATCCAAAAAATCAGATCAGTCAAGTTGTTTAGTTTCAATTTTGACCTTTTAAAATGTATTTTACTATAATTAGCTTACATTTCTATATGAACAGTCAAAACAAACAAAAAAAGATTGTTTTGAAAATATCTAAATGAGATGTTTCAACAATTTCACAACTTTTTTTCAAAAACATTTTTGAACAGAGAAATTTGTTGAAACTGGCCTTTCCTCTGAACAGCTTCAAATTAGATGAATCACCATTTTCTGCCAAAACAAAATTAATCAAAAATGTCCTGACCAGCTCTAGTCCTGAACAGAAGCCTATTGAAGTAATTGAAAAGCTTTCAATTCACTTCAGTGGAATTTGGATCAAGCCTTTAGAATCCTGGTTCCAACTGCATAATTCACTTTTTTGCCTTTTGCAGTTGCAAAGTAGCTACTGCCCTTGATGGTTGAAAAGGGATATCCAAAACAATTTGGTCAGGAAATGTTGCAAGATTTCCAGTACTTCAAATGCCAGAAATATCATGACATATTACACAATATTTTAAAACTTCCTCTTCTAGCTGAAACCAGGAAGTAGAGTTTAGGCACTGTCTAATGTACCTCGTGAAGAATCATACTAGAGATTTTGCTGTTGCGCAATCATCATAATTTAGCTCCTGATTAGAGCTCAATCAGGTTTTCCTGTCCCAGGAAATTTTAATTATTTTGAAAAAATTTACTGTCCCTAATCAGGACAAAGCATTGAAATCTCAACAATCCAAAAAATCTCAACAATCCAAAAAATCAGTAGAGTAGGTTTTCTTTAAAAATACTATATTAATTAATATTACATGGTATTAATATACATTAGAAATATAAATACTTATCTTAATAATAATCATCATCATTATTATTAAGGTAAGTATTTATATTTCTGGTGTAAGTCTGTTTTTAAGATATCCTTTTGAACGTTGCTTTAGAAAATGCACTGAAAAAATATAATTTAAAAACTAAACCTGGCTTTTTCAAACCTCAAAGCTTCTGGCTGGAATTTTCAAAGGCACCCACAGGAGATAAATGCTGAGTCCTGCTGAATTTCAGTGGGATTTGGGCATTTAACCCTCTTATGCTCTTTGGAAACTCCGGCTCACAAGCTTCAGGCACACATTTATGTAAGACTATTTTATCTAAAACAGGTCACCTTGGCACTGATAACTTCAGGCTGGTATGCAGAAGAGAAACCCTCTTTAATTTCAGTTGTAGGACTCTTCTAGAAAAGTAAAAGACAAGACTGTATGACAGCTTGTCTAGGCTTGTCAGAGTTTACATTATCTTAGACTTCTGGGGATTCTTCAAGAAGCCATGTTAACATTGTAACAGAAGATGGGAAATGAGGACCCTTAATTATAGGGGCCAATTTCAAAGGTAATAGTTGACATGGCCTGACAGTGGCTCTCACTTCCCTCTGGTTTAACCATGTTTTTAAAGTGGAATCACTTTAGATTTCTTTGAGTTAATCCCTTTTGTTGCGTGTGTGCGCGCGCGCGTTTGTTAGTGTGTATTGTGCAGAGAGAGGGAGAGAGAGCGAGCGAGAGAGAGCTGGTTGTTTACAAAGGCTGAAAGGGAACTTTCTAGTCCAAAACATCCTAAGATTTGTTTAATATTACTTTGTTCACATTTAAACATTTTAAATTGTCATCTTAAGGTTTGGTGTTTTTAAAACATCAGTCCTTTGCTTCCCAACCTGTTCTTTGGTATGGCTTTCATGAATGGATTATGATGGTCAGTTTGTAATACCATGAATGGAAGATTTAGGACATGTAATCTTAAAAACACGGCTTGGCGCCAGTAGACAAACAATGTACTGCCCAACCTGTTATCTCAGCCTACTAAGCTTTCACTTCTTACCTGCTTTCAAAGAATATCAATTCACCCATGTAGTCTAGTAAGTGGGAGGCATAATCTTCTCAAAAACATAGTTTGCATTTCCTGTTTTTTTAAGTATACTTCCCTATAACATACTTTTCTAGTTGGTAGCATAGCCAAACTCAGTTGAATTTGGAAAGCTTTAAGCTTGTTTGAAAAAGAATCTGGTGCTAGCAAGATTTTTAAATTAAACGCAAAAAGTCTGAGCTGATTTTTAAGGGGATTTTTAGTCAATATGTATGCTATAGTTAATAATGCCATAATATGACATCATAAAACAAAACTATGTCTTTGGAAACAAAAATTATTTTAGTTTGTTAATTTAAGAGTGCTCTTTATTAAACAGATTAATGTGATATAAAACAGTACAACAAAATGTAAATAGTGTCAAAATTTATCATTCTCAAAGATCTAGAAATAAATATGCAACAGCAAATGCAAATCATAGTAAAATAAGCTGGGGATGCATGGTACCAAGTGGCCTAAAGTACCAATGCTTCTCAGGTGATGAGGTCCTTTAAATGATCACACAAAATACTAAATGCTAAATGCTATCTAATACTAATATAAAATACTAAATGCTATCTAAAATCCTGCCTGCCACATGGGGCCACAGCAGTGGTACCCCTAACTCACCCATCAGTATCGTCAATCTATCCAGCTACATACTCAGCCCAGCAGAAGAGTCTGTCCTATCTCGAGGACTCTCATTCTGCCCCAGCACCCCCACAAACATGATACAATTCTGCGGTGATCTGGAAGCCTACTTTCGCCGTCTCCGACACAAAGAATACTTTCAAGGCTACATAGAACAGCGCACTGATACACAGACACCATCCCACCAGCAGCACAAGAAGAACTCCACATGGACTCCCCGTGAGGGTCGAAATGACAGTCTGGACTTATACATAGAATGCTTCCACCGACGTGCACAGGCAGAAATTGTGGAAAAACAACATCGCCTGCCTCACAACCTAAGTCGAGCAGAACGCAATGCTATCCACAGCCTCAGAAACAACCCTGACATCATAATCAAAGAGGCTGATAAAGGAGGTGCTGTTGTCATCATGGACAGGTCTGACTACCAAAAGGAGGCTACCAGACAACTCTCCAACACCAATTTCTACAGGCCACTTCCCTCAGATCCCACTGAAGAATATACTAAGAAACTGCACCGTCTACTCAGGACACTCCCTACACTAACACAGGAACAAATTAACATACCCTTAGAACCCCGACCGGGGCTATTCTATCTTTTACCCAAGATCCACAAACCTGGAAATCCTGGACGCCCCATCATCTCAGGTATTGGCACTCTCACTGAAGGACTGTCTGGATATGTGGACACTGTACTCAGACCCTACGCCACCAGCACTCCCAGCTATCTCCGTCACACCACCAACTTCCTGAGAAAACTACAATGCATTGGTGACCTTCCAGAAAACACCATCCTAGCCACCATGGATGTAGAGGCTCTCTACATAAACATCCCACACAAAGATGGAATACATGCTGTCAGGAATAGTATCCCTGATGATGCCACAGTACAAGTGGTTGCTGAGCTCTGTGACTTTATCCTCACACACAATTATTTCAAATTTGGTGACAATATATACCTCCAGACCAGTGGCACCGCTATGGGCACCCGCATGGCCCCACAGTATGCCAACATCTTTATGGCTGACCTGGAACAACGCTTCCTCAAATCTCGTTCACTCACGCCCCTCCTCTATCTACGCTACATTGATGACATCTTCATCATCTGGACCCATGGGAAAGAAACTCTGGAAGAATTCCACCATGATTTCAACAGCTTCCACCCCACCATCCGCCTCGGCCTGGACCAGTCTACATGGGAGGTCCACTTCCTGGACACCACGGTGCAAATTAATGACGGCCACATCAACACCACCCTATACCGAAAACCTACCGACAGCTATGCCTACCTTCATGCCACCAGCTTCCACCCTGGGCACACCACACGATCCATTGTCTACAGCCAAGCACTGAGGTACAATCGTATTTGCTCCAACCCCTCAGACAGAGACCAACACCTACAAGATCTCCACCAAGCTTTCTCAAAACTACAATACCCGCACAAGGAAATAAAGACACAGATCAACAGAGCCAGACATATACCCAGAAGCCTGCTGCTGCAAGACAAGCCCAAGAAAGAAAACAACAGAACACCACTGGCCATCACCTACAGTCCTCAGTTGAAGCCTCTCCAACGCATCATCAGTGATCTACAACCCATCCTGGACAACAATCCCTCACTTTCACAGGCCTTGGGAGGCAGGCCAGTCCTGGCCTACAGACAACCTGCCAACCTCAAGCATATTCTCACCAGCAACAGCACACCGCATCATAATAACTCTAACTCAGGAACCAATCCATACAATAAACCTCGATGCCAACTCTGCCCACACATCTACACCAGCAACACCATCACAGGACCAAACCAGATCAGCCAAACCATCACTGGTTCATTCACCTGCACATCTACCAATGTAATATACGCCATTATGTGCCAGCAATGTCCCTCTGCTATGTACATCGGCCAAACTGGACAGTCCCTACGAAAAAGGATAAATGGACACAAATCAGATATCAGGAATGGCAATATTCAAAAACCTGTAGGAGAGCACTTCAACCTCACCGGACACACCATAGAAGATTTAAAGGTCAGTATTTTGCAGCAAAAAAACTTCAAGTCCAGACTGCAAAGAGAGACTGCAGAGCTGCAATTCATTTGCAAATTTGACACAATCAATTTGGGACTGAATAGAGATTTTGAATGGCTAGCTAACTACAAAAGCAGCTTCTCTTCTCTCGCTGTTCACACCTCCAGTTCAACTGCTAGAGGAACACCTCACCCTCCCTGATTAGAGATAACAAGCTGGTTCAGCCTGATTGGACTAACCTTGTTATCTCCCACCTGGTTCTTGCCTACCTATTTATACCTGCCCCTGGATACTTCCACTGCATGCATCCGACGAAGTGGGTATTAGCCCACGAAAGCTTATGCTCTGAAAAAAATTTTAGTTAGTCTTTAAGGTGCCACAGGACTCTCTGTCACTTTTGCAATTCCAGACTAACACGGCTACCTCTCTGATTCTTGACACAAAATACTGTATTTCTTAAAATATGGGAGGTATTTGTGACAGTCAATTGAATACAGATATAGTATAATTTGAGGATTAGAAACTGATTCTACTTACAGTACTGTAAATCCAAAATAACTCCATCGATATTAGTGGAGTGATTCTGGATTTACATCACTGTAACTGAGTTAGACATCTTACCTCTGAAGGGTAAATTGAAGTAAGAATGATGTTAGAATTGTGCTGCTAGACAATTATACTTCCTTCACTTGCATTGTTACTCTCCAGTATAAAGGGCAATGTGGTTAGTAGAGGAAAAAGCAACTTTAAAAAAGTTATGTCTTTATTTAGTGGAAGAAACTTTGGCTGTATTTTGAATGTAAAATGCTACATTTTTATTTTTACAGTAGTGTACATCTGAGAGGTGTTAAGCAAATAAATAGCATTCTCAAAATCCACCTGAGGCTCTGATTTATGAAAATTGGAGACTTCCTTGACCAAGCTTTTGTAACGGTTTTCCTGTCAGTACTGAAAACTCCAGGATGTTCAAAAATTAGGTAATAAAACTGCCATATGATATTTCTGGAAATTCAGATGAAAAAAGCCAGCACTGTTTCATTATTTCAGATGAAAATGGCTACAATTAAAAGACACCCCCCACACAGATACTAATGTTAGAAAAAACGGAAAATATATAGAAAAGAAGAGTCCAGAACACTTATATGACATAGTTACTGGAAGCCAGATAGGTTGCATATTGTAACTTAAATGTTTAAATTAGCTGGAAATACCACTGGTCTGAAAATTTGTTTCAGAGGTGTGTGTATGTATCAATATATTGTTTACGTATAAAAACAATGAGTTTGATGGCACCTTAAAGACTAACAGATTTATTTGGGCATAAGCTTTCATGGGTAAAAAACCTACTTCTTCAGATGCATCTGAAGTTTATGCCCAGATAAATCTGTTAGTCTTTAAGGTGCCATCAAACTCTTTGTTTGTTTTTGTGGATCCAGACTAACATGGCTACCCCTTTGTGCATATACAGTACACATGACTAAAAATTCCTGGTTGTCAACTCAGTTTAAGTTAATGTTATTGCACAGAAGCAACTGAGAAGAATTTGGCACATGATCTTTTTTGTGGTGTGTGTATAGATGAGAATAAGGGGGATGATATCTGGACAATAAGGGAAATACTTTCAGAAAGAAAGACATGAGGTGATAGGTAGTAGTACTTCCTATGGTTCTATCTTCACACAGGACTGTGAAGTAGTACTTTCTATGATTCTATCTTCACACAGGAGTGTGAAGATAGAATCTTAGAATATCAGGATTGGAAGATTAAAGATTGTGAGGTAGTCGGATACTATGGTAATGGGGGACATATTAATACTGAAGACAGATATGTGGATACAAAGAGTCATATTACCAATTATGAGTCCATATTTGTCTGCAGTTATCAAATTGTCCATGCACATTGAATGTTTAAAAATTCAAGTAGATGCTTCTATGCCTAATCAACCATTTACTCGTGTAAATACTTAACTTTCAAGTTATCACACTTTTTTACTTACTAAATTTAATTGGGGTTTTTGTTAAATCCATGTTTAAATCTAGTCAATAATAGCAGTTCTAAACATCATATATAGACTCAGGCTTAAATAGAAATTATACATATCTATATAAAGCTTTTGGACAGCCTAATATTCAAGATATGTGGATCCAAGGTTTTGATTTGGGCCATTCTTGATCAGTCAATAGCCCTTTGTAGACTTCCAAGTAAAAATAAAAGTGTTCACTTTAAGCTTTCATATCTGTCCCTTTTGTCCTTGCTATCTGTATTGCAGGAGTAACAAAGTAAACAATGCCAAAATAGATGTTTACTCATTTTGAACAGAAGGCGTTCCAAAATATATCCAGACAATGTTCTAAGCAGGAACAAATCACACATAAATACACATTTTGTACCAGAATTCATTTAAATTACAGCAGTTACAATAAGCTTCAATTGTGGTCATTGGGCTACAATATCATCATGTTAGGTGCTGTACAAATCATAGTATGAGATTTTTCTAACTCCCAAATGACAAGAGTTTAGACAAGACTGCACTAGTAAACATATTAGTAAGTAAAAGATTTTTTTTAAAAAAAACAAACCCACTAAGTGCCTAATTTCACACTCCTAAATGCTTACTTAGCCTTCTACATTTTCAGAGATGATGAATATCTACAGTTCCAATTAACTTCAGAAGGGATTTGTGGGTGACCAACGCCTTTGGAAATCAGGTCATATTTATTAGGTGCCTAAACAAACTGCTAAACCATAGGTATCCAAGTCTGAAAATGTTGTCCTTAGTAGTAAATTACAGACAGGTAAACAAAGAGACAATTTTTATGCAGATCTTCATTCAGGAAAAACTCCCATTGGCATCCATGGCTTTCTAAAAGGCCAAGAATCCTTTGAGTTACAGAGGACTGGACATTCTAAAGTTCCAAGAGCTAGCTGAGATTTTTTTGAGAAAGTGCCAATTTGTTAGAAAATGCCAATTTGTCAAAAACAAAAGTTCTTGTGCTAAAGGATTGATTTTGACAAGCTTTTGGGAAGGTTTCTCTGGTCCATGCTGGATTTTCAGAGAAAGAAAAAGTGCTCAGAATAGTTTTGTGATTAGGACCCTCACCTGAGATGTGGGAGATCTAGATTCTACCTGAATCAATTAGAACAGAGGCTTTAATGTGAGTCTCCAAAATTCCTAGTGAGCCCTAACCACAAGCTATTCTGGTCCCTTTGTTCCCCTCCTCCCAAAAGTCAAGAGGTTTAGCATGGGAAGTCTCTTTGAAATCTTAAAAAAAATCAGCTTTAGCAGTGCTTTAGACTGTATAATGCATATAGCTAAATTCAAGTCTAGCATTCCAAAGCAGCAGCAGAAGGATTTCCAGTGAAAATCCAGCCATCCACCGCAGAGGACATAACTAACTTTAATTAATGACTGTATATACATCTGAAGTACGTTATAGTGCCAAAACTAACATTTTTATTGAGAGCCACCATTATGTTCCTTCCCTGATGTCTTTATCCTTGTGCTCTCATTTCAGTGTTTCTTTTTCCCTTTATTACTTCTATTTTAAAACTTTACATCGATGGGCTTTGTTTGTTTTGTTACTTTTTCCCTCAGCTTTAGTTTTCAGCAATAATGTTTTTCGTTGTAGCTATTCTTCCTAATCTTTGTAAAAAATCTGCTAGTCATTTAATTATATCTTGATGCTTTATAATTCACAATAAACTGAAAATGAAAGCAAAGTTCTCATAGCAGCAATTGAGAAACAAAACTATGAAGAAAGATCACTGTTGCCAACAGAGCATTCTCTTGGAGCTGGAGAAAATAACACTGATTTTGTTTCTCTTGTGTAGTTTCTTTTTCTACTCATTGATTGTTGCTATACTGACTAATGGAAGTGAAGTGAGAAGCTATTAACAGAACATAGTGAGTGGTGCAGTGGTAATTTTGGAAGTACAGTACAGGTATTCTAGGCTCAACCTATTGAAATAAAGGTTTTCAAATAGAAACTGGTGATAAAGCCCTCGTGGGAAGCTTGTAATAGGAATTGAAACTGTAACTAATTTAGAATGAAAAGGAGGAAAGAGAGAAAAAGTTGAAGTATTTTATAGGGCTGGATCAACCCAGCTTATAGACAAAGGCCTCATGCAAATAACTCTCCCACTTTTAACCCTTTAATCCCAATGTACCAATGAGTGCATTAGGAGCCATCTTGCTGAAAAGTGAAATCTTGTAACGCCACCAATAAATGATGGACAGATCTGTAAGTGTTACTCTTACCGATCAGTATTTATGAATTCTACTCATTGATCACAGGATCAGACCCTACATGAGAATTTAATGTAACTTAATTGCAGTTTAACATTTGCAAACAGAACGTGTACAAATGAAATATTTTGTTCAAATATAAATACCTTGCTTTAGTATTGGAAGAGGTTGGAAACTGGTTAATTTTTTTAAATAAATGCTCCAAAAATGATGTTCTTGGAGTATTCAACTATTACTGCTCATTTTATGTTACAAAAATCTTGGAGACCATTAGGAGAAAAAAAGCCTGTTTACTGACAAAAAGTCAGTGGTAGAAAATTAAAGCAAGCTTAGAAAAAATATTTAATAGTCGCTCTCTTTTTAGCAAGATGCCAATAACTAGTAGGATATTTAGGAAGGTGAATTTAGATTTTAAAAACAGCTTTATTTTCAGATAAATTTAGTAATTTATTTATGGTAGGGAATATTTTCTACTTTATGAATTTTCAAGACTCCCTGACTGAACAAAATCAGAGTTTTCCTATAGCTGCAGTTATAATTAAAGAACATCATCCAAATTTGTAACAGGATCTCCCTGCAGCACATATATTTTATTGTTACACCACAAAAGCACAGACTATGTTACCATAGAAGACTCTGTTTTTATAATAATTATTCAATAGAAATTTCTTACCCTTATGTGTGAGCCACAGCTTAAAGAAAGAAATGATGGAGCAGACGGAAAAGCAGAAGATAGTTTGGGCAGTATTTCAGGAAAAGTATGGCCTTGTGTTTAAGATATAGAACTGGGATGCAGGTGTTCTGGATTGTAATCTGGCTCTGCTACAGACTTATTTTCTAGTCTTGGGTAGGTTCCCTAACATCTCTCCATGCCTCAGTTTTCCTATCTGTAAATTGTTGATAAGAATAGTTCCCTACCTCATGAAAGTTCTGGAAAAGGAACTCTATGAACATTGCCCCAGACATTGCATGAAGAGAGACAAGACACCAGGAGTGTTGGACAAGACACCAGGCTGCAACTTTGTAAACTAATGCACATGGGAACTATCTAGCAATGGCTCATCCACTGTTCAGCATTCAAGCAAAAAAGAAAAAAAAAAGAGCTGTGACCATGTAACATTCAGGCTCTCTTTTTTCTTGCACATCTGCCATTGTCTTTCATCAAGCACCTCCTAAAAGTAGAGTTCTCTACAGTTCTAGACATTACCCTATACACAAGCATATTAGCCTAGCATAAAGCTCTCTGTTGGAAAACTATCTTAATACATCCTTTCTAATCCATTCCAACGGGTGTAAGGCTTCCGTCAACCCCTTCCCCCACAACATCAGCCTTGTCCTAGCGCTGCCCTGTGTCCCCTGTTGAACCATTACCTTCACTGGGCATCCGCCAAACTGCAACCAAATGAATTTTACAACCTAGCATACCATCAGGTCCCTGGATTGCTGATAGAGAAGAACAGTTAGTCCTACAAGAAAAGTCAATGGAGATAGCCAGAGTTCAGAGCCCCAGAAAGATGACTTGCAGAAGACTGCAAGAGACAATGCAAGACAAGAGGACTTGCAGCTAGAAAAAAGAGGAGGAAGGCTGGAGAATCAGACCAACAGCAGGAAGAGGCAGGTCTATGACACTAGTGACTCCCTAATAAGAAGAACACAGAGGCCTGTCACCAGCGCTGATCTGGAGAACAGAAGTGTGTGCTGTCTATCAGGAGCTAAAATATGGGATGTGGAGCCTAAGGCTGAAGAGAGTCCTGATGGGAGCAGAAAAGAATACGCTGATTGTCCTTCATGTGGGAACAAATGATAAAGCTAGATTCTCACTGGAAAGTATTAAGGGAGACTATGTCAGGCTTGGGAAGACACTCAAAGAAATGACAAAGGTGATTGAGTAGCACTGTATATTAATGATGAGGTAGACTGTAAACAAATTAGAAGTGATGGGATGGATAAAAGACAGGTTGTTTGAGTTAAAATCACTTTGGGGAAGAAAGTTCTCAGAGTCTCCTCTGGGATAGTGCTGGGGTGTGCTACAGATCCCCACAATCTGATTTGAATATGAATAGAGATTTCTTTAATGTTTTTAATAAAATAAATACTTCTGGGAATTGTGTGACTATGAGAGACTTTAACTTCACAGATACAGAATGAAGGACAAGTGACACTAATAATAGGAGGGTCTAGATTTTCCTAGATGTAGTAGCTGACAGATTTCTTTACCAAATAGTTCCAAATCCACAAGAGGTGATGCCATTTTAGATTTGGTATTGGTGAGTAGTGAGGACCTCATTGAAGAACTCATTGTAAGGGACAACCTTGATTCAAGTGATCATGAGCTAATTAAGTTCTAACAACTTTTACACAGTTCTAGAGATCTGTGAAATCTTTTACACAGATTTAACAACTTTTAACCACTTTTACACAGTTCTAGAGATCTGTGAAATACCAATTTTAATTTTCACGGGTTTTTGTGATTTAGGTCCTCTAGCCTGGTTTTGTCTCCTGTGAGTTTTCTTTAAGTCTTAGGTTCACCAGCTGGCCACTTCCTAATGATGCAGAAATGCCACAGCTCCTCAAAGACTGAAAAGTGTGAGCGAGGTTGCAGACCTCCATTTCCTCATACTGAATAAGCAGCAAACAGGGAAGGGAGTCCTATCCTGCTGATGGAAGTGAGACCAGAACCCCAGTTTTAGAAAATCAGAGCTTAGTTTTGTGTTTTCAATAAAATTCAAAGTGGAAAAATTTTGCCTGTTTTTGTGTTTGTCACTAAAGCTTTCCATAAATCTTGACTGAGATTTGAACAAATGACGTGGAGATGAAAAGCTTCATATCATGTTAGTACTTCATCCTCTGAAGTTTTCTACAAATATTATAGGCCAGAACATTTAATATCCTCATTCTTCCAAAAGTTATGTAGTTTTAGTTGACATATTGTATAAATCATGGTGTTTGTATCAGCTTGACTTCTTTTATAATATTGCCTCCATTGAGAAGTGATCATGAAAACTGGGGCAAAAACGTTAGCAAGTTAACTGTGCATTAGTTTTAGTCTTTAAACAAAGAATAATAAATAATAAAAATAATATAGAGGCTTTTGTGTGAACTTTTTAAAACACAGAAAAGTTCAATTTATTTGGGAATACTATTGTAGCAGAGAAAATGGTATCCAGAATGAGATCCGGTGAGCTCTGACATTATCCTCCTTTGAGTATTTGTCCCCATCACATTCAAGTCAATGTTTACATGCCCTGACTCCTACGGCTTATTCTATTAGCTTTAATAGAGTATTGATTTGATTCATCATTGATTAAGTTGTCAACAGTTTTGAAATATCAAGTAAATTATCAGAGTTATCTGAAACTTTTTGTTATGCAACAAAAGGCATAGCAGAATAACCAGAAGTGGATTACGGTTTTATAGGGCTCTGGGCCAGAGCAAGTAGGGGTCCCTTCCCACTCCTTCCACCTGCAGTACTACCTTCCTCACTCCCCTTCTTCCCACCCCAGCATTCCTGCTGCGGAAGCTGGGGCTTGCTCCATTCTGCCTGCCCGCCTGATGCTCCTGCCAGGAAGAGGGCCAAGATGGATTCAGAGGTTGCCATAACTTAGTTTTCCTGCAAATACAGTAATAAACAGTTCAGGATATATCTTCTACGTCATAATGGAAAAAAAGCCACATGACAAACCTTACTTATGAGTTACATTATTATTGTTATTTATTTATTTTATGTTATTTTGCTTTTGTCACCTGTTAAAACATGTCTTTCCAACTGGCCAACAGCAGCATGGTATTTCCTTTTCAATATATGGCATTTACAACTATTTCCTTCTGGTTTGCTTGTGTTTCCAATGGAAATTTTTAGTTAATGTGTGGTTTACACTCTCCCACTCACATAGCTCCTTCTTCTCACATCGATCATTTATTTTATTCTTGGAGTGTTGAGAAATGTATATTTTGCTTCCAGCTTTTCCTTCAATACCTCCATCTTGGATGTGTCAGGGTTATTATAACGATGGGGTTCAGAATCCATAACTGCCAGAGGATACTACAGTGCAGTAAATATTAGTACCATAGATGTATAAATATGGATATTACATTGTGTGTAATGACTAACCTGATTTGTGTCCCTGAATAATTTGTTTTTTAGGAAATGTAAAAATGAAATTAATTTTTGGTGGGGGAGGGATGCAGAAGGAGGGTTCCTACAAAAATATAACAAAGTGGGCCTGATATTTTTCACACACTTTTTCTTCATTTCTAAAGATGGAGTTTCACCAGCATTGAGTGCACTTGCACCTTGTCTACAACAGGAAAAAGTTCATCAGCACTGCTTTTGATGATAAGCAATGGTGGGGCCACAAACAATCTACCATCATGTCTTCTACCTGCATCATTCGACATACCTTCACTGCTTCACAAATTGATTTAGAACATAATTTGTTTTACGGGAATGAGGTGAAACTGTCACCAGAATGGCCAGTATCTGATAATGGAACCTTTTCTGCCATGCCGTGTTAAACTAAACCTAAACTAATCCAAAAATATTGTATTTGCTCTATAATGAGGGTGCCATAGCATACCTTACTGTCATATATATTTTATATTTCATGAACCTATTGACTTCTCCTCTTGATAGGGAGATATTTTCCTCAGCAGCTTGATTCTAGGCCGTTAAGGTTCTTCTCCCTTAGGTAATGTAGGTAGATGACTGATTTTTGAGGAGGTTATACTCCAAAAGTCAAAATACAAATAAACAGGTGCCTAACACTTTATAGTATGATTTGTGGCTCACTAACTACCCCTGATCTTTCTTCTCTTTTCCTCTCAGCTACTCTGTTGCTCAAGGAAACAGAACCACTTAATTTTTCTCTTAGGTCTTAATTTACACCACTCCCTTTCAATTTACATACCAATTTACATACCAGTTGTTTGAATAAGATTAGAAGGAACTCTCTCATTTGGCCTTCTGAAGCTAATAGGATTATTTCAATAGCTCTGTTGGTTCTAATACTTGAACTAATTTTGCGACATTTTCTGATGCTACAATAGATAGGATTTCTTGATTCTAATTGTGCTATTTTGCTCATGATTTTAAAAGGCTGATTCATAAGGGTGTGTGATGCTCCACTGAACTGACCACTGCAGCTCCAATTACAAATCTAGAGCTATAAAACTCTACTTATTATATTTTTGCTTTCTAAACAAACCTTGAAGTTTTATGAATATAGTGTAAATCCTTTTTAAAGCTACCTCTTCATTATGTGCAGCGTGTTTATTTTGCTTAGACGTATTGTCAGTTAAAAATGGAAATGTGAGTTGGAAAGATGATTCAATTTTTATTTCTAAAGACTAACAGTTTTAAGTGACTGTATTCTTATATACAGGACATTTTACAAGCAAAAGAGTAGACACGCAGATCTTTTTGTAGTACTGATGTTGAAAGTGTTCTTGCAAAACCTCCTCAACTTTACACCAGGTGTTTTACTTGAGACTGACAATTGTTTTTAAAACATTGCTGACCCTTTAAGCCCATGCCAAAGGTTATTATATGTTTACATAACTCATTACAAATAAAAAAGAGAAGATTCTCTAAATATTAGACTAAAATGGGAATTTACTTAGAAATACTATAGAAGGACTTACCAAACAAAGACCGGTTTTTAAAAAAAAAAAGAGCAGTGACTATTACAGCCCTATGGTAGAAATGAAATAGTTATTGTTAGAGTGGCACATTTTCATTATAAGCCTGAGCTAAAGTCCATAGAAATTAATTAGATTTAATAGGACTTCAAGGCCTTTCCATCAGGCTCTATCGGAGTCCCCATTTAGTCAGATCCCTCTGTCTGAAAAGGTTAGCCATTCACCTCAAGTTCTATGTGATTGTTCTGAGCCTAAACAGTCCCTGACTTTCTATATGCAATTATTTTTGAGTTACCAGAGCCTGGTGAAAACAGTGCTGTCTTCAAGACATCAGATGCTTCCTCTGTGCCCATATGTGGCAGGAATGGAATTGCCATAGAATGAGAACAATGGCCTTTATCACGTGTGACAGAATTTGGTTTAGTTATAGTGAAGTCATCAGTATCTATGTACACAGAAAAGGACAGAGTCACAGGAGTTAATTATGGATCCTAAGAACCTGAGTCTCACTGAGGACATGGAGAAGGTGAGCAGGACCCGAACTGTAGTTTCTTCAGGAATTATGCCTAGATATGGCACTCTGCTATAACTTGGAAATAACTCAATTAAAGTCACTGAGTGTAAACCTGGCCCTATTGAAATCAATGGAATTTCACCCAATGGGATTTCCCCCAATGCCTTTTTGGTGAGAGAGGAGCCTTGGAAAGCATGCTTTTATTCATTGCAAACGCCCAATATCAGTAAAACAGAAGACTGAGAAATTGCTGTGATTTTCTTATACCAAAAAAACACCCTATGCTCAGACAAGTGATATATATCTTGGTGTGATTCTTCAGCAAAATTTCCTGCATGAGCTTTTAGCAACCGCAGGTCCAAGCAGCGATTTTTAGGAAAGCGAGGCAAGATGAGGCAAAGACACTGTGAAGATTCACCTTAATTACTTCTACATTGTACCCTGTATCTGTCTCTTTAGGTTGTGATATCTCAGTGTCAGGCACTGTGGCTCCCTATATATCTGCACAGCACTTTGCAAAATTGAGCTCTGATCCAGTTAGTCCTTCTGTATGCAGCCATGTGATTAAAATAACAATAACATATAACTAGGGCTGTCGATTAATCACAGCCGATTAACTGACACGATTAACTAAAAAATTAACTGTGATTAAAAAAATTAATTGCAATTAATCACAGTTTTAATTGCACTATTAAACAATAGAATTTCAATTGAAATTTATTAAATATTTTTGATGTTTTTCTACATTTTCATATATATTGTATTCTGTGTTGTATCTGAAATCAAAGTGTATGTTATTTTTATTACAAATATTTGCACTGCAAAAATTATAAAAGAAATAGTATTTTTCAATTCACCTCATACAAGTACTGTAGTGCAATCTTTGTCATGAAAGTGCAATTTACAAATGTATTTTTGGTTACATAACTGCACTCAAAAACAAAACAATGTAAAACTTCAGAGTCTACAAATCCACTCAGTCCTGCTTCTTGTTCAGCCAATCGATAAGACAAACAAATGTGTTTACATATGCAGAAAATAATGCTGCCTGCTTCTTATTTATGTCACCTGAAAGTGAGAACAGATGTTCATATGGCTCTTTTGTAGCCAGCATTGCAAAGTATTTATGTGCCAGGTAAGCTAAACATTCATATGCCCCTTCATGTTTCGGCCACCATTCTAGAGGACATGCTTTCATGCACATGATGCTTGTTAAAAAAATAATGCGTTAACTAAATTTGTAACTGAACTACTTGGGGGATAACTATATGTCCCCTGCTCTTTTACTCACATTCTGCCATATATTTCATGTTACAGCAGTCTCAGATGATGACCCAGCACATGTTGTTCATTTTAAGAACACTTTCACTTCAGATTTGACAGAACGCAAAGAAAGTACCAATGTGAGATTTCTAAAGATAGCTACAGCACTTGACCCAAGGTTTAAGACTCTGAAATGTCTTCCAAAATCTGAGAAGGACGAGGTGTGGATCATGGTTTCAGATGTCTCAGAAGAGCAACTACTGTGATGAGGAAACTACAGAACCCTAACTACCAGAAAAGAAAATCAACCTTCTGCTGGTGGCATCTGACTCAGATAATGAAAGTGAACATGTGTCAGTCCACATTGCTTTGGATTGTTATTGAACAGAAGCCATCATCAACATGGACGCATGTCCGCTGGGCTGGTGGTTGAAGCATGAAGGGACATATGAATCTTTAGCGCATCCTGAACATAAATATCTTGTGACACCAGCTACAACAGTTCCATGTGCATGCCTGTTCTCACTTTAAGGTGACATTGTAAATAAGAAGTGGGTAGCATCAGCTCCTGAAAAATGTAAATAAATTTGTTTGAGAGATTGAACAAGTAGTAGGACTAATTGGACTTGTGGGTTCTAAAGTTTTACATTGTTTTATTTTTAATGCAGTTTTTTTACATAATTCTGCATTTGAAAATTCAACTTTCATGATTAAGAGATTGCACTGCAGTACTTGTATTAGGTGAATTGAAAAATACTATTTCTTTTGCTTTTTTTTTCAGGACAAATACTTTATATTTATTTTTGATTACAAGTGAGCACTGTACACTTGGTATTCTGTATTGTAATTGAAATTAATATATTTGAAAATGTAGAAAATATCCACAAATATTTAAATAAATGGCATTCCATTACTGTTTAACAGTATAATTAGTTGCACAATTAATCGCGATTAATTTTTTTAATTGCTTGACAGCCCTACTTATAATAATACTTGAGAATTAAAATAAGTAAATAAATTCTATTATTCTTCCTACAGCAACTATTACTTGGTAATATTATACATATATATTAGCATATATTCAAATATACTCTGTGTGACTTATGGTACATATTTTAAGACAATACTTCAAGCTCCATATACACAGAAATATAAAGATCTATTTCTGTGCAATACAGCCAAATTTATGTTGTTGTGAGAGCCTTAGATTTTGCATTGACATTTGTGAGTTTTGCTTTGCTGTCATAATATTGACATGAACATGAATTTTTGTTTGTAGTTTCCTAGGTTAACATTTTTTAAAAAGTGTATATGTGATAGTATGCTGTCCTCTCATATACAGTCCATGTACTCTATGTAGGGGGAAGAGCTGGATAAAAATCAGAGGCTGGATAAGGCCTGCAGATGGAATACTTAAACCACAGTATTTGTGTATGAGTGTGTATGAACTAATGCCTAGCCCTGAGATGAGTCTGATTTTTTTCAGCACTTTACAGCTCACCGTTACATATGTTAAATACACCTTACTTTGTTTCTGCAACACATCCTTAAATACAAAAGTAAGTTAAGCTTGTAACTCAAAGTGACAGAGAGAGGAAACAGGTGGTCACTTGTGCCTTCACTCCTCTCACATTGTCTAGGAGCTATAATCAATGTAGTATGTAAAAAATTGTGCAGTGGTCCACATTCTATTTGCCTTACTCCCACAAGTACACCCACTGATTTCACTTGGGCTACTCATCTGAGCAAGGGGAGCAGGATTTGTCCCACTAGTTATAAAACACTTGCAATGCGAAGACAATAGGGTGAGATAAAGATGATTTAGTTAATATCAGCAACCTCAAGCAATGTAAAGCACAGAAAAGCTTTTGGATTTTCATTTGTTGAACCTCATTTCTTGTAGCTGAGTTTGCTAGCAGATAGTATCCATTTCACTGGTGATATAAACAAAAACCTAAAACATGAGGATGAGTCAATATGCTTAGTAGGAAACATTCAGAGTGAAATTCATCCCATGGTCAGAGGGCCTGTCACACCTCCTAAGACCCATATTGGAACTGTGCAGGGCACCAATGCACCTCCACCTCCCCCACCCATCCACACTCCAGAGGGTTGAGCAACAAACAAAACCACCACACAGCTGTTCAATAATGTGAGTGGGGGGTAAGCCCAGCTACACAGCACTATGACATCCCCTAGAAATTGGTGCCCTCGGCAATCGCCCTGCTCACTTGCCCCTGGAACAAGCTTTGCTAGTGGTCTGGGCGGGATGTGCCCTGGAGCCCTGTCCCTTGCCAAGAGTTGTGACACTGTATGTTCTTCACCTCCACAAATCACATGTAGATCCCCCCTGTATAGGCCTCAATTATTGAGGCTTTATCTGAGAGAAATGGATTTCATTGTAATGCAGCAACAGTCTTTTGAAGTGTTTGATAAAAAATAATATTAAGAGACAACATTACAGACTAAGTGCAGGAATAATTAGGACTTTTAAAGTTCTAGAGGATTTGTTTTGTGTTTGTTCTTTGTTAGGCATGGTCTACACTACGACTTAATGTCGACTTTAGCGCCGTTAAATCGACATAACCCTGCACCCGTCCACATGCAGTAGCCATTTAAGTCGATTTAAAGGGCCCTCAAAATCGATTTCTGTACTCCACCAAAACCAGGGGAGTAGCACTTAAATCGACGTCTCTGGGTCGACTGTGGCTTAGTGAGGACGCATGCAGACTTTACTGGCCTCCGGGATCTGTCCCACAGTGCTCCATTGTGACCGCTCTGGACAGCAGTCACAATGCTCCACTGTGACCGCTCTGGACAGCAGTCTCAACTCGCTGCTCTGGCCAGGTAGACAGGAAAAGCCCTGGGAACATTTGAATTTCATTTCCTGTTTGGCCAGCCTGGCGAGCTCACCTGCACAGGACACTGACCATGCAGAGCTCCTCAGCACAAGCCACCATGCAGAGCTCATCAGCACAAGCCACCATGCAGAGCTCATCAGCACAGGTGATCAACCAGCGCAAAAGAGCTCCAGCATGGTCCACAAAGGAGGTTCTGGATATCATTGCTATCTGGGGAGAGGAATCCGTGATGGCAGAGCTCCGTTCCAACAAACGGAATGCCAACACGTTTGCCAGAGTCTCCAAGGCCATGCTGGATAGGGGCAACAGCAGGGACGCACAACAGTGCCGCATGAAAATTAGGGAGCTGAGACAAGCGTTCCAGAAAGCAAAAGAGGCAAATGGACGCTCTAGGGCACCGCCGCGGACATGCAAATTCTACAATGAACTTAATCAAATTATGGGAGGGGCCCCCACCACCATTGCACCAATGTCCATGGACTCCTCCGATGGGGTACTCATGAGGCATGAGGATTCAGATGATGACGAAGTTGAAGAGAAAGATAATAGCATGTAGCAGCAGGCAAGCGGAGAGACCCTGCTCCCAGACAGCCAGGAGCTGTTTATCTCCCTGGAGTCAATACCCTCAGAACCCTCCCAAGGCAGTACCCCAGATGGGTCAGTCAGCAAAGGTACTTCGGGTGAGTGTCCCTTTAGGGATAAGATAAGGCATGATTTAAAATGAATCATTTATTAATGATTAACTTGCCATTGGAATTAACTTGGAATGCATGCTAGGCTAGAACAGCTACTGGAAAAGTCTGTCAATGTATTCAGGGATGGAGCGGTAATCCTCCAGGGAGATTTCCAGGAAGCTGTTCTGCAGACAATGTCGAACCTTTTGCAGGAAGTTTCTGGGGAGAGCAGCCTTATTTCGTCCTCCATGTAGGACACTTTACCATGCAACCCTAGGATCAGGTATTCTGGGACCATTGCATAACACAGCATGGCAGCATATGCTTTTGGCACCTGCTGGCATTCCAGCAACATCCGTTCTTTATCTCTCTGTGTAATCCTCAGCAGAGTGATATCGTTCAAGGTAACCTGTTTGAAATGCAGGACTGTAAGTAAGGGGACAGTCGGTTTTGGGACGTTCCCGCTGGGCTGCTCATATATCTACCGCTAATATATCTATCAAAATCCTACCCACAGTATCCGGAGCACCATGTGTGTGTTTGTGGTTGTGGGGGGGAGAGAAACCGCGCTGGGCTGCTTGCAGGGCACTTGGAGGAAACCTCCATGCTAGCAAACATGCGGTGTGGGGTTGGGGGGAGAGAAATTGCGCTGGGCTGCTTGCAGGGCACTTTGAGGAAACCTCGATGCTAGCAGCCACGCGGTGGGGGATGGTGGGGAGAGAAACCACGCTGGGCTCTTGCAGAGTGCTTGGAGGAAACCTCCATGCTAGCAGCCACGCGGTGGCAGGGGCGGGGGTTACTGTGGGAAAGGAGAGCGCTGCTGTACAGAATGTGGATCAAACCGAAAGAATACGGCTTACCATGGGTGCCTGCATGGTGATTTCTGTTGCCTGGCCCTGAGTGAGGGTGTCTGATGTGATGTCTTTACAGGAAAGCTACAGGCACCCAATTTAAGGTGCAAAATGCGACCTTGTACAGAAACCATATGTGCTCTGTGAATACTTTGTTTCACCGTGAAAGAATATTCCGATTGTGCTGCGCAATGTATCTATCTTATAACCTTAATCTTTCTTTCATCCTGCAGCTGTCTCGGTTCTCCCCCATCTAACATGCCCATCTCAGAGACTAGCACAGATAAGAAAGCGAAAAAAAAGAACAAGAGATGACATGTTCACAGAGCTTGTTGATCTCTCCCGCGTTGAGTCAGCTCGTCAGAGCGCATGGAGAGAAAAAATTTTAGACTCGCTGAATACATCCAGGGCAACAGTAGCAGCATGGGAGGAGAGATGGCAGGAGCATGAAGAAAGGAGGATGAATGCAATGCTGCAGATAATGGAGGACCAAAGTGACATGCTCTGGTGTTTGCTGGAGCATCAGCAGGACCAAAGATCGCCCCTGCAGCCCCTGTCTAACCACCTCCCCTCCTCCCCAAGTTCCATAGCCTCCCAACCCAGACGTGGGATGAGAACACGGGCAGGGAGGCTCCGGGGACCGACCCACTTTACCCCACAAGACAGCAGAAGGCTCTCTTTATCACAGAAGTTTTGAAATGTGCTGTGTCTTTGTCCCCCGCGCTCCATCCACCACCCCGACTGCTGGTTTCCCTCCTCACCCACCCCTTCTTGGCTACCTTGCCAGTCTGAATTTGTGAAGAATCATTAAAGAATGCATGCTTTTTAAAAACGTGAATTTATTTCCTTTGCACGCGTGGAGGGGGGGAGGAGGGTGCAAAGGTGGCAGGCTTAATGCTGAGCAGAGCAAGGGAGTGGGTTTTCAATATCTTTATGGGGACAGAGGGCAGCAGGCTTAACACTGAGCAGTGCAAGCGAGTGTGTTTTCAACGGCACTTTGGGCAGTCACAAAACTGGTTCTCAAGGCTTCCCTGAGGCACAGCGCCTCCTGGTGCGCTCTTCTACTTGCCCTGCTGTCCGGCTGCTCATAAGCAGCGGACAGGACATTTGCTTCTGCCTCCCACCCAGCCATAAACGTTTCCCCCTTGCTCTCACAGAGATTGTGGAGCACACAGCAAGCAGCAATAACAATGGGCACATGTCTTTCTCCGAGGTCTAAGCGAGTAAGTAAGGTTTGCCACCTCGCTTTAAGACAGCCAAATGCACACTCTACAACCGTTCTGCACTTGCTCAACCTATAGTTGAACAGCTCCTGACTCCTGTCCAGGGATCCTGTGTATGGCTTCATAAGCCAGGGCATTAAGGGGTAGGCTGGGTCCCAAGGATAATGATCGGCATTTCAATACCCCCACAGTAATTTTCTGGTCTGGGAAGAAAGTCCCTTGCTCAAGATGTCTAAAAATCCTAGAGTTCATGAACACACGAGCGTCATGAATCTTTCCCGGCCATCCCGCGTAGATGTCGGTGAAATGTCCCTTGTGGTCAATCAGTGCTTGCATGATCATTGAACAGTATCCCTTGTGGTTTCTGTACTCTCCGGCCTCGTTGTCTGGTGCCAAGATAGGGATATGAATCACATCTATAGCCCCACCACAGTTAGGGAATCCCATCGCGGCAAAGCCATCTATTGTAGCCTGCACGTTTCCCAGACACACAACCCTGGATAGCAGCAGATCAATGATTGCCCTGGTTACTTGTATCACAGCAGCCCCCACTGTAGATTTACCCACTCCAAATTGATTCGTGACTGACTGGTAGCTGTCTGGCATTGCAAGCTTCCAGAGGGCTATCGCCACTCTCTTCTGAACTGTGAGGGCTTCTCTCATTTTGGTATTCTCGCGCTGGAGGGCAGGGGAAAGCAAGTCACAAAGTTCCATGAACGTGCCTTTATGCATGCGAAAGTTTCTGAGCCACTGCGAGTCATCCCAGACCCGCAGCACTATGCGATCCCACCAGTCAGTGCTTGTTTCCCTGGCCCAGATTCGGCGTTCCGGAGCATGAGCCTGCCCCATTGCCACCAAAATTGCCAGACTGTCGGAGCCCCTACTTTCAAAAACGTCAGTGTCCATGTCCATGATGTCCTCATCACTGTCTTCACTCTCCGGATAGCGCAGTCGTCTCCTGATCGCATTCTTGTGCATACGATGCAGCATAAAGTCCACAATGCGCGAGGTGTTCACAATGGCCATTACTGCAGCGGTTACCCGAGCAGGCTCCGTGCTTGCACTGCTATGGCGTCAGCGCAGGAAAAGCACGTGAAATGACTGTTTGCAGTTGCAATTGCAGGCAGTTGCAGTTGCCTCTGTCTGGGGCATTTCTAACTTTCTCTTTTCTGTTATATTTGTTCACAGACCAAGGATTTTCCATTTGAATAGCTAAATAAAACATGTTCATTTCCTATCAGCAATTTCTTAGTTAACTAAACATAAAAAAGTATGTATGCCTTTCTTTCCCAGCCCTCTGCTGAGCATCTCTGGTATCAGCATAGAGCCCATAATAAATATTACCTGGGGGATTTAATACATGCTTCCTCATTGCAAAAGAATTCTGCAGTTTTGACTAGCACAGACTGGTCCTAACCTTGTAGAAATGGACCCATGTAATCCCCAGCCAACTGGCACCTCAGGATGTTCCCTTTTACTGCCACACATTGAAAAGAAAAAATAGACTTGAGTTTTTAGTGTAAAAAAAAAGAAAAGAAAGAGGTTTATCCCACCCAATGAGACACTAAAGCATCCACTGAATACTGCAGAGACTGACACTATAGAAAACCCTCAGATCTATATAGAATCATAATCTTTCTTTGGGATCTTTGAACCATCCTATAGAATTTCAGAGAGAATTTTAGCTCCAAAAGTATATTAGCTAGTTCATAAAACTTATAGAAAATGTATCATTCTGTACTCAGTTCTATAAACCTTAGAGTAATTACTATAGAACCCTATTAGATTTCCCTTGAATCCTGTCTGTTTTAACTTTTATAGAATATTTTCAAAGGGTATAAAAAAGAGATATACAAAATTCTATACTACAGTAAATGTTATACTTACTATACAATAAATGATTACTTTAGTTCAGTTGGTCAGTAAATAATAGCACAGACATATTGTGTTCTGCATGGTTATCTTCATGTTTCTATAGAACATACTCTGCAGCTCTTCCCAGCTTACTTTATAATTTTTGCAAGAGCATACTGTAGGGTTTCCAGAGTCTGCTGGTGATGAGAGCAGTTTTTAAGCTCCATAAACCGAATAATTTTGAGACAGAACTTTTGTAACCTTAATATTTAGATTACAAATGCTCACAAGTCAGGAAATAAAGTCAAGATTCCTATAGTAATGTTAATGCACCTACATTGTGAATCTTGTGTGAAATTATGGCCCTTTTAAAGTAAATAGGAGTTTTGCCATTGACTTCAGTGGAGGCAAGATTTCACAATGCACATATTATGGCACATATTGACATTAAAATTAAGGGCTGCATTGTGAAAGCTCCTGAGTGCTATTTACTCCTATACAAGTCAATGGGTACTGGGATTCAGGCCTATAGAAGCAACACAGGGATAGAAAATGCAATAAATGTGTACTAAGGATCCCATGCTGCAAACATTGGCTAACATATTGCTTACTATTTTAATGAGACCATCATGAGAGTAATTATGATACTTGGAAGCAAGTGGTTATAGGATTAGGGAATTAGAGAACTATAATTTTTCCATTTCTGTTACATTAATGCATTTTTTAAATGTTTTAATATATATTAGACCGTTCTTTTTATATTCACTGATGCAACAATATATTGTTCTACTACTGGAAGATCTGTAAAGCCTTTAATTTGTTCCACCTGTGACATTTTATTTGCTTTGTTGGTATGGTGAATATTACAAAGCTTAGTTATTTTTTTCTTTGACACTGTGTTCAAAATCTAATAAATTTCCATTTTTGAGAAAATCCTCTATGATCTGATTTTCTGAGGCACCGAGCCTCTGCAGACTGCATTAATTTCTACTGATCAGCAACCCTGAAAACGGGGCCCTAATTATTCCTCCCCCTGCCCCATCTTCATAACTCTCTTTTACTAACCTGAAACAGAAAATTTCATACACTGCCGACAGAGGAAAGGGAAATGTTTCTTTCTATTTGTTGTGGTAAGGCAGGGTAAGTCTTTTAAATGTCAATTTTCTTTTCTTTCTTTATTAGTAGCTTATTGTGTACTTCAGTAACAAGGTACCATTTCTACTTGATTGGCTTAATTTGTACAAACAGTATGGAAAGCCGATTCTCTTGTGGTATAGTTCTGCTGTGGATATACTTGTAGATTAAGTTACTACTGGAGCGGGAGGGGAATGCTGGTTTAGGATGATAACAAAATAAACCCAAGTAAACACTAGACAGGGAATCAAAAATGTAACACTTGCCAGAAAGCTTATTCTCAATATAAATAAGGATTAGCACTAGAGGCTGTGCACCAAATACAGTCTGAGCACACATATGTTTGAATACCACACTGTGAGTACATGAAAAATGACTTCATAAGCATGGCATTTTTCAGTGGAGCAATATTTAGGTCACTTGCTATTGGGTTCAGTCTACGCTAATGTCTATGTTTCAAGAATCACCCTTATAGGAAGGGAAAGTAAAGAAATTGTACCTGGGTAGGGGGTAGGATTAGAGCAGTGGTTCCCAAACGTTAACAATTTGTGAACCCCTGTCACTAAAAGGTCAAGTCTTGTGAACCCCCTTCTAAAAATGAATATTTCCAGGGATTTTCTCCTTTACCTGAGTATAAAATTACAAAAGCAGTGATCTTGCAAATATAAAATTTGTTTTTGACATGCTTATTACACACTATTTATTAACTATTATTTCTCATTACAGTATTTTTATTACGTTATGAAAATGGCAACACTCTTCTAAGATCTCACTTTCATAGCTTGTATCACTTTGAATAAGCCTGTTTATAAGACAAGTAGTAGTCTTCATCAAGTAGTATCAGATGTGAAACAGCATCAAGGTATTTAAGAACCCAGCTCAAAGAGTTCCTTCTACACAAGCATTTAGGTCTTGAGCAGTTCAGGCAAATTACTCACGTTACAACAAAGCTTAAACTTGTTCTTCATAATAATTTTAAAAACAATACTATCTGCCTATTTAATTTTTAAAACAGCAAAAATCCACCTCCCTTTCCATTTCTTATAAAGAGTCTTGAAGTTTAAATCTCCTCAGTGTGAAAGATAAGCTTTCTTTCCCTTAAGAGAAAGGGGATTCTGAATGAAAATAAAGGCAGAGGTGGCCTCTCCTTCAGGCAGTCTTTCTGGATTCACAGTCTCTTGCCCTTCAGTGGTGTCTAACTTCAGCTCATCTTCTTGGGGCATATGGTTTTGCTGCTGGTCTGTACAGCTCTGGGAAAAATGTGGCTCCTTCTAGGCTGACCTGGCTCTGTTGCCAAGAGTCTCTGAGGTGGAACAGCCCTGCTCCTGTTCATTGCCCTTTCCTGTGGCAGGTTTCTCTTTTTAAGTTCCTCTCCCTCCAGGAGGAACAAGCCTTGCAAGTGAGCCTCATTAGTGCTGAAAAGGCCCAGAAGAGCTCATTAGTCTCCTCTCCAACAGCATGGGGGGGGGGGGGCCCGTTCCCATATCCCACCCCTCAAGCTGGAAAGGCTGTTCTGGGGCCATTTGTCTCCACCCCAAATCTCCCGTGAAAAGAAGTTGTTGTTAGTGTTGTCCTTTCCTGCCCAGTGTTGTACTCTGAAACTGTACAGTTGTAACACAAGGTGCCAGAGCATTCTGTAGGGATTTGTGTATTTCATGGGTGTGGAACTAGCATAGGCAGTGTGTGATCTGTGACCAGGAAGAAGGGGTTACCCAACATGTGATACCTGAGGGAGTCCAGGGCCCATTTAATTGCTAATACCTCCTCTTCAGTAGTTGAGTGAGCCTTCTTTCTTGGGAATAGCTTTCTACTCAGTTATAGGACTGGGTCTCTTCTCCTCCAAAATCTTGTGAGAGTGCAGCACTGAGTCCAACATCCAAGGCAAGTATGAAGTATGAAGTATGTGTGAAGTATGAACTCCTGGGAAAAATCAGGGATGAAGACCACAGGTGCCTTAGACCATCACCATCACCAGCAATTTAGGGGGAGGCACCACTAGGAGCCACAATGTAGAAAATTGTGTCTGCTGCTGGTGCA
Organism: Dermatemys mawii; assembly: GCA_007922305.1. Taxonomy (NCBI): domain Eukaryota; kingdom Metazoa; phylum Chordata; order Testudines; family Dermatemydidae; genus Dermatemys; species Dermatemys mawii. Next base: position 23,469,449 of record ML677342.1, on the reverse strand, counting down.
TATGTATTCTCTCTGCTCTAGATGCACAGAGATGGAGGAGAGCTGTGCTGGAGGAAGGAGGACACAAGAGACATAACAAGCAGGCAGGAGAAAAGGTGAGAGGGAAGAACAGAAACCACCAGGAACTGCAGGGAGAGAAAAGAGGAGGAACTCTCTAGCACCCTCAGGAGCCTGGACTGATTAACACCAGCTTCTCAGGCAGTTTCCTGTTTCCTGCTGCTTCCCTGAGCCCACTTGAGGAGAATAGGCAGTCAAATAAAGTAGTCAGAACCAGTTAGGACCTTAAGATGCTGATATTTTCCCTCACTCAGGCCCTGCTACCAGCCTGCTGATTTGTCCTCTTCAATTGAGTGTTGAGAGCCCCTATAGCTGGCACAGAACAGCAGACGTGAATTAAAGAAGAAAATGACCCTCTGGGGCAGCATTCAGACAAAGAAAGCAAAGGAAGCTTTTCTACCTAATCAGGAAGGAGTTCTCCTGAGATACGTAGACACAAATGTTCACACTGAGCTTTCTGGCCTCAGTGAAGATGTGACTGGTGAGGAGATGCATGATATTCCAGTTAGTCAGAGTGCAGGTGACCTGGAAGCTACTGCAACATCCATATCTCCATCTAATGTGAATGTAAAGTGTAGATTAGAGAAAAGTGTGGTGGAGGCGCAAGAAACAGCTGCTGCTGAGTTTAGTTCCTTAAGTCTGGATGATCCAGGACTGTGGACCCACTTAGCAGTAGCCTGAGGGACTTTCTTGTACTGCATGGGCCAAAGCAAGTGAAAAAATTCATGTTCCCCAAAGACAATGAAAATAGAAGTTTCCATCCAACACATTACTGGTGTGAAATCCCCAATGGTGACAAAGTGGAGAGGCCCTGGCTTATGTACTCAAAAACCCAGAATGCTGCATACAGTTTTTGTTGTAAACTCTTCCAGTGTAATGTTCCAGGCACATTCGGTTCTACAGAAACAAAGGACTGGAAAAATCTGGCTAGAAATCCAGCATGCCATGAGAAGGCAGCAAATCACCAGAGAGCATTTCATAGGTGGAAAGAACTTGAGATGAGACTAAGGTTAAAGACCACAAGTGATCAGCATCAAGAAAAGATTGCATTAGAGTCTCTTTACTGGCAAAATGTTCTAAAAAGACTCATTGCCAGTGTGAGAATGCTTGCTACCCAAAGCCTAGCACTGCGTGGCACTTCAGATCAGCTGTATGTGCCAACCGATGGAAACGTCCTTAAAATTGTGGAGCTGATGGCTGAGTTTGATGCTGTACTGGAGTATCAGTCCAGGAGCATCTAAGAAGAACCACCACCTAAGAAATATACACACACCACTACCTTGGAAAAACAATTCTAAATGAGACCATACAGCTACTGGCAACAAAAGTCAAACAGAAGATTGTGGCAGATCTGAAGTCATCAAGATATTACTCTGTTATTCTGGACTGCACACCTGATATCAGCCATACAGAACAAATGATTTTAGTGGTGCATTTTGTAATAACAGAACTTAGTGAAAATGTCCCTGCAACAGTGACCATCAGAGATCATTTTCTAGAATTTATTGACATTGATGATACTACAGGAGGTGGTATGACAAACGTGCTTCTTAAAAAGCTGGAAGATTCAGGAATTGTGATAGCTGACATGAGAGTCAGGGCTACAATAATGGCACCAACATGAGGAGAAAGAAAAGAGGAGTGTAGACATGGATCCGAGAGTTAACCCCTCGAGCTCTTTTTGTCCTGTGCAGTTCTCATTCACTGAACTTGGTGGTCAGTGATGCAGCATCAGCTCCTAGTGAGGATATTGAATTTTTTAATGTAATTCCAAGCATCTATGTATTTTTCTCTACACAACTCATCAATGGCAAATTTTGAAACAACATCTGGGAACAGTCTCTCTGAAACTGAAACCACTGAGTGCCACACGATGGGAAAGTCAAGTGGAGGTGATAAAGTCTATCAAACACCAAATTGGGAAGATAGATGATGCCATTGTTGCTATTATGGAAGATAATGCTATGACAGGAACTGCTCATGGGAGAACAGTGGTAGAGGGAAATGGAATCACAGAAACATACATAACTTCCCATTTCTGTGTGGCTTAGAATTGTGGCATGACATAGTGTTTGAAATAAATCTTGTAAGCAAGAGACTCAGAGATGTTGACCTTGATATATCTGGTGCAATGGAACAACTGGACAAAGTAAAGTCATACCTACAGTCTTACCAGTCAGATGAGAGATTTCAAAATGTTCTGAAGAGTGTACAGAAGTTGGCAGAGGAACTTCACACTGAAACTATTTTCCCACCCATTCAGGAATACAAGACTCACTGAAGAAGAATACATTTTGATTATAAGGCACAGGATAATGCCGTAAGAAACCCCAAACAACAATTCAAAGTTAAATTCTTTAACCAGATGCTGGATTGTGCAATACAGTCAGTTGAAGAACATTTCATGCAGCTCAAGGACCACAGCAGTATATTTGGGACGTTGTATGATATTCCAAAATTCCTCACTGTACCTGAAAAAGACCTACACCAGCAATGCAGAACACTAGAGACGGTGTTGACACATGATAACATGTGCAATATTGATGTGAGTGATTTAGTGATGAACTGAAAGACCTTTCAAGATACATTTCATCAGGATCAACTCCAAAGGCTGTTCTGGAATATATATGCACAAGTAAGATGACCATCTTCTTTCCAAATGCTTTTGTTGCTCTGCACATACTTCTAACACTTCCTGTAATAGTTGCTAGTGAAGAATGCAGCTTCTCCACGCTGAAGTTAATAAAAACACATCTATGCTCCACAATGACACAGGAGAGGCTGGTCAACCTTGCAACCATCTCAACAGAGCATGAGCTGGCCCAGACTGTGAACCTTCAGGAAGCAGTTCAAATCTTTGCACCAAGAAGGCATGGAAAGCGCCACTTTGATTATTCAAACAGATAAAAATGCCAATGTTTGCTATGCAGAACATGAAAAGTTACTTTTGAAATTCAGGCATTTAAAAGTTAAGTGTTACTTAAATTTTTTGAACAAGGCATTTTAAGTTGTTAGTTCTCCTTTATTGGGGTAGGTAGCAGAGCAGTACCATGAGAAGAGTAGAACAGGAAGAAGGCAGAATTGAGAACTTTCAAAGTTTTGGTCCAAGCGAGGGCACATAGGGGTGTCATTTGAGCTCCCCGCCTCAGGTGCCAAAATGTTATGGGCCAAAAGATGGCCCTGATCACTCCAGTTCCATCTTGCATGGAGCAGGTAAGCTCTACTTCCTATAATGTTAGTTTTCTTAATTGCTTGTTTCAGCTGTAGTTATGCCTGAATTCTCCACCATTTGTGGGGTTTTAGGGGCTTCTTCAAACTCCCTCCATCTGTCATTTATGCTGTCTTTCCTCCCCCAACTTCATAGCCTGAGTCAGACAAACTGGCAAAAGAAAAGTTCCTTCCCCTCTCTTTTCCTTTGAGAGAGGGGACTTTGGGTGAAAACAAAGAAAGGCAGATGTGGCTTGTCTGTCAGGCAGTTTTTCAGGATCCAGCTGTATGAGCTTGGTTCCCAGAGCCTATTGCCCCTTCATGGGGCCTACCTTCAGCCCTTCTTCTTGGAGCATACAGCTTTGCAGCTGGTCTGTGCAGCTTCAGGAGTGGTGTGGCCTCCAACTGTCCCTTTCTTAGTTGACCTGTCTCTGTAGTCAGTGATGTCTGAGATGAAGCAGCCCTCCTCCTGTTCATCACCCCTGCCTGTGGCAGGTATCTCTTTTTAAGATCCTTCCCCTCTAGGCAGAACCAGCCTTGGAGATGAGCCTCATCATTAGTGCTGAACAGGCCCAAAAGAGCTTGTTAGTCTCCTCTTCACCAGAGTGTGGGCATGTCCCTTCACAGCTGTCAACAGCTTTCATTTTATATGTGGTCCCTAAAGTAACACCACAGCAATTTTGGTAATAGCCAGAGCAGTCTATGCACCTTTTGCAGCAGTGAGACATAAAGGTCAGTGTGGAACTTTGTAAAAGGAACCACATACACATACTTCAGTTGTATACACCAGTGGGGCCTGAATACTGGAAGGTACTCAATGTGAGTAATGCTGGCAGAATGTGCCTATAGTTTAGGAAAACACATAACAAGCGGATGTAAAACAAATAAGAAGAGTGAGGAGGATGAAGATAACAGTGATAGGAACATATTGCACATGTGCAATCTGCATGTTTCATATCATTCTTTAAGAAAGATATAAATGATGTTATTAATCTCTGTTAAACACCATTATTAGATGGCAATTTACTATAGCCATTGCAGTAATTCAAAGAGTTAAATGTGTCCTAAACTAATAAAATCAGTCAGGTTCACCCAGAGAGCATAATATTGTTCTTTCTTGTAAATACTACGCTAGTTCCTCAGGTTATAAGTCAGGTGACTTTCATTAAGTCAATCATCATCAAACTGGCTTGACCAGCAAGTACAGAGGAGAAGGTAATCTACTATTATGTAGGCAATGAGTCTAGACAGTGCTATTATGCTCAACACCCTGTAGTTCAAACATAACTACTTAGATTGCTCAGATAATAACTGTGGCCAGCCAGACATTTTCAGTGGCTGGAGCTGCTGGCTTCTAAAGGCAGATAAATATATTAAATCTCTATTACAGCGTTCCATCAAGAGCCACACTCAGTTGTAATGTCCCATCTTTTGTCTGTAGCTGCTGTGAAAACGTACATGAATGCCAGCCTACTCCAGGCATGGGATAGTATTGTTGTCTTACTATTTATGGCTTAACTATAACAGCTGTATATAATTCATATATCATATATCATCACACTGAAAACAGGAACCATGACAATATTAACCAGCATAATCCAGAAGAGTAGTGTTGTTTGCTTCTAGCTTTAGAGGGCAAAAAATATGTAGTCATCACTCTTTAATCCATTGGAGTGCCAAATACTATATGTACATGAAGGAATGCCTCACTTTATGGCAGTATAATTGAACAGAAATCAGAGGACATGCTAAGTGTATCTAGGTACTGTCTACTAGACATAAATATGGGTTAGAGAGAAGCATTCATCTCTGAGCTCGGAGAGACTGGGTTTAAGTTCTAGACCAAATGTGGGATCAGGCCTAATGCTGACCTAGCAATGTAATATGAGAGTTAAGGCTGTAGTGAGGTTAATGCCTCCTTCTCAGAGGTGAGATGTTTCATGAGATGCTTAAAACTGAAGTCTCCCTTCCCTATCTCTGATGGCTGTCCAAGATTAGGTTAAAGGTTCCACAGCACTTTTTGAAACCAGCAGATTTCAATCCTGCTAGTCTGGCCTTTGAAAGCAACAGGAAAAACATGGAAGTTAGACGTAAGTATTTTTAGAACATAGGGCTCAATTGGGCAATTTAGGCACAGACCATAGTATGGAGTAGTGAGGAATGCCTTCTGGAGCTCCCAGGCACACAGAGATAATATGTCTGCCTATGAAGGCTGATTCCCCACGCTGGCAATTTGAGTGGAGAAGGTAGGGGCCCACAAGGATTCTAAAAATTAATACTGGCCACTGTAGGCTTGTGTTAAACTTACATTAAACTTCCAAGGTCACAGCTTTTCTCTGACCTTGGATGGGTAGATGCTGCCACCACCCAAGTACAAAACCCTTTTGAGAACCCAGGAAGACACACTTGGGAATTCCTTCCTGTGGGGGTACCCTCAAGCCCTTTCATGCCCCCTCCAGGGAAGAGCTGAGAAAGAAAAACAAAGGAAATCAGCTGTTGCCACCAGCTAAACTTTAACAAAGCTTTTGATATGGTCTCCCACAGTATGCTTGCCAGTATTAAAGAAGTAGGGGCTGGATGAATGGACTACAAGGTGGATAGAAAGCTGGCTAGATCATCAGGTTCAACAGGTAGTGACTGATAGTTCCATGTCTAGCTGGCAGCCAGTATCAATTGGAGTGCCCCAAGGGTCAGTCCTGGGGCTGGTTTTATTCAATATCTTCATTAATGACCTGGAGGATGTCATGGACTGCACCCTCAGCAAGTTTGCAGATGACACTAAACTGGGAGGAGGGTACGCTGGAGGGTAGGGATAGGATACAGAGAGACCTAGACAAATTAGAGGATTGGGCCAAAAGAAATCTGATGAGATTCAGCAAGGACAAGTGCAGAGTCCTGAATTTAGGATGAAAGAATCCCATGTACTGCTACAGACTAGGGACTGAGTGTCTAGGCAGCAGTACTGCAGAAAAGGACCTAGGTATTAAAGTGGACAAGAAGCTCGATATGAGTCAACAGTGTGCCCTTGTTTCCAAGAAGGCTAACAGCATTTCGGGCTGTATAAGTAGGGGCATTGCCAGCAGATTGAGGGACTTGGTCATTCCCTCCTATTCGGCATTGGTGAGACCTCATCTGGAGTACTGTGTCCCACTTTGGGCCCCACACTACAAGAAGTTTGTGGAAAGTTGGAAAGAGAACCTCTTAGAACACCAAATCCAATCCTGTTCTTAAAAACAAAAAGAAAGAAAATGCATCTGGAAACTTTTTTTTCTCCAATGGTGCTCCTCCGGCTGCCCCCCTTTTTTTTTTTTTTCGCTTAGGGCAGCAAAAAAGTTAGAGCTGGTCTTGCCCTGAGAACCATCACAGACAGACAAATGGAATATTTTTTCCCAATTTTAATAAGTTCTAGCCTTCACATTGGCTCTTTTGATCAAGTGCCTGCTCCCTTCCTTGTACCTGTGAATTGCAGGGAGACTTTTTAGCCGTTTACAGGTAAAGCAAGTAGAGAACATCTACTAAGAGGGATTTTATAGCTAACTGGCTGGCTGGGTGTCCATAAAATATCACACTGACACTTAACTTCTTTGTAGGGTGCCACTGTCTACACAACTGGCCTTCTTCTCTGACTGGTGCCTAGCGGAAGCCAATCCGTTACTCTGTCTCCTCCCTGTGCCATAGGACACTTTGTATACCTGGAGGAATAGAGAAAGGAGACAGTCTCTGTGCTATCTAACTTTCTTGGAGTTTGATTGTACCTGGACCTTATGTGGACCATACAAAAGGAATGGCCATGATTTTGAGTTCTTCCCTGCAGACCACTTTGGAAAGGTCCAAGCAGAATCTGGCCATTGGTCTGTAGAAGCTGTAGCTTAGTTTAACTAATATTTAAGAATCAGGAAAATTGTATTATAATGTCCAAAGGCTAAATTCTGGTTTCATTTGCACTAGCAAAAATCCTGAGTGAAGTTAATCAAATTTCTCCAGATTTTTACATAGACCTAAGACCCCAGTTCAGCAAAGCAATTCAATATATGCCTTACATTAAGCACATGAGTAGTGCCATTCAATTCAATGAGACTACTTGCACACTTAAAATTAAGCTGTGCTTAAGTGCGATGTGGAATCAGTGCATTAGTGGAATCAGAACTCAACACAAGTATGTGTGAGCTGTTTCAAGGTAACCACCTAATTAATCTACATAGATACTGAGCTAGAGTCAGTATCTGAGGCCATAGTCCTGCAAAGCACTTTGTTTTGACAGACCCTTTCTTCCATATAGCTCTGCTAAAGTCAAAGGGGTTCTATGTGTGTACTACTGTCTTCCTATGTGGAATTCACTGTGGGACTGGGGCCCAAGTCGTTTATACCTGATGTGCTTTGGAATGCTCTGAGAATACTTTATAAAGGCAAATTCAGTTTCTTTCTAGGTTTGGATTCTCACAAGTGCTGAATCATTGGCTGTGCATTGTTTGTTCATGAAGCTCAAAGGGATTTAGTAACAGAGCATTTTAGAGGCAGTAAAAGTGAACAGCTGTTCTACATAAAAATTCAATAACCAGATTTATAAATTAAAAAATCAAATTTTACTTCCGATGCCAGTGTAGCTTCATTAATACATCCTTTTCTGTCCACACAAATGCTTTCTTTGTGTATATAATCTTTCTTTGTGTTTCTTTGTGTTATATACACAAATGCTTTCTTTGTGTATATAATCCCCCATAACTCATAGAGCAGGATATCTATTTTCTTTTGTCATCATATTGTGTATGATACAATCCTTCTGAAAAAGATGTTCTAAAATACCATATAATCCAGGTAACTGAAAAACATTCCTACTAACAAACTGCTGCACAACCAGCCTCCCTTTATGCCACAGTAATTCATATGACCATTGATTTACACGAGCTGCAGAGATGGGGCAGGTAAATCAGGTTTTTTTATAAATTCCTTCCAATAATCTTGTCTGAGGGGAGATAATAGTGAAGATGAAACTGAGTTTAATCACAGTTCTATGTAAATGAATTATTTTCACAGAGACAAGTACTATATTTGTTACACAGCTGTTATTCCCAAAATGTCATTTTCCTGAAAGAAAACTGTGGGACATTATCTCTTGTGATCAAAGATATGAAGACTCAAATTATTAAATGACTCTCACATTTACAGAGTTTAGCATCTAAACATTACGGTGATGGGTGTTTTGGAAATGCTGATAGTCAGCTGGATAAATATAGCATTAGAATAGAATAGTTAAAACTATTACTGTTGGAGTTATTAGTATTGGTAAAACCAGTGCTCCTAATACTGAATCCTTAGACACAGGCAGTGTGTAAGCACAGCTTGACTTTCTAGATCAGGCAGATTAAGAACATAACATTTTCTACACAGTTAATGCTGAGACTATGGTTAATTACTTAGCAGACCCTAAATCCCACAACTGACTTTCTGTCATTTCAACAGAACAAAAGAATGATATGTCCAGCGTGCAAAAGCTGGCAGGGAACTATCTGGCAAGCTCTCCAGCTGGTATGTAATCAGAAAAAGCATTCAGCATTTCAGGTGGGTTGCTTATTATAGAATTTGGTTTTTACAAAGATACTTTGCATTCCTAGTCTATAAATTCAACCAATGGTTAGAATAAAAGCATGGGGACCCGATCCTGCTCCCATTGAAGTCAATTGAAGTTATGTCTGGCTTCAGTGATCAGGATCCTAGATCAAGATTTTCAAAATTGGTTGCCTAAAGCCCCCAAAAGTGGCCTGATTTTCAAAAATGCTGTGCACCCATTGTAACTTATTGGAGCAGGCCACTGAATCTAGATTTAAAAAGAAAACAGACTGGGTAGAGTTCCACCTGCTGTTTAAAGGTGTGGCTTTAATGTTAGTGCTTAAAAAGAAATACAAGATGTGCAGTGTGTCAGATTGAATGTTGCTGTTGGAATCAAAACTGGTTCCTTTCATCACTTGTTGTGATTGTAACTGTATGATCTGAATGTTGCATTAAATGTACATATGTATTCAGTTTACAGCATATGCAGCAGACAATAGTAAAGGCTGATTATAAGATACAAATATATCTGCGCTCTGATACTAAAGCATTACAATATAACACAGGCATTAAGATATTCCTTTTATAAATTTCAATTATATACCAAAGCATCTAAAAATAAAAATCCAAAGTTATAGGAAATGAGAAAAGAGAATGTAGAAAGAGGAAGAGTGATACCTAGGTAACAAGTATATAGCAACATAGGAATCAGTTTAAGCCAGCTGGCCTATGTTTAGTCTGGGTGCATGAAGAAGTTGTAATTGATATGTCCAATACTGGATTGCAAGGTAGATTTTCCAGGATTTTCTGAGTCATAACTTCACATTAGCATCTACATGGAACATAGATCTTGCCATAATCAACATGTTTGTCCATGCCACAAGCAAATATTTTCTAGTTGGGCCCAAAAAGGAAAAAAAATGAAAAGAGGGAGTAGGGAAGAGAGAATGGAGCCTGAATTCTGATCATCAGACTCACAGGAGTAAATCTACTGAAGTTAAAAGGGCAAATCACATGATAAGCAGATTTATCCCAGGATCCACGAGGTAAATTGGAGCAAGTCCGTGGAGGGGTTTTAAAACAAGAAAGACAGTTCTGAATGTATGTTAATCCAGGATAATGTTTGATATGCAAATATATTACAAATATTTCCAACACAAGAAAGTAGGGAATTTCCCTAAAATAAATGAATGAATGGACGAATGAATGAATGAATATATAAATAAGGCAAACTCCTGACACCTATATATTTATTTTAGAAAGTATATCTAAATGTTTATTGGTTTATAGGAGTATATATACAGGAGTTTGTTTAATAGACCACACATGGCTAGATTAACAGCACATTACTCATTTATTTAGCTCTAAAGTGCATATTTGAACCTTGTTCTATACCTAGACCCCTTGCTTTTAGGAGAACTGCTCCTGCTTTTGTGAAGTTATGATTAGGGACTGAAGAGTTTTTAAATTTCTTTTGGACCTCTGTGTTATACTGTACTGAGGTTTTTCAAGAAAATCTGTCCAAACTAGTGCTTATCAGAAGACTACAGGTATTTTCTGCCACATTGAATATATTATCATCATCCTTACTGTGTTAAACACCCTACCCTGCTAACTGGAAATGGAAAATTATTGTCTGCTGAAGTGACAGGAATCTGTGATTTGGTACAGGCAAAGTGTGTTCAATCATTGCTGTCATTCTGAAGTACTGAGTAGCCATGCCACACCTCCCAGGTGACAATCCTAGACACATATTTGTTATAATACTTTCCTTAAGTGAAGGTGAATTTTAAAATTATTTTTTAGCCTTACACAAAAACCACAGAAACCTAAAGAATATTATCAAGAAAAGACAATATTGTTTGGCCATCTTTGATACTTGGCCATAAAACATATCTCCATTTCACCCCTAAGAAGGAGTTATGAAAGGAAGAATATGTAATATTGAAAAACATGCAAATAAAAAATTGGAAACCTTAAGCAGGAAATCCTGGTTCCAATAATCAAAGTACTTATGATGGTGAAAAACAGGTTCAATAATACAGGGCAAATAATACAAAAAAAACCCCAATATTTTATTTTTTTAATTTCATGAAATTTGTTATTTGACTGCTATTACTTGGTAGACATAAGTTCATAAATGCATAGAAGGTATCAAAAGAAAGAAATCCTATTCATTAAATAGATTGTTGTTGCAGCATCCAGTTTTGAGGCTGAATATGTGCATCCTGGAAAGGAAGAAAAAAATCTTTCTACGTAATGAAGAGAAGTGTCCATCCAAGCACATTCAGAGTGTAATGCTAGAGCACTTTGAGGCCAGTCATGGAAATGTCCAGATCACATAACTGTCAAAGTCAATAGAATAACCACCGATAAATCTAAACATAATACAACATAACAACCCAATAGATTTTTTTAAATAAGTGCAAGAAGCATAATATGCTAACATCTTATTATTATATATTTCCTAAAACTTAATTATAGCATAAAACTGGGAAATCATGAAAATTCCCTTTACTTAGTCCATTCTCCCCATTATAACTCCACTTAATTATTGAAACTCAGAAATTCTGAATGGCGATGGATGAAAGTATCTACCTACAAAGAAGCCATCTTATTTTTCATTTTTAAATGCTGCCTTTCTGCTGATCCAGCATCACAGAAAAGATGCATATTATGCTGACGATACATTTTTTGGATCTTCCACTGAAGCCTCTGTTATGTTTTCTGTACGCAGAGCAGCCATATGCTTCAGTGTGAATTTTATTGTGGCTTAAGGGAAAATAATAAAACAACCAGGAACAAAAGTAAAGTCTTCATGAGGACCGTTAAAGGAGGTCATAGTGGCTTATAAACCAGAGAGAGCGGATTGTTCTTACCAAATCTGATGCATTTTCTTGCACCAGCCAGTCCCAGTAGCTGGCTGAGGCTGTGCTGAGCAGGCTCCCTTTGTACTGGAAACTGAGTGCAATATTTAAAGGGTTATATAATCCTAATAAATCAAATATATCCCACAAAGCACCACATCCCTTGGTAACCCATTCCAGTGCTTCACCATCCTCCTAGTGAAAATTTTTCCAATCTAAACCTCCCCCACTGAAACTTGAGACCATTACTCCTTGTTCTGTCATCTCATCCCACTGAGAACAGTCTGGATCCATCCTCTTTGGAACACCCTTTCAGGTAGTTGAAATCAGCTATCAAATCTCCCCTCATTCTTCTCTTCTGCAGACTAAACAATTCCAGTTCCCTAAGCCTTTCCTCATCAGTCGTGCTCCAGCCCCAAATCATTTTTGTTACCCTCCAATGGACTCTTTCCAACTCTTCCACATCCTTCTTGTAGCGTGGGGCCCCAAATGGGACATAGGACTCCAGATGAGGCCTCACCAATGCCGAATACAGGGGAATGATCATGTCCCTCGATCTACTGACGATGCTCCTACTTATACAGCCCAAAATGCTGTTAACCTTTTTAGCAACAAAGGTACATTGTTGACGCATATCTAGCTTCTTATCCATTGTAAGCTCTAGGACCTTTTCTGCAGAACTGCTGCCTAGCCATTTGGTCCATAGTCTGTAGCAGTACATGGGATTCTTTCATACTAAGTGCAGGACTCTGCACTTGTCCTTGTTGAACCTCATCAGATTTCTTTTGGCCCAATCCTCTAATTTGTTGAGGTCCCTCTATATCCTATACCTACTTTCCATTGTATCTACCATTCCTCCCAGTTTAGTATTATTTGCAAACTTACTGAGTGTGAATTCCACACCATCCTCCAGATCAGGAGTCTCCAAACTTTATGAGATGAGGACCATATTAGATTTTTGAAGGGGCTTTGTGGGCCAAAGTGACTGAAAAAATTCAATATATGCAAATATATGCAAAATCTCCCCCTTTGCTCCTCTGGCTGCTGCTGCGTGCCCCCTCTTTTATTCTGACCGCTGCCACAGGGGGACACACCCGTCCGCCCCAGCAGCAGCTCGTGGGGGTGAGGGGGCAGCGGCAGCTTCTCCACTTGCCTGCTCAGCTGGAGGGTCAGACAAATCAAAGCCATGGGCCGGATTTGGCCCCCGGACCATAATTTGGAGACCCTTGCTCCAGATCATTGATAAAGATATTGAACAAAACCGGCCCTAGGAATGACCCTTGGTGCACTCCACCTGATATCGGCTGCCAACTAGACATGGAGCCATTGATCACTACCCATTGAGCCTGATGATCTAGGCAGCTTTCACCAAACCCAGCAAAGGCAAGACTGAGAAAGCACCTGGGATATGGTTTGTGCAATGACTAAGTCCAGCCCCTCAAGAACAAGGTCCATGCCCTCAAAGTGTGCCTACTCCTAGTCAAGAAGAAGCAAATCCAAAGGTTTTGGAGGCTTGCATGTTACTACCACTGATTTATGCTGGGATTTTCGATGATAGCAGCCCTCCTCACAGGCGTAAATAGGCGTAATCCTTGGACCAGTGCACCTGCTTGGGGCCTGTGAGAAGACCTTTCAGAAGCTGAAAGAACACTTATGTCAAGAGCCTGTCCTGTCTGGTCCCAACTTCTCAAAAGAGTTTATTTCACAAAGTGACACCTCAAAAGTGGGACTTTGTGCAGTATTATTCCAGGAAACAAATGGAGGGGAACATCCAGTATTCTGACTGAGCCACAAACTTCCCAAAATGCAAAGTTCCCCAGTACTGATGTTTGATCTCATGAGTTGCCATTGCTTCATGTACCACTTATATATTATAAAAAAAGAGCATCACCTTTTTAAATGCTTGTTTTTTGCATAACATTTGGATTCCTGATGGAAAAGGAAATTGTTGGTAGTAGTTGGAAGTCTTTAAACTCCTCGATTTCATTGTCAGAATCCTATTGCAGCTTCAAGTCAGGGTATTTTTTAAAAAATTCAAAACAAATTATGAAGCAAAAAAATAACTTGGGGTAAACTCAAGACCAATTAAAATAGTATTGCCTTGACGTATGTTTGTGGGCAGTTGTTTAGAGGTATTATATGAATGTTACATAATATTATAACAAACAGTGGGCTGACGGTGCTCCTTTGTTGCTATTGAAGTTAGAAAGACATTCCTTATGGCTGCATCTTAAAGAATGGTACACATATCTCCAGTCTAAGGTAAAAAAGAGTCCTCTGATAGTCCTTTGTCATATAAAAAAAACCACTTAGCTCTTTACTTGTTGAAATAATGGGTAAGGTGAGTCCAAATGTTTTGGACTAAGATTTATAGGTTTGCAAAGAGAAACCTGTTTTTCTTGTAAAATTAGAGTAGTCTGCTTCCACCTTGTTAAATAAAATATCTTCAAAAAGTATCAATTATTTAATTATAGACTTTTACATTATATACCATAACAGGCATAATCTATCATAACAATTGGTACCGAGTGTTGAATCACCATCTTTTGTTTTATAGCAGCCCAAGACAATATATTGACTTCAGATCTTTACCTGAAGATTTGTCTTTGCACCTAGATATCATGATGCACTATGAACGGACAACAGACACTCCTTAGTGATCACTACAACTGAGTGTCCATTATATGCCTGATTTTGACACTCACCCCGCTCCCACACGCATAACCATGTTGACCCCAAAATGTAATTAGATTCACCCATTGCTAATCTGTATTCCATGTAATAAAATGCAACAATGCATGTTTTCAGATGACAGGCACTGTGGAGCTAGGGCAATATTCACATAGTTAAAATGAGCCAAAGTAATTCCTGCTGAATCTGCATGGAAATCAGTGAATTACACCATTAGATGAATTTAACCCAGTGACTTTAAAGATCCACTTTACATTTGACCTGCTGACGCCTCTTATTATTGAAAGCCACAGATGGCCATACTGATCCAACTAGGTCATGTTAAAAAGCAGTATTTGAACCTTGACAATTCCTATTCAAATTCCTTACTTGTCTAGATAGACACATTCCAAAGCTGAGGAAGGTTTTAGTGTTAACCCTTGATACTAAGGGTTTTTTTGGTGCTTACAAGTATTGCTAATATGTTCTTTTTTCACTAGCAATTATTTCAGAAAATCCTGAACTTTGGCATCAGGAGGGAAGGGTTAGTGAATTATAAATAGTTATATTAACCCATTGGACAAATGACCTTCATTGCAGTTCTGGAAGTGGCACATTTGGAGAGCTAGTTTATCCTCTCAGCCAGGAAAATAGCATAGACATAGCCGTTAACATCAGCCAGGAAAAGAGCAAAACTCTCAGAGGTGATGAAATATGATTCAAAATGCTTCATGTATGGATCTAACTGAAGATAAATTCCTCATATAATTGTCAGTTAGAGAAAGTCACCAGCTATGTAATTGCTCAGAGACTCCAGAGGTTACCACAAATGAGAAATCAATCTGAGGGGGAACCTTTAAAATGCTAACGTGGTACAAAAGCAATTTCAAATTTTCTTAAGTAATGCTACTCTGGAGGACTTTTAAAGGCATTATCATTCAAATCTTTACCTTCAGTTTGGCCTCTGAAAAGTTTGTATTGTATTTCTTTCCCTGAGCTTTATAGGCCCAAAACATCAACAGTAACCCATGCTATTGAATGTGTGCTTGACAATAGATTTATCTTTTTTTTCAGCACATGATGGAGGAAATTGACAAGTTAGGTGCCCAACTCCCATGGACTTTACCCTTTGTGTCTTTGAAAATCTTCCCTGTTTTATACAGATCTTGCTTGTTGGACCTGGAGCTTGGTTCTAGGAAGTGCAGGTGTATAGTAGAAGGTGATAAGAGGGATGTGGAGAGCAGTGGAAACTGATCCTGAACTAATGATAGGATTGCTTCCTGGCAGCCAGTATGTTTCTACCAAACTGTAAGGGAAGGTCTAAAGGGAGAATATTCCTCTAAGCTCCTCATTAACATCGCCCACCCTTTTCCTTTACTTAGTAATTTCTAAATAAGGAAGTGGGTTCACCAATGGCCTTGAGACTTATTGTCATATAGCTTAATTATATTTGGGTCAAAAAAAGGCTCTCCACTGGCCATTACCCAGGAGTATTGCAGGAATGCATTTGCTTATAGATGCCCACATTTTGAGACTCTACATAAACAGGATCTGTTTTAAACAGCTTGATTTTAAACCAGGTGTGGGTTTGAATTTCATGCAGTGCTGCATGTGCGAGTGCAAGGTGAAAAGAGATGAGCAAATCAGGAACTCTCAATCCGGCATTAAGGAGAGCAGAAGTACAGCCTCAGAAGGAAAAAAATTAACTGCATATCTCACTAACATAATGAGATTTGCAGAAGTGATGAGGAGTCCTGTGGCACCTTAAAGACTAACTAAAGTATTAGAGCATAAGCTTTCATGGGCTAATACCCACTTCGTCGGATGCATGCAGTGGAAGAATCCAGGGGCAGGTATAAATAGGTAGGCAAGAACCAGGTTAAAGATAACAGGGTGGGTCCAATGAGGCTGAACCAGCTGTTATCTCAGCTTAGCTCTAATCAGGGAGGGTGAGGTATTCCTCTAGCAGCTGAACTGGAGGTGTGAACAGCGAGAGAAGAGAAACTGCTCTTGTAGTTAGCTAGCCATTCAAAATCTTTATTCAGTCCCAAATTGATTGTGTCAAATTTGCAAATGAATTGCAACTCTCAGTTTCCAGCCCCTCAGACAGAGACCAACACCTACAAGATCTTCACCAAGCTTTCTCAAAACTACAATACCCGCACAAGGAAATAAGGACACAGATCAACAGAGCCAGACGTGTACCCAGAAGCCTGCTGCTGCAAGACAAGCCCAAGAAAGAAAACAACAGAACACCACTGGTGATCACCTACAGTCCTCAGTTAAAACCTCTCCAACGCATCGTCAATGATCTACAGCCCATCCTGGACAACAATCCCTTTCTTTCACAGGCCTTGGGAGGCAGGCCAGTCCTGGCCCACAGACAACCCGCCAACCTCAAGCATATTCTCACCAGCAACAGCACACCGCTCCATAATAACCCTAACTCAGGAACCAATCCATGCAACAAACCTCGATACCAACTCTGCCCACACATCTACACCAGCAACACCATCACAGGACCAAACCAGATCAGCCACACCATCATTGGTTCATTCACCTGCACATCTACCAATGTAATATACGCCATTATGTGCCAGCACTGCCCCTCTCCTATGTACATCGGTCAAACTGGACAGTCCCTACGAAAAAGAATAAATGGACACAAATCAGATGTCAGGAATGGCAATATACAAAAACCTGTAGGAGAACACTTCAATTTCCCTGCACACACCATGAAAGACTTGCAGGTCAGCATTTTGCAGCAAAAAAGCTTTAAGACCAGACTGCAAAGAGAAACTGCAGAGTTGCAATTCGTTTGCAAATTTGACACAATCAATTTGGGACTGAATAAAGATTTTGAATGGCTAGCTAACTACAAGAGCAGTTTCTCTTCTCTCGCTGTTCACACCTCCAGTTCAGCTGCTAGAGGAACACCTCACCCTCCCTGATTAGAGCTAAGCTGAGATAACAGCTGGTTCAGCCTCATTGGACCCACCCTGTTATCTTTAACCTGGTTCTTGCCTACCTATTTATACCTGCCCCTGGATTCTTCCACTGCATGCATCCAATGAAGTGGGTATTAGCCCATGAAAGCTTATGCTCTAATACTTTAGTTAGTCTTTAAGGTGCCACAGGACTCCTTGTCACTTCTGCAATTCCAGACTAACACGGCTACCCCTCTGAGTCATAATGAGATTTGTGTCTCTCCTCAGGCAGGGCCATTTTTCAACTACGCCACACCCCTTTTGACCTTGTGGACCATGCAAGGAAGTAGACAATTAGGGGACTTGAGCCTGCTTACTGTGGAAGATTACATTTTATGTGTATCCTTACTGAAGCCCACATACAACCTCGCCCACACTTGAGATGCAGCAGTACAGCCTGGCCTTCTATCCTATTAGCTGGGCAAGCTTTAAGGTCATCGCGAACCAGGCATCCATTTTGTGCCATGGGACAGGAATGTTTGTTCATTTTAGTAGATACTCAAGGGGAGGACGAATTCCCAGAAAGACTTATTATGGCATTTGGGTTCAGGCATGAAGCAGGGTTTTTCCTTTACAAGGGGTCCGGAAAATGAAATTCCTTCAGTACATGGGTTGGAACTGCTTCCTCATTTATCATAATATGCAATAATATGCATAATATGCAAAGGTACAGACTGAAATCCTGACCCCCTTCCTTTGCTTGCTTACCTGTAGACTTCTGAGTTTTGAAAATGGTGGAGAAAATCATCTTGGTTCAGTCTTGTCAATGTCTTCCTCTCTCTCTTCTTTTTTTTCTACAGCCATTCTGTCTCACATTGTTCTTTTTATTCCTGCAAGAGGTTTTCCTGGACCATACTCAAACCATTCCCTTTTTAAGGGTTTATTTTAGAGATAACATCAACCTCCCAATTATATGGCAAAGAGTATGCCCCTTTATCACACACATGAATAAATATTGTAAGATTGCTATACTTTTATATTTAATTAACACTAATTACAGATTTGAGAATTTGTTCTCTGTGTTTCCCCATGACTATTCTGTTTTTATTTCACTATCAATTTTCTAACGGGATTATTTAGGAGGAATTAAGAAAACTGATAAAATGCATTTAAATTAATATTTTAACAGGTGATTTAAAAATTATGAAAATGTTAGGACCAAAAATGGAGTTTACAATTTTTTTTTAACCTAAACGCTGGGGAAAGCAGGGTGGAAAGAACCTCAAAAGTCTGAGAATAACAGGAATAAATGAAACATAATAAAAGAAGAGGAAAGAGGAAAAAAGGTGATGTCATTTTGATTCCAATGACTTCTTTTTTATTTTAAAGTATCTTATGATTATATTTGACTACTTCTGCATTCTTTCAACACACTAAAACAAGGGAAGACTAGCTGTTTTTAGAATACTATGAGCCAAATTCATCCCCAGCTGACTGCATCAGGAATTAATTTCACCTATTACTTTTACAGGAACTGATCATGCAAATTCTTACTCTCATTAGTGATCCTTACCCATGTGACTTGTCCAGCTGAATTCAATAAGACTGTTTCTGTGAGAATGACTCACCTGAGCAAGAGTGTTCATAACTGGAACCATATACTATGTTTAGTTTGCAAAAATTACCATATGACCAAAGGTTTCTTTGGACTTTATTTTATTTTATCCAGTAACTCATAAATTAATGCAGAACTTCCACAGCAGACCTTTTGCTGTCTATTCATTACTTTCAGTTGCTGTCTGTGCAATTTCCTTTTATTAACGTACAAACAAAACATGATGAATTAAACATGCTATTCCATGTACTTTTTGGCAAGCATCAGACATGAGGCAATTGAAGACAGTTATTTCCAGCTGTACAGTGCTAGCACACAGTAACATTTAAATAATACTGGAGAAAGTATAATAGGTATTTTGGTTTTAACAATACTATCCTTTAAGCTTCCAAACTCAATCATTTAAACTAATTACTTCCGGTGATACTACTGTTATATAGAGAAGTGCCATAGAGAATTTAAATTATTTCTGACATAAAAAAAAAGAAAAAAACCTTCAGAAATAATAGCTTTATTATAGCTCAGTAGCTGAATACATATAGATCAAAGTCAAATCAGTGGTGTAAATATATTTTCATGGGTAAAGAACTATTTCTAGCATAAATAAACTTAGTTTGCCTTTTTTTATGTTAGAGAATTGCATAATGTTAAGAAAATAATTCATCATGGTTTTACATTAAAATTGGCTGTAAGGATGTAAGTTGTTTCTAAAGTGACCATTTTAATATTGTATCCAAGGTTTTCAATATATTCATCTGTATAACCTTCAGTTCAAGGCCACCTCTACTAAGCAACCATTGTTGTTGTTGTTTTGCTGGTCCTTTGGCTTATGGCTTTCTATAGCTTCCATTCCATTTAGTAATTCCTTCTCAGAGGTTTTGATTTTGTTATAAATTCATATATACGTTAAAAAAATAAAGGTTGGACTCAAAATCCTTCAGCAAAACCATACAGCCCCAAAATCTTAAAATACTATCTTCTATTGACAGAGAGAGAGTGTCCAGCATTCTTATTTAAACATACATTTACAGTGGTGTTCTACGGTAAAGACTCAAAATATTGCAGTATCACTATTATAAAACATTAGGCCAGTTCTGTTCTTGCATTTACCAGGACAACTCCCAGTGCAGGACCTTTGCAGCTCAGAAAATCAAATAATGCAAGTTGGGCCCCAAAACTTGAGGCACACAAAATTAGTGAATACTTCCAAAAATGTTGCCCCAGTATTCTGTCATACTTGATTCTGCAAACTATTTCTATTCAACAAAGCAAATAAGCATATTCATAGATTCCTAGAGTTTAAGGACAGAAGGAACCATTTTATCGTCTAGTCTGACCTCCTATATATCACAGGCCATTAAACCTTACCCAGAACTCCTGTACTGTGCCCAATAACTTGTGTTTGGCTAAAGCATATCTTCCAGAAATGCATCTAGTCTTGCTTTGAAGACATGCTGTTAAGAGATGGAGAATACACCTCCCTTTGTACTATGTTCCCACAGTTTATCCTTACTGTTAAAAAGATGTGCCTAATTTTTAACTTGAATTTGTCCGGCTTTCTTGTTATGCATTTCTCTGCTAGATTAAAAAGTCCTTTTGTATTTTCTCCCTGTGTAGGTGCATATATCCTGTAATCAAGTCACCTCTCAATCTTTTTGATAAGCTAAACAGATGCCACTCTTTACATTTCTCACTGTAAAGCATTTTCTCCTAACCTCAAATCATCTTTCTGGCTCTTTTCTGAATCCTCTCCAATTTTTCAACATCCTTGTTAAAAGGTGGACATCAGAACTGTATTCAGTATCGCAGAATCATCTTAATCATTGCCACATAAGGGAAATAACTGGCTAGGCAGTAGTTCTGCTGTAAATAATATAGGGGTTATATGGATCACAAATTGAATATTAATCAACAATGTGATATCCTTTCTGGGACATATCAACAGGTGTTTTATATGTAACACTCAGGAGGTAACTGTTCAGCTTTACTTGGCTTTGGTGAGGCCTCAGCTGGAGGATTGTGTCTTGTCTGGGGCATAACACTTTCAGAAAGATGTGGACAAATTGAAAAGATTCCAGAGCAACAAAAATGATTAATGGTTTAGAAAACATAACCTGAAAGGAAAGATTTTAAAAATGGTCATGGTTAGTTTGAGAAAAGAAGATTGAGCATGGGAGGGCACTTGACAACAGTCTTCAGATATGTTAAGGACTGTTATAAAGAGGATGGTGATCTGTTGTTCTCCATGTCCACCAAAGGTAGGCCAAGAAGTAGTGGGTTTAATCTGCAGCAAGGGAGATGGGTTTAATCGGCAGCAAGGTTAGATATTAGGAAAAGCTTACTAACTCTGAGACTAGGCAAGTACTGAAATAGGTTATCAAGGGAGGTTGTAGAATCCCTGTCACTGAGGGTTTTAAAAAATAGGTTAGACAAACACCTGTCGGGGATGATCCAGGTATACTTGGTCCTGCCTCAGCCCAGGAGGCTGGACTAGATGACCTCGTGAGTCCCTTCCAGCCCTACATTCCTGTAATTCTATATACAGAGTTAAAGTATAATTAACTTTAAGCACATGCTTAGTTTTCATTGAGTTAAATGGGACTTAAGCATGTTCTTATGTACTTTGTAGAATTGAGGACTTAATATGTTAAAAACACAGACCACCATTTTGGAATGACTTCTATTAATAGCTTTATTTTTCTCTCTTACAAAATACACTAATAAAACTGATTTTTTTAAACTGTCCACTGAATCAATTAAAATCATGGAAGTTTTAAACATTTTTTTAAATTGTGGATAAGTACAGGGTGTAACATTTGTCTTCTGTTATGTCTCTGTCTTTGCATCTGAAGTATTAGTGCAAAAATGTCCATAGCTACACAGTGAACATGTCTGGCCATCATATTACCACCCCAAGCTGTAGAAAATATTCTTAGAGGATTTATATCTCAGAACATTTACAGGTATAAATTTAGGTGACTATGGAGATGATTTAGAAATCATTCATTAGCAAAGCACTGTCAAAGCATGTATCCTCTTCAGTATCATTTTTGTCCCTTTCCCCTGATACTTTTAGAGCAACAACATTTGAAAATGTAACTGCCAATGTCTCTATGATTCATACTGTAATAAAAATAATAAAAACAAATATTACTTTCATTATTTACTATATAAATGAGTGAACAGATCTAATCATCTTTGGAGCTAAGGTTGTGATCAGCACCAAAGTAAAACACATGCCAAAACACTTTAAAGTAGGAATCAGATTACTCATGGGCTTAAAGCTAAGCATATGCTTACGAGCTTTGTTGAAAAGGGTCATGGATTCTTGACATATTAAGGAGTTTTCACAATTAAAGGGCCCAATTCTGCACTCATTCTTACCTCATTCACACAAGTTGTCCCAGCTGTCAATGGGTGATTGTGTGAGCAAGGATTACTCATTTGAGTAAGGGTTGCAAGATTCATTCCTTCTACCAGATTTTTCAGGCAACTTGCAGCTCATGAGTTAATATTAAAGTTTATGCCTTGAATTTCTTGTGACTAATTTAAAGGTCATACTTCTTAACTGTTGCAAATTTTTGCCTATGGAACCTTTGACATTATAAAATGAAATATAATCTCATAACATTCTAAAATTCATTCAGTTAATAGATTCTGTTTCATACTATGTGGAGTTTCACGTCTTGAAAGCCTGGCATTCCAAGCCCAATTATTCAAGAAAAAAAAAAGTACAGTGTAATTGACTATGCAGATACCTGTAAAGAGTAGCAGGAAGCAAAAATACTGTATCTAGAATATTAAGGGGCACTAATTTCTTGAAAATGAAGAAGTTAAATTAAAAAGGTGGTAGTTAAAAAATATTGTTTGTTCCAAAGTTTTCCTGGGAAGACAAGAGTATCAATTTCTGGTATTCCTATTTCATGTTGAGTGATATCTTAGTCTGAGAGTAGCTCCATCTAAATCACTGAAGCTAGTCAAACTACTACTCAACAAGAGTAAGGTTATCAGAATGTAATCCTCTGGGAATGTATTTTCATGCTCACAGAATGTCCAGGTAGTAGACTTATTAACTGAACAATTTATCAAGTTTTCAAAGTAATACAAGGATTCAGCCTTTATAACCACTGGAACATATGCCATTCTATGTAATTTTATGACTCTGAAAGTATGTCTACACTCCAAAAAAAACCCACCTGCAACAGTGAGTCTTAGAGTCTAGCTTGTAAGGCTAATGCTATGGTGCTAAAAAGAACAATGTACACTTTTCTGCTCTGGCAATTAGATTTGGAGGTGACACTATCACCTTTGTGTATGGAGATCACATCAAGTCTTGTCTGGAAATCTTGGATGCATTCCACCTACCAACACCCTTGTATTCTGCCTTCTGGCTGGCGTGCTGTAAGAATACAGTAATATCTTTTAGATGACGTTAAATCAAAGTTTTCCAGAGATTAATGATTACATGGTAAATTTTGAAAAAAAGAAGGGGTTATAAATCTGGTGTCCTGACAAATTTTTTCAGTCGTCTTCATAACCCCTCCGTAAGACAAGGGTATGGTCTCTTTGGAAACAAGCATTCATGCTCAAAGAGATGCCCTGTTTAAAAAAAGCTGCTAAAAGATTAACGGATATCTAATGCTCTAGGACACATTGCAATATGCCATTTTTGGAATGCCACGGTTTCACGGTTGCCTTAAAGTATAATTTTATTTCTTTGCTCGGCATACAGAATGCAGATGGCTCTATTTTACAGTAGGTTATTGAAACACTGGCATTTTGAAATACCATAGTATTCAAGACCACACATTATATATATATATAAATCCTGGTTTGAAGGTTGTGAGACAGCTTTTGGAATTTTAGTCCAAGAAAATGATTGCTTCCTTTTACATTATTATTTCCTGAAGCAAAGGTTGCTGCATGAATAAAACTGGTTGTCAGCAGAACATTTAAATCTAGTAAATATATCTGAAATACCTTTTTTAGTTTTTATTTCATATTCAGCAGCATTTTAAGAGGATGCTCTGCAGCTTAGTACACTCTTAAAAGAAGAAAGTGGTTTTTTGCACAGTATATCAGAGTCAATGAAAATGTTGCCTTTTTATCAAAATCTACGTTTAATATGTTAGCTTTAAACGGTCAAATGTTTTAATTATATTGTCTTTTTGAGGAAAAAAGTAAAACTTACTTGCTTTAAACACGCGAATAAATGCTCCTGATACTGGCGATTGATTCTCTCAAAGATTTCAGATGAGCATATTGATATGCTTCAGGATTTCAGTGGAATTTTTGCAGAGGTAAATACATTAAAATTTCTATTATTTAAGCAAGAGATTTAGATTTGTTATTTAACAAATAGTTCTTTAAAATATTACTGATATATATTGAGTGTCTACATTAGATTGCTGGCTTTTAAGGATGTAACACGCATCCTATTGTTGTCATAACTGAAATTAACTCAAACTAAACAGTGTAGCAAAAACATTGACACTTGCTTTGCCTGTAGAAACCTGCAGGCTTACTTGTACTTTGTGTCTACCAGATATACCCTGGGGAACCAAATGCCAGAAATTACAGCACTGAAATGGCAATAGATGTGTTAAGACCACTAAATAAGACATGGCACATAGGTTTTAATTTGATACATGAACAGTAATATATGGCATTAAATGAAGACATCTTGATGATCTGCATTAAGTCTTTAAAATGTCTGTAAGTGTAGTGCTTGTGCAATATGTTACATTAACATTCCCGAAGTCTGAAAACTTCTATTTATCTCTAAAATAGCTCCAATGTGAGCAATAGAAATGCAGGTTTCATCTCACTGCCCTACCAATGGGTCTCACACCTGGACTAGAGGAACAGGGATGATACTGCACTTTTACTGACCGTCTTCTTTGAAGGGCCTATTCTCTGAGGTGCTGAATACCTGCTGAGAATACCAGGGCTCAGGCCCTGCAATTACTAAAAAAGGCATCCAAATTGGTACTAGTTGTGGTGGTAGTTTTGTCTTAGGGGCACCTGTCCAATCGGAAACAGAACTCTCCTCATGCAGACCATTCAACAGCCCTGAAACTGTGACCACCTTACAACGCATGGACAGACTCCTCACCCATGTGCAGCCCTATTGACTGCTATGGGGCTTTGTGTAGATGCAAGAGTTGGCTTAGATGAGTAATCTGAAAAATTAGGGCTCTGGAGACTACTGCCTTTGGCCATATCCAGAATAGAGATGTAGAAGTGAAAGGCCTGATTGACCTTCCCTAAGACTTGAACCACCCAGCCTTCCATGAACTCACTTTTGAAACAAAACTATTAGAAAAAATTTGATTTAGAAGACTAAAAATACCAAGAGTCTGAGAATGAACTTTCATATAAAAGAGATCAAATGGAATAACTCTACTTTTCTATTTTCACTGTTCTGTCTTCACTCTATATATAAGCAAAAAAAAGTCACATTATTTATTCCTATTGATATAATACACATATCATTGTTCATGCTAAAGGGGATTCCAAGATATCTGTCATGTGCTGGCTTCTGTAGTTATGGTTGCTATATAGAAGTACCTAGACAGATACATATACTACCACTCTAATGCACCTATTACCAGAGCCATATTAGACTTTTAGTTATACTGGTGTAAATTTGGAATATCTTCACTGAAAGTAATAACTAGAGAAAGTTCAGAAAAAGCTCAGGTCAGACACTGAATTAATTGAATAGTTTGAAGTTTTTCCCTGCTGGAAATTTGGCCACATCACCAAAACAACAAAACAAAACAAAACAGAACAGAACAAAACAAAAGCCATAAACTGGGCTATCCTGAGAACAGCTGACAGACTGTGGAGACTCAAATCTGAGAACAGCTGGCAGGCTTGAATAGAAAGTAGGATGTTGCAAGCCAGAACTGAAAGTGACTGTCAAAACTCTGCATCTAATGCTCAACCGCGCTGTAAACTTGATTCTCCACTCAAATCATCACTTTGAAATTAGTAAGAACAGGCATTACAGCGGCTCCAGAATAAGTTGGAAGAATAAACCCCAACTTTTGGATAGAGGCACAGGCAAAAAGGGCCCTGAAAAAGCTAAGTGGTTTCCCATTACTTCCTCGGAATATAAGTATTAAGTCCAAGCCAGGAAGACATTGTAATGAATGTATTTGGGACCAGATTGTCCACAATACTTCTGCAAGCAGAAGGAACCCATATCTGTGGAACTGGCTAAGAGGGCATAAAAGGGGAAACTGGCATGATCTCTCCTCTGGAATGCAATAAAACTCCGTCCTCTGAAGTGTCATGAGGATTGGGCTCTGTGAAATTTCAGGGACTTGAAGAAGAAGAAGCTGTGTTTTATATCATTGCCTTCTCCACAAAGCAGTGATGGATATGTTTTCATATTGCTGTGCCTAAGTTAATATTACTTGGAGCAGTAGTTAGTCTTCATGTCTCCTCCACTCTTAGGAGTGGGAGAAGGTGGAGTTGTGCAGGCATAGATCGGCTACCCAATAAAAACAGAATTCTGCAGGAGTCATGCCTCCCCAGGCGAGGAGAGAGAGAAAATCTGAAGCACACAAGTCATTTCTACTCAGCACTGGGGTTCCCTTCCTGTCATATCTCCAGCATCTATGTGACTGGAAGGATGAACCTTTACCTCCTTCAACATTTCCCTAAAATACTCTTCCTTGAAAAGTGAATATAAAGATGATGTCAATCCCCCATAGGCATATCCTGAGAAGGGTAGCATTTGCTCCTTAATGTTTGAGATAGATTTAGTTTAAGAAAACTTGAATGCAACTTTGGAACCTGCTAAAAACATGGCTTGATCCTGTCTACCCTTCACAATGGAAATAAGAGCAGGGGCATGTTTTGTTATGATGCGGTCTCCTAGTTTGGTAGTGGAGATTTGAAAAGAGGAGAAGTTGATAAGGCAGAGAAATGCAGGAAGGATGAAGAAGTGAAGGCATTTGCACCTACAGTGGTGAGATTGAGAGAAGAGACAGAGAGAAAGCAGCTGATGGATGAATGAAAGGAGCAGTGAGGAGAAAAGAGATATGCAAAAGATCCATGATGTAAACCATAGAAAGTTCTCAGGAAGTTTGTCAAACAAGGAGGGTAATTTTGAACTAGATTCTAAAATCTCTGGAAAGCCAATAAAATCATTTATGGCTCAGAGCGATGTGATCAAATTTCTTGGTATATGTAAGAAAGCAGGCTGCAGCATTTTGCATTCCAGAGACCAGAAAATTGGGGGCATTTGAGAGAAGGGAGATGCAACAGTGAAATAAATGCCGAATGTTTTGCTGGAGAGAGATTTCAGGCAGCATAATTCAGGGGACGTAGTATGTAGAGATTATAGGTAGATTTAAATTGTATGAGACGCAAGAGGAGAAGGAAAGTTCCAAGAGCATATCCAAGACTGGGAGCGGAGGAGGCAAATGGGAGTGAGAATTAAGGACAGAGAAGGGTTTTTGGGGAAGTTCTTCCTATCCTAAGAAAGCACGTCTCTCTTTGAGATGTTCCGCAGAAGGAAGAGGAGACAAAGCCTTGAGTTTAAGTCAAGGCAGAGTGTGAGGAATCATTAAAGGTGTAAAAAGATACATTCAAGTAAGTGTCATCAGTGTGAAAATGGAACATGTAGTTATGTTAAAGGTAGTTAAATAAGATGACTATATGGTACATTAAAAAGAGCAGAGAGCTGACAATTTAACCTAATGAGACTCCAGGAGCCAATTCCTGCTCTCATAGCTATAGTAACTTTGATGATTTCAGTGGAGTTAGATAGTATTTTTACTCATGTTACAGAGGAAAGTATTTGGGCCCATATCCTGACAAGGATTGTATTATGCGATTTGGGTTAAGATGGAAATTCAAATTTATACATATGAAGGAAATGTTAGTGGACTTCTGATTTTAGTGAAGGACATTTTAACTCAATAGATAAATACACCCCCTTCTCCCTCATTTAAAGATCTATGGATGATGTATTACAAAGGAAAAACTTGTTGTTATAGACTTACCTGTGGTCTTGTGTGGGTTGAAGTCTGCTTCTTATGTATCCCACTTATCAGCCACACCAGTTGCTTGTTTAGCTCCTTTGATACACAATAGTAGAAGGGATGACATGATCCATGATCAGAGTCTTTTAGGGCAGGGGTCTCCAAACTATGGCCCAGTGGCCAGATCCGGCCCGTGGCTTTGATTTGTCTGGCCCTCCAGCTGAGCAGGCACATGGAGCAGGTGCATGGAGAAGCCACCGCTGCCCCCCCAAGCCCTGCGAGTAGCTGTTAGCAGCCCCATGTGGGGAAGGGTGAGTGCCCCCGCGGCAGCAGCAGGAGGAGTAAAAGGGGGGTGCGGCAGTGGCCGGAGTAGCAAGTGGGGGGTCTCAGCAGTGGCCGGAGGAGCAAAGGGGAATTTTGCATATATTTGCATATGTTTAATTTTTTCACAGTCGCTTCGGCCCGCGAAGCCCCTTCAAAAATCTAATATGGCCCTTGTCTCATGAAGTTTGGAGACCCTGTTTTAGGGTATAACCAGGCACCCAGTGATCTCATGTAATGTAAAGTATGGGAGGTCTGAAGCAGTGTAGTAAGTGGAGTCAGAACTACATTTGGTTTCCTTGAGATAGGAAGGGCTGGAATGAGATTTCTTGTGCATCTTTGGGCTCTGTATAACTCAGAATCCATAGCGCTCTACACTTATGCTTCCCGAGGGGATAATGCCTTGACAGCACTGTTCAGTGAACCACATGGAGTTTTCTGAGTTACTTTTCAGATTCCACACCTAGGAGAAATCTGGGTCTGATAACCTCTATTACATCCAGATCTTCAACCACAGATCTGTGAAAATAATCTCTCAATGTTCTGAGGTCACATGTACATCTATTAAGTAGCTGAGAATAAGGCCAGTGATATCAGCCTCTCATTTCCATGTAGGATAAAATTTAGTCACAACATTAAGAAAGAAACTACACAGACAGAAAACATATGACACTGATCCTCTAGCTGAACTGTTATCAGAGAACAGCTTGTGGGACAGGAAAGGGGTAAAAGTGGATTTTTGCCATCTTTGTGTTCCACTGATCCTAGGGACCCAGCACAACTTAGAGCAGCTGAAGGGGCTGTTACACCCACAAAGAACCAGCAGGGGCTCTGGGGTGCTACTGACACACGGCCTAGGGTGGAGGGTGTGAGAAGAGGGAGGTATACAGCTAGCATAGCAATCCTAAAACTTTTGGGGATTCCCACGTCAGCTGTCTGACTGGGCCATCTTTATGACGCCTTTTTGCCACTAGAACAACACAAATGGGCTGTAGTGGAGGCCATAATCTGACCCGACATGCAAAGTGTAGTGTAATAATCTACTTATGTACATGGATGAATGTAGAGTTTGTGCCTAGCAAACTTTTGAGGAAAATCTCTGAGCACCAGGTACATGCAAATTACAGGGGGTATTGTATTTATTCTTGGATCTCCTGTGACCCTAAACCTAAAGGAGAGAGTTTGAGTTGGAGAAGAGGGAGATTATTTGAATAGTATAGTTTTCCTAAGGTCCCAAAAGGAAAAACCCACACTAAAATAACAATATAAAGTGTGTAAATGGAAGCTGGTTTGTACCAGGCAGGCTGGCAAATATAATGTGTAACTGAAAGAGGCACCAAAAACTTTTCTCTCCTATTAAAAACCTAAAGAATTGTAATTTAAACTTAATTAGAATTTCAAGTAAAACAATACACATTCACCAATGAGCAGGAAACATGCAAAATAATGTCCTTCTTCAGGAAGTTGGTTTGGTTTGGCTCTGACAAGCTGCCAACTGTCAAACTTAAGTAAACATTTTCTTAAGGAACTTGCATACTCACAGATGAAAATGTACAGGAATTGAAATAAATACAAGAAAAAAGAGATACTATCAAATCTTATTAAAGTTTACCTGTATGGTGGTTGCATTCTGCTTCTGATGGAGGAATGATAGTGTATAGGATTCCAGTGAAACGTTTGTTTAAAGATTTCTACAATAGCTAAAAATATTAAGTACTTTCCTTTAGATAGATAGATAGATAGATAGATAGATAGATAGATAGATAGATAGATAGAT
>ML677342.1:23404843-23439452 GCA_007922305.1 Dermatemys mawii | reverse complement strand
GATAGATAGATAGATAGATAGATAGATAGATAGATAGATAGATAGATCCATTTATTGGAGTTGTGAGGGCTTTAGCCAATGCCTGGTTGTACGGCCACTGGTTAGTCACATGGGTAAAACATCCTCACCACTCTAACAAATTTACTCATAAATGTCAGTATATCTAGTTTAAAATATAAGAGATAGCCCTGAAGTATCAGCACACTGCAGCAGAAACGGAAATCACAGCCCCAGGCCTGCAGTCAGAAGGTACCTAGGCAGGTCTTTAAGCTGCCAGGGGTCAATAAGGCTTCACTCAGCTCAGGTGTCAGCTTGTACAGAGCAAATTGCAGGATCAAGGTCTGGATTTGTAATCTTCATCTTTCTCTCCTATCCATCTGTTTGTCTACTCATATTTTTAGAATGCATTCAAGACAGGTATCTGAACACCTTATAGTGGAAATGCACTATTATGTTATTGTATGTGAACTAGGTCAAGTCAGCTAATGGGATTCCATGAGATTTTGCTTAATTAAGAGATGCAGAAATTTGGCCCAAATACTGAACTTCTAAGTTAACTTTTGATTTTATTGCAATTCTCACAATATTTAGTCCTGTTCTTGAAACCCCAGCTTATGGAAGCAGCAGAGTAAAGGAGAACTTCAGCTTTTATGTAAAAACAAGATTCTAGTGCTCCTGGTGACAGAAAAAAGGTTAAAAACATGACAAACACATAATCTGCACTCCCACTTACAGTTCAAACACCAAAAGGCAAATAAAAGGAAACCAAAATGTATTATTTTAAAAATTGTCTTAAAGCCAGTTGTAGGGTTATTGGGGCCTGATTCATGCTTTTTGAATGCTTGGAGTTGGCAATACTTAAGTGTAGCGATAGGGTACTCATTGTTAGTTACCATATTATAGAGAATACAAAACCCATACCTGATGATACTAAATTCAGTATTGTCCCCACTTTCGGCCTGATTGACTTGCAAATATTTGTCAGTGTTGGATGTCAATTGCAAAAACCTGGTCAGGAAATTTATCAAAAATCAGATACACAGCCCACAGGAATCCATTAAAAAATAAATAAAAGAAGCCACTCAACATCAAGCAAAGGAAATGTGTAAGGCCAACCGAAAGAGAGAACTCATGCAAATCACTTATTTCCTGCCATTGCCAAATGGAGTGCACTGAAATTATCTCAGATGGGGCAAAACAATAGTGTTAAAATACAGGTCACAAAAATGAGGAATAACTCAGTGTCCTCCTTGGAGCTTAGAAGTACAACTCTAACCAGCAGTCTATTAAGGTTCCTATATTCATTCCTAAGTGTAGATTCAAGGAGGTGGAGAGCACAGATGAAAATAAGATGGTGGGCATGAGAGGAGCTGCAGTGGGAGGAAGGAAGAAGAGGGGTCTAAGGAAAATTGCAGAGGGAGATTCTGGCATGAACTGGCCACATGGCCAAGAGAAAAAGAAATGGCCCATGTTACAGGGAGGTATCAGAAGGAAGTGAAACATCTTCCATTGGACTGACTGAGCCCCATCATAATTGTCACAGAAGAAGCAGTTGAGCTGTCCAAGCTACATGTACTATAAGGAGGACACTGCCTGGAATTGTACCTGCATAGGTGTTAGACACACATCATTCAGTTAAAGGCAAAAACCAGATTTTTTTCTGGAATTCAAGCTGAATAAGTATTACTAGATAAATTTCAGCACAGCCTTAATGGCTCAAAACTCCAAGACACATGAACAACAAGATCTCCAGTGCAGTGAATTTACAGACTAGCATATACACAATGAATTAGTATCGGAGGGGTAGCCATATTAATCTGTATCCACAAAAACAACGAGGAGTCCAGTGGCACCTTAAAGACTAACAGGTTTATTTGGGCATAAGCTTTCATGGATGAAAAACCTACTTCTTCAGACGCATAGCGTAAAAATTACAGATGCAGGCATAAATATACTGACACATGAAGAGAAGGGAGTTAACTTACAAGTGGAGAACCAGTGTTGACAGGGCCAATTCAATAAGGCTGGATGTGGTCCACTCCCAATAAATGATGAGGATGTGTCAATACTAAGAGAGGGAAAATTGCTTTTATAGTGAGCCAGCCACTCCAAGTCCCTATTCAAGCCCAAATTAATGGAGTTAAATTTGCGAATGAAGTGTGGCTCTGCAGTTTCTCTTTGAAGTCTGTTTCTGAAGTTTTTTTGTTGAAGTATGGCTACTTTTAAATTTGTTATAAAATGTCCAGGGAGATTGAAGTGGGCCACACTGCTGCTGTACCACACAGATTGTGGAAAGAGTTGGATTACTCCAGTGATCTCTACTTGGTTTAGCTTTGAAGTCCACTTGCAAGAACTGACCATTCTTCTACCCTTTGTTTTCTATCTTTTAACCAGTTACTTATCCATGAGAAGAACTTTCCTCATATCATATGCCTGATTACTTTGTTTAAGTTCCTTTGAAGATGGACCTTGTCAAAGGCTTTCTGAAAGTCCAAGTACACAATATCCACTGGATCACTCTTGTCACCATTTGTTGACACACTCAAATAATTCAAATAGATTGGTGAGGCATGATTTCCCTTTACAAAAGCAGTGTTGACTCTTCCCCAACATATCGTGTTAATCTATGTATCTGATAATTCTGTTCTTTACTATAGTTTCAACTAATTTGTTGGTACTGAAGTTAGGTTTACAGGCCTGTAATTGCCAGGATTGCCCCTGGAGCCTTTTTTAATAATTATATTAGCTATCCTTCAGTCATCTGGTACAGAGGCTGATTTACATTTGGTAGTTCTGCAATTTCAAATTTGAATTCCATCTGAACTGGTCACCATCTGGTCCTCGTGACTTATTACTGTGTAATTTATCCATTTGTTACAAAACCTTTTTTACTGACACCTCAATCTGGGACAGTTGCTCAGATTTGTCTCCTAAAAAGAATGGCTCAGGTGTGGGAATCTCCCTCACATCCTCTGCCATAAAGAATAGTGACAAGAGTTCATTTAGCTTCTCCACGACAGCCTGTCTTCCTTGAGTGCTTGTTTGGAACTTTGATCCTCCAGTGGCCCATCTGATTGTTTGGCAGGCTTCCTGTTTCTGATGTACTTAAGAAAAAAATTCTATTAGTTTTTGTGTCTTTTGGTAGCTGTTCTTCAAATTCTTTTTTGGCCTGCCTAATTATACTTTTATGTTTGACTTGCCAGAGTTTTTGCTCCTTTCTGTTTTCCTCACTAGTATTTGACATCCAATTGGTAAAGGATGCCTTTTTGCCTCTAACCACCTCTTTATTCTGTTTAGTCATGGTGCTGTTTTTTTAGGTTTTCTTACTGTTGTTATTTATTTATTCATAATATGCATTTTGTTTTGAGTCCCTATTATAGTGTTTTAAATAGTCTCCATGCAGTTTGCAGGCATTTTATCCTAGTGACAATTCCTTTTCTTTTCCATTTAACTAGCTTCTTCATTTTTGCATAATTTCAATTTTTGAACTGAAATGCTACTGTGATAGGTTTCTTTGCCATTTTTCCCCCTCAAAGGATGTTAAATTCCATTACATGATGGTCACTATTGCCAACCAGTTTAGCTGTGTTCACCTGTGCTGCATTTAGGAAGACTTGCCTCTTCCCTTGTGGGTTCCAGGACAAGCTGCTTCAAGAAGCAATCATTGATGGTGTCTAGAAATTTTATCTCTGTATCCCTTGCTGACGTGACATATACCCAGTCCGTATGAGGATAGCTGAAATTCCCCATTACTATTGCGTTTTCTGCCTTTGTAGCCTCTCTAATCTCTCTTAGTGCTTTACAATCACTGTCATCATTCTGGTCAGGTGGAGAGTAGTATATTTTTACTGCTGAACTCTTGTTGTTTAACTATAAAATTTCTATCCATATAGAGTCTATATATTCATTTAAGACTTTTACTATATTTAACTCTATACTTTCCTTCACATATAGTGTCTCTGTCATTCCTATATATTTTGTATCCTGATATTACTGTATCCCATTGATTTTTCTCATTCCACCAAGTTTCCATGATGCCTATTATATCAATATATTCAATATCCTTGTGCATAGCGGACCCAACTTTACAAACTATTATTCACATGAATAAGGCCTATACACATGAATAAGGATTTGCAGGCTCAGGACTACAAAGCCCATATCCACTACTCTTCTCAAATTTCAGAATACTGTAAATGTCAAGGATAATCTTAGCTTTCATTTAATACGGGAGGTCCCATTAGAGTGATAGCCTTGAAAATGTAAGCCAGTGAAAATCAATGTAAACTGATAGCTGAGGCTAGAAATTTGTCACTGTGATTTGTCCAATAACTCATGTGTTACAGGGTTACTCTTTGTGGCCCTGTGAAGATCCCATCATCTCCATTTTAGGGGAGAGAGGGAATGGGGAGGAATGCCAAACTAACTGGTGGCTACAGTGGACTCAGGGCTGCATAGGCCGCCATTAGTGGTGCTAAAGTCAACAGTCTTCTCCCATCTACCAGGCCATAGCTGAACTATACCTCTGCTGAGCAGTGAGTGATCATCTGATCAAATAGGGCACAGCTCAGTAATGTGAGCAGCAGTACAGACTAGGGGTTTGGAAACAAGGGACACCTGAATTCTAGTTTTGGCTCTGCCGCAGACTTCCCCTGTTGCCTGGACTTAACTTCTCTGTCCCAGTTGGGCCATAAGGTGAATAGAAAGCTGGCTGGATCGTCGGGCTCAGCAGGTAGTGATCAATGGCTCCATGTCTAGTTGGCAGCCAGCATCAAGAGAGTGCCCCAAGAGTCGGTCCTGGGGTTGGTTTTATTCAATATCTTTATCAATGATCTGGATGATGGCATGGACTGCACCCTCAGCAAGTTTGCAGATGGCACTAAACTGGGAGGAGTGATAGATATGCTGGAGGGTAGGGATAGAATACAGAGGGACGTAGACAAATTAGAGGATTAGGCCAAAAGAAATCTGATGAGGTTCAACAAGGACAAGTGCAGAGTCCTGCACTTAGTACGGAAGAATCCCATGCACTGCTACATACTAGGGACTGAATGGCTAGGCAGCAATTCTGCAGAAAAGGACCTAGGGTTACAGTGCACGAGAAGCTGGATATAAGTCAACAGTGTGCCCTTCTTGCCAAGAAGGCTAACAGCATTTTGGGCTGTATAAGTTGGGGCATTGCCAGCGGATCGTTCCCCTCTATACAGACCTTGCTAAGGCCTGATCTGTAGTGGGGCATTGCCAGCGGATCGTTCCCCTCTATTCGACATTGGTAAGGCCTCATCTGTAGTGTGGGCCCCCACTTTTGGGGCCCACACTACAAGAAGGATGTGGAAAAATTGGAAAGAGTCCATTGGAAGGCAACAAAAATGATTAGGGTCCTGGAGTACATGGCTTATAAGGAGAGGCTGAGAGAACTGGGATTGTTTAGTCTACAAAAGAGAAGACTGAGGGGAGATTTGATAGCTGCTTTCCACCATCTGAAAGGGCATTCCAAAGAGGATGGATCTAGACTGTTCTCAGTGGTACCAGATGATAGAACAAGGAGTAATGGTCTCAAGTTGCAGTGGGGAAGGTTTAGGTTGGATATTAGGAAAAACATTTTCATTAGGAGGGTGATGAAGCACTGGAATGGGTTACCTTGGGAGGTGGTAGAATCTCCTTCCTTAGAGGTTTTTAAGGTCAGGTTTGACAAAGCCCTGGCTGGGATGATTTAGTTGGGGATTGGTCCTGCTTTGAGCAGGGGGTTGGACTACATGACCTCCCAAGGTCCCTTCCAACCCTGATATTCTATGATTCTATGCAAATTGCTCCATCTATATATTGGAACTAATAATATGTATCTAGCTGACAATAGTGATATGGCTAGTAAGTATTAAATATATCTGAGTAAAGTATTTTTATATTGTGGGGGAGGGGTGATGCAGGATGTCTTTGCAAGACAATAGTGGCCTAAAGACAACAGCTGCTCTAAAGTTGGCATAAAGGGAACATAGGTCAAAAGTGAGGCCATTACAGTGAATATTGATACTGCACTCCCCGGCAGTGACACCCCCAGTGGAAGGGGCATTCCTGGGCAGAGTTAAGGGATGGGCAGGGAATGGAGGGAGATGCAGTTTAGAAATGGACGGAACAGGCTGGACTCCATTAAGATGATCCAGGGCCATAATCAGATCCCATACAGAGATCCTTGAACCACTTCCCCTCCTCCATCATGGCTACATGCTCCTCTTTAGGGTGTTGGTGATAAGGGCCTTTAACTAAAAATCACTGAGGTGGTGAGGGGATCCCGCATCTCTTCTTCAGGCAGGCTGGGGCCTCCCACTTCCAGAAGCCCTGGCTCCTTGTCTTTGTGCAAGCTGAAGGAAGGAAGCAGAGGACTTTATGGGGTGGGCATGGGGATGTGGGGGAGAGAAAGTGTTAGGGGTTGTTCTGCTGTCATCCCAGGGGAGGACTCTATTTTGTGAAAAAGGACAGAGAAAATCTGAAAAATGCAACTACACATAAACTACACACACAAACAGTGACTGCATATATACTGGTCCATGTTGGTTCTCAGTGCAATTACACAATATCATTATATATACTTAAAATAGTCACATGGTCATCCTTCATTGTAACACCAAAACAGAGATGCTATAGTTTGTTTTGGATGTCCTTTAACACCTTTCCAGTTCCTGTCCCACCTCTAATGTTTTTTCTTCTTTTTTTAGTGCCATCATAGATTGAATGAAGATGACATTAAAGAATTCATGAAATTATACTTCATCTTTGTGATATATTTTATGTGTAAGAATTCCCTTCTCAACAGTATTTTGACTGTATCTGAGTCATTTCCAGTCCTCATTTTCTTCTCTGAAAAATCACTTTTGTTAATTGTCAGAACAAATTGGGTTTGTCTTAAGTATAACTTTAAGTAGCAATTATAAATTTGGTTTCTGAAACCAGACATAGTTTAAAGATACGCTTAACTAATGCTGGAGAGAAATGCTAATGATAGCATTCTGCTTTGGTTTGTGACTTTTTGAAAAAGATTTGCATTTGTAGAGTACATATGAAAAAGAAAAAAATATAGATCAAGGTCTTTGTCTTACAACCTTTATTCACATAAACCTTTATAACAAATGGCCAAATCCCATATGAATAAACCATACATATCAATAGTCCCATCACCATCAGTGGGACCACCCACATGCATATGTGTTAGTCATCAGAATAAGGATTTCCAAGCTAAGGACCAAAACCAGGTCTCAGTACAAACCTGGACCTGGCACAACCTCACTCACCCAAGTAGTCCATAGTCATGCTTTTGACACAGTCCTACATTATAAGCAAACTAGGGAAATGTGGTCTAATGTGGCATAACTGGTTAAAAGATTGTACTCAAAGAGTAGTTACCAATGGTTCACTGTCAAACTGGGAAAGTGCATCTACTGAACCCTCACAGGGGTCAGTCCTGGGTTAGGTATTATTCAATATTTTCATTAGTGATTTGGAGAATAGAGGAGAGAGAATGTTTTTAAGAGTAGATGGTGATCCCAGGATGCGAGGGGTTGCTAACACTTTGAAGGAAAAGATTAGAATTCAAAAGGACCTTGACAAATTAGAGAACTTGTTTGAAATCAACAAGATGAAATTCAATAAAGATAAGTGTAAAATACTTCACTTAGGAACAAAAAAAATCAAATGTGCCACTCCAAAATGTGAAATAACTGTGTAGGTGTTAGTATTGCTGAAAAGGATCTGTGGGTTATGGTAGATCATATAGTGAATATGAGTTAACCACCTGATGCAATTGTGAAAAGGCTAATATTATTCTGGGGTGTATTAAAAGGACTGTTGTGTGTAAGACATGGGAGGCATTGTCTTGTTCTACTCAGCACTGGTGAGGCCTCAACTGGAGTTCCTTGTCCATTTCTGGGTGCCACACTTCAGGAAAGATGTGGATAAAATGAAGATAATCCAGAGGAGATCAACAAAAATAAAAAAAGTTTAGAAAACCTGACATATGAGGAAAGGTTAAAAAAACTGGGCATGTTTAGATTTCAGAAAAAGAAGATTGAGGGGGGACCTGATAATAATCTTCAAATATGGTAAGGGCTGTTATAAAGAGGACAGTGATCAATTGTTCTCTATGTTCCTGAAGGTAAACAAGAATGGGTTTAATCAGCAGCAGAATGGGTTTAATCAGCAGAAGATTTAAATTATGAAAAACTGTAAAGGTGGCTAAACTCTGGAATAGGCTTCCAAGGGAGGTTGTGGAATCCCCATCATTAGGCCACTGTCGGCAGACATGATACTGAGCTGGATGGACCTTTGGTCTGGCTCAGTACAGCCATTCTTATGTTCTTATGTTAATGTTAGAAACCATTAGTAAAGGGATAGATAATTAGATAAAAATATCATAATGCCACAATAAATCTATGGTCTGCCCACATCTGAATACTGCATGCAATTATGGTTGCCCCATCTATCTCTCTCTCTCAGTGTGTGTATATATATATATATATACACACTATATATATATATACACACACACACACCTATACATATATATATTAGAATTGGAAAAAGTGCAGAAAGGGACAACAAAATTAATTAGGGGTAAGAACAGGAGAGATTAAAAAGACTGGGAGTGTTGAGATTGGAAAAGATATGAGTAAGGGGGAATATGATAGATGTCTACAAATCATGAATGGTGTGGAAAAAGTGAATAAGGAAGTGTTATTTACTCCTTCACATATGACAAGAGCCAGGGGTCACCCAATGAAATAAAGAGGCAACAGGTTTAAAACAAAATAAAGTATTTCTTCACACAATGCACAGTCAACTTGTGAAACACATTGCCAGGGGATGCAGTGAATGCCAAAAGTATAACTGGGTTCAAAAAAAAATGAAATAAGTTCATGGAGGATAGATCCGTCAATGGGTATTAGACAAGATGATCAGCAAGGCAGCCCCATCCCCTGGGTGTCTCTAAGTCTCCAACTGCCAGAAGCTGGTGTTAGACAACCAGGAGATGGATCATTCCATAACTGTCCAGTTCCTTTCCTCTGAAGCATCTAGCACAGGCCACTGCCAGAAGACAGGATACTGGGCTAGATAAACCATTAGTCTGACTCAGTATGACTGTTCTTAATGTTCTTATTTTCTTAAATAGAATCAAGATTTTTGTTTTTACCTACTTCCTCATCAACATATACATAAATTCAATATCCGGTTAAGTTCATATTTACAGATGTTGATGAGTCTCAGCAAAAAACTTACATACAATAGCTTTGCTTTTTATTAGTGCTTAATTATTGAAGCTCATATAAAAGCATAACACTGTAACAGGTTCTACTGCATATATATAATTTCAGTGCAAGTATTTATTTTCTAGAATTTATCCAATGTCATACTTCAGCAGTAGTGGAAAAGCAGTACTGTTTAGTTATGAAAGGTGAGGAATCTGCCACTGATTAACTGAGTGACTGTAGTCAATACACAACCTTGTTCCATTTCAGTCAGTGGCAGAACTCCCATTGACTACAGTTACAGTAGAACTGGACTTTAACTTTTAGTGATTGTGCCTATCTGTAAAATGGGCTTAATAATAATTTCCTACCTCACAGAACTGTCATGATGACTAATCTAATGTATCCCAGTCCTGCACTCTTTACTCATGTGAAGGCCCAGTTCTGAGCACCCTCCATTCCTAACCCAGTGTTAAGGACTGGGGCCTTTAATATTTAATTAAGGTAATAAATGTTTAAAGCACTTTGAGATAATCTGTTGAAAGGCAATATGTGAGTGCAACACATTGTTATTGTTAATGCCAACAATTACACCATTGTTAAAAAGTGAATGTTGATTTTTAAAATCCTTCTTCAGTGATTCACTATATTTAAGTTTTGTACATATGAAATACATGATGTTTGTTTTGAAATTTCTGAGCATAATCTTTTGCTAGATCTATGGACTGAGAGGGCCAGATCCGCAGCTGGTATGAAGAGCCCTATATCCGTTGACATCAGTGAAGCTACATTGATTGACCCCAAACTGAAGATCATAGATTTTAAGGCCACGAGAGACCACTGTGTTTGTCTATTCTGACCTCCAGCCATTGAATTTCACCCAGTAATTCCTGCAGTGAAGAGATCTTGTTCCCCCTACTTTGTAAGTGAACAGTATCAAAACCCCTAGTTTCAATATCAATAGAATAACATTTACACTGCAGTCTGATTAGATGTACAGGACGCTTACAATAAATGAGGCTGACCCCAACTATCTTTGAAAATCCAAGTATTTCAAAATATGGCAACAAACAAAAACATTCATATCTTGCCACACGTGGATGGGAGATAGTGCAGTGCAACATGTGG
The DNA here is from genome assembly GCA_007922305.1 of Dermatemys mawii. NCBI lineage: Eukaryota > Metazoa > Chordata > Testudines > Dermatemydidae > Dermatemys > Dermatemys mawii. The sequence continues at coordinate 23,429,088 of ML677342.1, read as the reverse complement.
TGGTAGCATTAGGGTTTCTCATGTCATACAGCAAATTAATTTCTAAATTAAAAAAAACATAATTTCGGGTATTAAAAAATCTGATAAGAATTCTCCATCTGCCATGTGCCACAGTTGACAGCTGCTTCCTTTTACATAGCTAAGATCAACCTGACCTTAGCCAATCAGTCTGTGTGGGATGTATGTTCATTGTTGAACATATTAGTAGAGATGTATTAAAGCTTGGCAGAATTTTCTGTTCTGTTCCTGCTGTCTTTTGCACAGATTAATACTTATCCCCCTCTGTACCATTCCTGTCTGTCTCATATTTCTTCTCCATGGTAGATGCCTTTTAAAAGTAGCTTGATTCTGGCTGTAGTTGACCTTTTATGGGGTAGTGCTGATTCACATCAAGCTTTTATAGGCCTGTTAGTTTCTGCACATGTGCAAACCAGGGATACTCTCTGACCTACAGAGAAGTTTTTCTAAAACAACAGTATTTTATTTTATTTTATTTTTTTAAATCCATGTTTAGGAAAAGAGAAAATGCTATGCAAATCCAAGCATGACAAATAAATGTTTATACTTACATTTTTTTTCATTTGTATTAGGAGTGTTTGTTGAAAAGAATCTAAACAGACAAAGGCTTTCTGTTAGAAGGGAAATGGGGAAACTTTCGCTGTCTAATGCAAAAAAAAAAAAATCTGATTTGGCACAGCCTCAGATGCCAAACCTAAACATAAACACTATCTCCCATTCCCTGCCCTTCCCTCCCTCTTTAATCCCTTGATCTCTCCCCATCTCTCCTCTCTCCATTTCTTATTCTGTCATCCTCATTCCTTTATTTCACCCCTCACCATCTGTTTCTTTCTTTCTTTTCTATTCCCTTTGGCACTGGGATCAGTTTAAGATCTTAGTTCACCTCTTTGCCTCTCTGGTTCTACTTATCCCACTCCACCCCTTTCTCTCTTGTTTTCCCTACTTCATTTGTCCATTCTTCCTTTTCTAGTTCCACTTTCTTAAATCCCTATTCTCTGTACCTTTTTGCTTTTCCATGCACACAAGCGCTTCTTCCCACCACACAGCACACACATAAGTTTGGCTTTCTGATCATTACCACCTTTCTTACCTCCATTCAATTCAGCACTCCAAGCTACAATGGGGATGAGACACATCTTACCCTTGGCCCCATCAGCAGGCCCTTTGCTGGTTCTACTTGCACCACTGTCTGGAACTGGATTAGGGCAACATACTGTAGAGAATGTCATCAAATACCATTTGGTGCATATTTTCCTGAGGTTTGCCATTTACTGTCCAACTTATGAAACACATCTTTTCCTTTTGTGCCACTCTGGAAACCAACATTTCTTCTTTTTATGGGACTAACAATTCATACTTGATAATACCCAACACACTATGAAATCAGTTCCGAAAACAGAGATGGTGAAAATAGCACAGTAACCCAAATCTGTAATTCAGACATATGATAAATTCTCATATTAACAACATAGAATGTAGTTATATACAGTTTCCCGGTATGCAAAACAATATGACCCCATAACGTATGTCATGCATGAAGTTTCCTCAGGTGTGGCCTTCATCCTTTAATGTTTGTTTACATGGGAAAACAGAAGCTGTATGCAATAGAAATTGATGAATCACTAGATATGTAGGCAAATAACTATACATGTAGAAATGTACATCAGATAAAGATGGAACAAATGATGACAGGCAGCTTGAGATCTAGCTGCACTTATCTCTGATACATTTATTTCCATGAGGTTGGGCGGAGCACAGAATTACAAAGAAAAAAAGCCACAAATGGCTCTAATGATGGTATACACTCCACACTAATGTTATAAATGTGCAACATATGTATCAGATGTATCTGTTGCCCTAATGCTCATTCCCTTTTTATATATATATGCATCCATATAGGACATAATATGACGATATGATATACCTTTCATCTTCATAAGTAATGGATGGCATATGTCCCACTAGTGGAGAAAAATGCTAAGCCATACGTATGTTGTGCATTGCCATTCCTAATGTATGATTTATGATTTATTGAAGGCTTTTATTTGCCGCTGTTCAGAACAGAGACCACAGAACAGTGGACAGTACATAAAATTACACTTTTTATTTTCATGAATCAGAGATGGTTGCAGGAGGAGCCATTGTTCATCTCTAGTTCTCTAGTTCATCTCTAGTTCACAAAGGTAACATGTTGATTACACTTCTTACTCTCAGGATTCTTCTTTACCTCTTCATTTTGTGCTTAGCTACTGTAGCAAGTCTCTGTTTTCCGTATGTACAGTTTAGAAGATTCTAATGCTGGAATTGGGTAATTTTGTCTTTTCAGAATACAATAACCATATATAATGCGGGGGGAGGGGTGTGGGTGTGTGTGTCTGGCTATATATATCCACAAACACACCTTGTATGTACAATATTGGTGTAGGTTAGGCACAAACAAGCTCTGACTGTTCCAACTCCAAACCTCACCCCCCTTAAGATTCTCCCTAACACTTATTTGGTCACTGGTTTTGCAAGATCTATGTTTCCAAGCTGTAAGTCAACAGAAGCCAACTTAAAGGGGCAACATTTCATGTTTTCATACATGTTTCATTGCATGAACTCAACTAATTAATTTTAACTTGTCTAAGCTTTGTGTGGATAAATGTGTGTTTGTTTGAAATAGGTAAATCAAAATAATTCAATAAGAATTAGAAGTCTAGAGATGCTAATTTTATTTTATTTTTATGCAATATTATACACCTGGACTCAGAGACGTGTCATAAGGTTTAAGGCAGTATAACAGCCCAACACCTGTCAATCAAAGATCCCATAACCAATTATCAAACTGCTTGTCTTGTTTCATATACAGATATATTTCATTATTTACAATGGCCTTTCTGCCTTTTTTGTTTCCCCAGCTTTAACATGTATTAAGAAAATACAACTAATGCATTGAATAGGATAATGATCATTTGGAAAGCAAAACTGGGAGTGCTGCTTTCAATAGGGATGATTTAACAAAGATTTTGGAAGCTCCAAAAATCGGTGTCTAATTGCTAAGTAAAAGCATCATTTGTTTAACTAAAGAAGCTCTTTGTAATGCAAGGGGCATAGATATGAATCAGATAGTTTCTGACTTTATAAAAGTGAAGAGTATATTTTGAACGTGTATAAACTATCTCCCGTTTCCATCAAAAAAATCAGTTATGTGGGATGTGGAAATGATAAGTACTAATAAGGTATTAAGTTTAGCTTTCAAATTCCTACCCCTGTAAGTTATGGCTCATTGTCTAAGAACTAAGATATTTTCCCGTCGATTTCACCCCCCATCTTCTCTGCACTCTCCCTAAATCTCCCCAATTCATTCTCTCCCTCATACACATTTGTGTGCAATGACTTATTCCAAACCACAGTGGACAATGTATAACGAGTGTCCCAATATGTTGTTATCCTGGCAGGGCTTCTTGAAGCTGGCTTTCCCGAGCCTATGGTCACGCTTGTTCTAAGAAAGCAGAGATAATTATTTAGCAAATATGTAAGAACCCAGAATTAGCACACTTTCCTCTTTAAAATTTAAGGATTATATTTTATCTTAAAAAATGAGTTTCTTTTATTTTGTTAATTGACTGATTCAAGGGCCCCTTTCAGAAGTTGTTTCTGACCTTGCGCGTCCATTATCTACAAAGATCTCAAGACAAACTTCTTTGGTCATTTACTCAGCAACAGGAGGTCAGGATCTAGAATTCACCTTTTGTACCCAAAGCCATTCTCAAGTGCAGCAGCGTTCACGGTTTTAAAGGACCGATAGCGATGGCTCATGTACTTGAAAACGTGACCATTTTATAAACAGCACTTAGCTAGGCATTGTGCGTGGGGCTGTTACGATGAAGCATGTTTCAAATATAACTGTACATGTTTACAGACCCCACCGCACCCTTCAGCCCCCAGGAAAATGGATGAGACCAGTTTTTCGCGGCTTTATCCCTTCCCTCTGTTCCTTAGCAGTTTCTCCCTACTTATCGGTACATCAGATGGTTTGCAAGCAGAGATGTGGTTTCTGTCTTTCTGGCTACTTATTAAGCGAAGAGTTCATCAGTTCGAGTCGATGTATTGTCTTTGTGCCAGGGACTAAGATGACAGATACCCATCCTTCTCTCGCTCTCTGGTATCTTTAATCCACGAAAGGGCCCGATCCCGCGGTCCTTAGTCCCACTGGAGTCAATGGCAATCTGTCCTGAGTAAGGACTGCAAATCAGACGCTAAAATTTCACACACGCTCTTCCTGCGTATTTCTAGACAGGGTCCCCGATTTATTTCCTTTACTCGTACACTTCCTGGCGTGGGGAAGGATAACAAAGGGAAACGTTTAAAGCAATACATAACAAAGCCACGTTCCCACGTCCCTCATTTTTAGCTCCATCCCTACTTTTCGATCGCGTTCAATGGATACTAAAAATAGGTACCACTTAACTGACCAAATCTTTGTATTTAAACCTTTCCATTAGATTATCTTATTTTAAAGCATTCGCTTCTGAACTAATCCCCCCATTGTACAGGCACATTTTCGGATGAGGGCTTGCTGAATTTTCTTACCCGAGTGCAAGATGTTGTTTTGCTCCATGTATTTTTGTTTATAGATTTCCAGTTGCTGCCTGGATTAAACCTAGGGACCTAGTTTTAGCTCCCCTCTTTAGTGATAGTTTTAATGCTGTCAGATATGGTCGGGAAGGGATGTTACCTCTTTAAGTGGTTGGAGGATTTAATAAACCGTATTGTATTATTAACTCGAGGAGGCTCTAAGCTTCCAGAAAGTCACTGACAGCTTTTCTTGTGTTTTGATAGATTTAGTGCCGATATAGTACATTTCTGCTGAACATTCAGCAGCCAGGGCTTGGAGATTAAAGATCGCCCCCCCCCCACCACACCCCCGGAGAATCAAGCCCTATTCTCCGGAGAATCTAATAAATTTCATGATTGATTTCTCCGCCGCATTGTTTTGTATTTCAATATTACAAAAACCCTTCCTCAGCATATTTCATTGGCACAAACCTGATTCACATGCCGGATCCCGTGATGCAATTAAAATAAATGTGAACCTTCGGGAGTCCAAAACCGCTCGGCAGATTCAATCCGCTCTATTTTAGAACCGTCTGGTCCGAAGCGTTACAGAAAAGTTTTAAACCGACCTTAGTCCACACTGTCAATTCTTAAGGCTTGAATAAACTGTCGGATAACTCTCCCCGCGTGTGTATTTTACGGTGGTGTTGTAGTGGAACACAAATATAACCCGCCAGAATCTAACCTAGAGCGAAGAATCAAACGTTGTCTCTGCGGAGACTTTCCGCTACTCTCTGAATAAAATAGAATGTCAATATCAAAACTTTAGTCTCGTAAATTTACGCCGAAAGACTAGATTAGATCCGGTGATTGGTCTAGCATTTTAAAAGACAAGTCTCATTCATTAAAAATACAACGCAATGTTTGCACAATTCAAGTTCATGCTCACAGTCCAGTTGTGAACTAAATTACCGCATCCCTTTACTAAAATCAAAATGACTAACTGCCCTTACATGCGTGGAGATATATTTAAAAACAAAAACACACAGTGATTTTGTCTTCCGAGACAGTGCTGTAAATATTTTGTTCGGTGGATGAATCTTCTGCAGCTTTACCGCTATCAAAATACATACCTGTGCCTTTGTACGTATAAAGAGATACATATTCTTTATGGAATGTAAAGGGTTAATCACTGCTTCTTTTAAATGCACAAAATCTCAACGGAGTCCCTGACCGTGGTGAAAGCTATTGATTGCTTGTATTGCCATACACTTGTCTGAAGACGACCTCTCTTTCCCCCTCTCTCCCCCCGCCCCCCCAAAAGTAAATACATAAGGAAAGAAAAGTACAAGGAACAAATAGATATAACAGATTTTCGGAAGGGTCTAAAATACGTACAAATCCCGTTTTATGTCTTCCCAATCACGTGTCTATTGGTATCATAAAAGAGATCCTGCGGCAGGCTTTTTCTCTAAATACCTTACTCATTGAAACTGGCAGTTCCACTCATTATTCCACTCCCTTAAACCCGATTCTGACGCTGGCTAAATATAGAGCTTTGCCTCCGCAGGAACGCGAATCGAATACACAGTAAGCAAATCAGTAGCCCGGGTGGGGGGTGGGGGGAGAGAAGCTTGATCAAAGCTTCAAATCCCTCCTTTCCTTCCCAATCCTGGTTTGTTGGGGCGGAGACAGGTTTCTCGCTTCCTGCACATCATTTGCAAAGATCGAGTTTAAAATTCAATCACCTCCACCAGAAGTATTTAAAAAAAAAAGCGGGGTGAGGGTAAGAGAATTAAAACCAGATTGAGTTATTTTCAAACAAACAATGGTGTTCTACTGGAAACCAAGGGCAACCTTTCTGAAATGGACTCCCGATTGTAATCCCCCTCCTCGTGTTTAGGCAAATGGAGAAGAATACAGACCATCTCTGGGAAAAGAGCACATGGGCCTGACACAGAAAACACCCCTCTATATTTAAGTCACTTGTAACCCCCGTTCATGCTTATACTTAAGATCGAGCATATTTTTTAAAGTTACATGTGTTTTTGTATGTGTGGTCCATCAGGGTCTTCCATTCATTTGCTCTCGGAGGAGGTTCATTAGTATGCCACGTTCAATAAGAAATTATTTTTTGACCCGACGTAGAAATTCACAAAAGGTCAAAAAATGATCCTGAGCTTGTGACATGAGGGGGGATAAATACCTCTTTTGAGCACAAGAGGTCGCTGCTGCGATCGCGTATTAAAAATATTGTCTAAACTGCTAATCACTGCTAGATTTATTCTGCAACAGCCACATTTTTAAAGTGTGTATCGGTGGGTTTTCTTGGTTCGTTTGTTTGTTTGGTTTGGGTGGTTTGATCATAGGAATGGTAGAAATGGTATAAGGGTGGAGAAAGAGAGGTGTCTGAAAAGGAGAATAAATCAGTGATAAGACAAAATTTGAGCGCAAAGGTTATCAGCTGGTTAGTATTTTTAGTGCGATATTTCCATGCTATACTTTTTATTTTATAGTCACTAACTGTTCAAGGGCCTATCTCCCCAAGAGTGTCCCAGACAAAACTGTCACAAACATTCCGCAGTGAGGATGACTCTCCTCACCCTGAACTGACTAGGTTTGACGGGACATATTTAATATTCAGTTATGGAATGTCTCCTACCTGAGCGCATAGTGGATGATCTTTGCTTCCAATATGTGTGTGAGTTGTGCACAATCTATGTGTTTAAGTGTGTCCATGTGAAATTGCCCATTATTAAAAGTTTGCCCCAGCCACATGCCAGCTTGTTTGTTTGGAATTGCTATCATCGGCAATAATTCTTGGTTATCGCTTATTGGGTTACAGAGAAAAAAACACCGCAGTTTGTGTGGGGGTGAGAGAGAGAGAGAGAGAGAGAGAGAGAGAGAGAGATTAAATAAGTAAATAAATAAATAAATTACTAGAACCTCGCCGATTTCAAGAATTAAATGGTCACCTAGTTACAACTTCTACTGTTTATTTAAATGTTAAATATGTAAGGTGTGTGTATTTACAATATCTTTGTCTTCTGACATCTTGAACTCATATCAAGACGGTCATCTTAGTATCTTTACAGGAACCTTCTATTCCCTTTTTATTAGATCTATCCACACCCTGCACATTGCAAATGAAAACATCTTTCAGACTGACGTAGGAATCCTACGAGATTTTATAATAGCATAATAAAAATCATATTTAAATGTAATATGTTTTTGGCCAATTCCATCGCAACACAATTTCCATGTGTGTATATATAGTCTAGCTGGACTGTTATTTTTCTTTTATCCAAACTCTTGCCTTGTGAGTTTCCCTTAAAAGAAAGGGACGCTGGAAGAAAGAAAAAACATTTTGCTGATAAACACTGTTTAGAAGCCTCCAGCTGGAAGGCGCTTAGCTGATAAGGTGATGACGACGTTCTAAGAACCCCTATAGAACAAGACAGAAGCGGGTTCCAAACAAACCCTAAAGGAATTATGTAAAGTATTTGTTTCATTTTGCATAGTGGAGTTATAACGGTACGAGGAGGATACAGCTTCACATATTTAACTAAGAGAGGTTCAGGTCAGAGTACGATCAAAGCCTGAATTTGGCAAAGATATAAAGAAACTGGTACCTTAAACTTTAAATATATGCATGTTTTACTAGATTTGAAAGTTTTAAATAACTGAGAGTCAAATTATTAAGCCAGCAGCCCCGTAAGGGGGTCACTGAAATTGCCTGTGGAAGGTTTCATGGCCCTAAAGTAACAGGGACTTTGGTTTTAGAAGAACTCGTGTACCGATGTCCATAACTGAAAAATCACAAACAATATTACTGGGTATCAGCTACATAGTATTTCTTATATTTTTTGTTCCCTTGAGTAACTTAATGAAATTCTCCACATTTCTCGAAGAAGAGGTACACTTCAAGACGTATATTACCTCCAGCATTTGCACTGCTGTAAATCCAGACAAAATATTGTAAAAAGAGGGTAGAATTACGTTGGGGGGGGGGGTGTAAATAAAGTAGATCGTTTGCCATAAAGAGAGACTCTCTGGGCTTTACTGTATGTGTTTATCCATTATTGTCGAACCCATGAAAATTGATAGACCTAAACTTCGGCTCAAACTAAAGGAGAAGTAAAAAGAGTTTGAAAAGGGGGGAGAATGGAATGGAGAGAGAGTTTGAGGGGCAGTTTAAGGTAAATATTTGTATCTTCTTCGATCTCGTGTTTAACAGAAATCCATAAAGTAGTTATTCACAGTTTCAGTGGAGGGAGGGGGGTAGGAGAATGGGAAAAAACAAACAATTAAACCTTGTATCTGTGGCTTAATACCGCGAGTATTTCTTTTTATCCCATGACAAAAGTAGGTTAACCCCTCATCTAACGGGGGCAAATTCTGCTGCCCAGCAAAGACAGATGCCAAGGACGGAAATAGCTGGAGCGACCCCCCCAAAAATATGGAATTATAAATACAGAAAGGTAAATTGCCAGATCTCCCCACTCCCACCCCTCAAAAAAAAGTTCAATGGGGGGGCGGATCTGACAAGAAATGGAGCCCAGACAGGCAAATGCACGGTGCCGGGGGGCTCGGAGGAGACCCGAAAAAGAGTGGCGAGAGCACAGTCTAAAGGGGAACACGAACGAGGGGTGGGAAAGTTGCCCCCCGAACCCCCCGCCGCAGCCTCGCACGGCTCCGGCGGCTGAAATATGATAATCAGAACAGCTGCTCCGCGCCGCCTTCCACCAATCGGCGCGGGACAGGCTTGACGTCCCCGCGCGTTACGTCAGGCCAATGGAGATCTAGCCGAGTTGGAGCCGAGAAGTTTGAGTAAGAGATAAGGAAGAGCCTAGTGCCCGCTCGGCGCTGGAGTCCGGCTCCGCAGCGCCTCTTCCAGTCCCAGCACGCGGGCAAAACTGGACTGCCCGGCAGCGCGCGAGCGGGCAGTGCCGCCCGGCCCGCCGCGCCCCTGCAGCCCGGCTGCAGCCCGGCTGCCGCCCGCCTCTCGCGCTCTGCTTTCCTTTCTAGCCGCCGCTTTAAAGCCTACTTCGGGGTCTTAAAACGAAAGCGCCCCCCACCATTCCACTGTGGACCGTACCCCCTCTTACAGATATGGGAGACATGGGAGACCCACCAAAAAGTAAGGAGGCGTTTTTGGTTTGGTTTGGTTTTTCCCCGGTGTTGGAATCAATGTGCCGTCTGGTGTAACCGTGGCAGGCAGGGAGCTGCTCCGAGCTGCTCCTCTGAACTTCCCTGGAAGGGTAGGGAAGGTGCCTTTGTTGCCACGCTTGCATGCTTGCTGTGTTTTAACCTCTGCTCCGTGTGTCTCCATCGCCCCGGGTCCTGGGTGCCTTTAAAGTTGGGGGCGCAGTCAGGATTGGAAGGGTACCTCCAGGGTGCCCTGGAGATTTAGCTGTCTTCGCGTTAGACGCCAGCGGGTCTGCCTGAATGTACAGCACCTAGCCCATGTAGGCGAATTAGCATTAGGCATGCGAAGGAGAGAGCAAGTGACAACTGTAATGCTAGCTAAGCTTGCTCCCAATATCGAGCCTTTTACGGGAGAGGGGTTTAAACATCCACGCGTTCCCTTCCCAACGCGTCCAGCCAAACCCTCTTTAAGATATGTATGAAATGATTGCCCCTGGAGCGAAGGAAAAAAAATGCAAAAACGAGGGAGTTTAGGTTGCGTGCGAGGCTTGCAAAATTAGAAGCTTCATACCGAAGGCTGTTCACATCTGCATTTGAACATACGTTCCGCCTCCTTTCTAAATGAGGCAAGGTTTTGATGGCACACTTCAATTACCATCCAAAAGCGCAATGCTCTTTTTAAAAAAATCTAAACCTCCCAGACTATGCCCTATAAGGGATCGACACTAAAAGTGTGTTTATCTCTGTAGGAGAGTAAACGGTTAGTCAATCATGTATTTATTTTCATTTCAGAAAAACGTCTGATTTCCCTATGTGTTGGTTGCGGCAATCAAATTCACGATCAGTATATTCTGAGGGTTTCTCCGGATTTGGAATGGCATGCGGCGTGTTTGAAGTGTGCAGAGTGTAATCAGTATTTGGACGAGACCTGTACGTGCTTTGTTAGGGATGGCAAAACCTACTGTAAAAGAGATTATATCAGGTACGCCATTTACGCTGTCTGATTATTTGGTTAGATTTTACTGTATATAGAGACAGAGGGAGAGGGGATTTTTTTTGTAAAAAAAAAAAGTTATTTCTCAAAGGTACAAAGGGAAAAGTTCTAGTCAACTTTATTCCATAAATTAAAATGGAAAATATAAAACACTCAAACTCAGGACTAGCTAGAGTTTATAAGGACTTCTCCTGGTAAAGCATAACTTCCTGCAATATGTGCTGTGATCCTAGCAAAGCAGGATAGCGTATAAATATATTTTAAATAGCATAGCTATTCTGGCACAGAGCTGATCGCTTTTAAACACATACCTGAAAAATGCATCTCTGTGTGTTTGTTGTATGAATTACAGGAAGGCAAAATCATATATAGAATGAAGACACTTCAAACATGTATGCAGTAAAAAAATATGAACGGACCAATAAATCTGTTTACAGTAGGGCCTATTTAAAAAAATAGTATGAAGTTTACAGATCAGATCAGTTTTGAAGGAGGATCCTTTTAGTATAAGGTTAAAAGATAGACTACAATGTTTCTTTGCTAAAATAACTGGCATGTAATCTTTTTAAATATTAACCCCTTGGTGATATCTGACTGCCTTTTCTTTCTTATCTTATCTCTGCTGATGAATTAGACAGAGCAGATCAAATTGCCCATCATCTGTTCGCGAACAATTGGGTATATTTAGATAATGGAACTGCTTCCTTCCTCACATTAAAATCTGGTAACTGATAAAATGTGAGAGTTGCCAATCCTAACACTATAGCGAAACCAAAGCAGAACTTTGGGGATGTTTATTGTTTGTGCTCTTGAGTCATGTTTATCTATTGCTAGCCTTTGGTCATCTGCTAGATTTGTGTATAGCAGAATTTTGAATATTAGCTATGCTGTATGGCCAAAATAACGTTACAGAAAGTTTCAGGAATAAATATCGCCCACTTAAGATACCTTTGCAGATTCATTTTAATTCCGAAGTAGAATAAAACATTTGAGTCCCTCCAATGCACTTATCATAAATAGTTGGTTCCTTAAAGCCACGTTGTGAAATTATCCTCAAAGATTTGCAATGTTGAGAACAATCCATTCTGTTCTTAGCTTTACTTTCAAACGTATCTGAGAGCGGTGTTTTTATTTTATTTTATTTTATTTATTTTTTTATCATTCTTCTCTGACTCTTTCCCATTTTAATGTTTGGGAGTGTGATCTGGTCGTTTCGTTCCTGCGTGAATTTCATTGTGTAGGGGAAATGAGCATATAACTGCAACTTTAAAAAGTTTCTGCAAAACAAATTTCATTTGTTCAAATGATTTAAAAGAAAAAGCGTGTACAATCTGGGCTAGGCGATCTTGAGTTAGACTGCGAGCAAATGGAAAATTGTCAAGGCATATGCGCAAAAAATAATTCGTGTACCTATTAAGCTATAATATTTGGAGATCTTTCGTTATTTTCACGAGATCTTATAATTCAGAAGTTTTAGCTCTGAGTAGAAATTGAATACATTGTGTGTGACACATAACCTGCTATGCATACACACACAAATAAGATGCAAATATGTGGGTGTATAGACATACACACAACACAGAGATTGTGTGCATTATAGAGGGCATATGGGAGAGCTAATGCATGCATATTGTAAACAATTTAGCAGTGTGTGAATACCTATATACGTATAGGTGCATATATTTTTAGAATTATACTAACTTGCCTTGTTAATCAAAGAGGTTAGCTAAATAATATTCAGCATAAGCCGAGACACCGTGGAGCTGTGAAATATGACTCAGAACTACAGCTAATAGAAATACATCTATGTCTATGTAGGTAGATATTGCTACCTGAAATGCCTCCCTCTTTCCGTCTCGAAGAGGGTTCAAGCTACACCACAGTAGCTATTAAAGCTGTATAAAACAAAGAGGCGAATGATTTGCTCTGTTGAGAGACTAGTAAGGAAGTTTTCCTTTCGTTTGCGTTGAAGGCGGAGGGTTCCGCTTAAGGTGGGGAGAGTGGAAAGGTTGAATTGGGAGAAAGGCTGGAACGCCGCATCCTTGAAAACGCACTTTAAGAGAAAAGGAATGCGGCAGAGAAAGAAGGCGGACGGTAGAAAGGAGCTTGAGACCCGTAGTGCCTAGAAAAGTTCCTCCTTCGGTGCCCTGGGAAAGGAAAAGTAAAACTCTGGCTACTGGAAACCCTAGTGCGCAGGAGGCGGCAAAACCTCCTGAAGGTTCATTCAAGAAAAAAAGGGAGGCTAATATGTTTGTGTCTGTGCAATGGGTGTCACTCTCCGTCATCGGAGCCAGCCTTTATTTTACATATTATACACAAGCGGGTTGCTACAGCTCTGGAGCAGCGTGGGGGCAGCCAACGTGCCCTAAGCCCGGTGTGAGAGCGCCCGGTGCGCCCCCGCCCCCTTTGCTGGGCGGCTCAATCTGTGGGGCAGGAGAAGGGTTAGGAAAATCCTCCCGGAGGTTTTGTATTTGTTCCCCCCTCCCCCCCGTGCTGCTTGGGGAGGGGGGGATCGTCTGAGCTATGCTGCCTTTTGCAGCGGCGAGATCTGGGCACTGGCGGTAACTGAATCCGTTTTATTCCTTTCCCCTCCTGGCTTCTGTGCTGTAAAGGCTTGTTTAACTAGCAGGCGGCGTGTGGCGAGTGGCGCAGGGCCGGGGGGCGGGGGTGAGGGAACCTGCACACGACTGGGGGTGAAACCTCTTTTCTCCTTCTTGTCTCTGGGCCGGGCCCCGCTCAGGTTATACGGCATCAAGTGCGCCAAGTGCAGCATCGGCTTCAGCAAGAACGACTTCGTGATGCGAGCCCGCTCCAAGGTGTATCACATCGAGTGTTTCCGCTGCGTGGCCTGTAGCCGCCAGCTCATCCCGGGGGACGAGTTCGCGCTGCGGGAGGACGGGCTCTTCTGCCGAGCCGACCACGACGTGGTGGAGAGGGCCAGCCTGGGAGCGGGGGACCCGCTCAGCCCCCTTCATCCCGCCAGACCGCTGCAGATGGCAGGTACTCCAGCCCGCAGAGAGAGAGGGAGAGCTGCTGCTGCGCCTGCAGGCCACAGCCACTCTGTGCATCTGTGGGCTCTGCAGCGATGGATGCATAGGGCTTTGTTCCAGTCCTGCCTTCCTCCCTTTGCCTCTGTGCGTGTGTGTGTATTGGACAGCCTTGGAGACATATCTGGAGATGCATGTATGTGGCCTGTTCGACAGAACACGTGTGTGCTATGTAGAGCCAGGCACAGCGATAGAGCTCTCCCTATACGGATGCCTCTTCCTATAGAAATAGAAATGCTCTAACCACACACATCCTGTCATTATCCACATATAGACCTATAGATGACAATATAACGGCAACACATGGCACCTAGGACAATAAAACAGGTATATACATATCTGTCTATATGTATGTACACACATATATCCGAAGGCATATCGTTTTATATCTTTCTCTAAAATATTATGTGTGTATGTATTCATGTAAACACACTAATTAATTATAGCTGTATATAAACGATATTATATATATACACACACACTAGTGTATATATAGTGTTTATATAAATACTTGTAGGCACATATATAAGCCAGTAATAAAACCTTGAAATCTAGTGGTTCACTGGAAGTACATGCCTCAGGTATTATATGTGCGTTTGTCTAATGAGAGGCCTGGGAGAATCAGTGGACCCTTTGGGGCATGAATTTCTCCCTTTGAAAGTGGGTTGGATAGATAGATTGATGGATGGATGGATAGATAATCTAATGTGTAGATAGGACTTCAGTATTAAATCACAAACCACTTTTCATTATTTTTTTCCAAAACATTTGGAACAGGTTGTTTTAAAACATTGGTAGAAAGGGGGTCCGAAAAGAGAGAGACTCAATAACTAGAGGCGAGCACTTAGGCTGCAATTTAAAACTGTCAACAAGCTAATCTTCACTAATTGCCTTTTAAAGTGATTCTGCCTTCTTGAAACGTTTTATGTGATTTAATGAGAATTTCATCTTAAACTAGCGTTGCAACTTTAGACTTGACCCAACTACAGGTTTAGTTTTCGACCTGTGCATTAGATATGTATAGCAACTGAGCTTTAGGAAGGGGTGCATCTTTCATAGACAAATAAACAACACAAGATTGGAATGGAGAACTGCTATTCAGGTGACTAACGCTAAGGGATATTTACAAACCCAGCCATATTTATACGGGCACAGCTGCCTCTTCTAAACAGGTTTCAAGTGACCTATGTATATATAGGAGAGAAACATATAGCTAATCATTCCAAAATTTCGGACAGATTAGGCACATCCTTTCAAGCATATTTGTGCATGTTTTATAAGGAATATTGTGTCGCAGTTACCAAATGACCTGTATTGGGGGATCTTGTTCGGTCTTCATCGAAAGGCTTTGCTGTTTTGTTGTGACAAGAGGAACAGAAACCCGGTTTTACAGGACAGAATTGAACACTTCTCGGCCAAGCCGTTAGTAATGTTTCCCCTTTATTTTTGGCCAAGGGACATTTAAGGTATTCTAATAAATTTAATTTCTGAAGAAAAAAGAATATGTGCACAATCAACAAATCGATGTCTTTCTAACTTTCGATATGACAGTGTCCATTTGATTGCGTATCCCCGACGGTTTCCATGAAAATAATCAACCTCCATGCTTTCCCTCCCCCTTTTCTTTTGCAATATCTTTAAATTTTTAAGTGACAACGTGACATATCTTTACCTTGAACCTCCACTTTCCCAAACAGCCCCTTCTCTTGGCCTCTGGGGACGTGCTTTTCACGTACAAGGTTTTCTGCAATGGGTACATATTTGCTTTGTTTTGGCGCAGTGGTGTAAAACTCTTGGTAGCCGGTGCATGTAACTGTGCTCAAGGTTTCAGGCCATGTAGTGGTAGAGTCTACATACAAGAGGCACAAATTATGCAAACTTTTAAAACTTTTAAGCTAAATATCCACTTTTGTGGTTTCGCCTTAAATAAATACTCCCCTCCCCCTTGCCTATTATGAAGTAGAATATTCCTTGTCTGCCAAAGATAATACAGGGTCGATCTTCAGTTTGTTTGTTGCCCATCCCTCCTCCCCAATTATTTGTGTGTATAGTAAAAAATGTCATTTGTGGTGTGATTCCATCAGCTGATAGGGGAGATATAGGGGAAAGAACTCAGAGCTGAATGCCCTAATGGACTTTTCAGTAAGGATCTGCCCCAGAAAGCTCTGAATTTCTATAGATTCTCTTCCTCTTACTTATGGGGATCCTGTTCGTTCCTCCCCCCTTCCCTTGCAGCAGAACCTATCTCTGCCAGACAGCCCGCTCTTCGACCTCACGTCCACAAGCAGCCGGAGAAGACCACCCGAGTCCGGACTGTGCTTAATGAGAAACAGCTTCACACCTTGAGGACCTGCTACGCCGCCAACCCCAGACCCGACGCGCTTATGAAGGAGCAACTGGTGGAAATGACTGGCCTGAGCCCCAGGGTCATCAGGGTCTGGTTTCAAAACAAGCGCTGCAAGGACAAAAAAAGGAGCATCATGATGAAGCAGCTTCAGCAACAGCAGCCCAATGACAAAACTGTAAGTGGCTGCAGCCTGTGATCCTAATGGAGCGGTCCTCCCGGAAGTGGAAATGAGCCTTTGATCTTGAAATTGTACCGAGCGAGGCCACCTCTGACCAGCCTTCTTTGGGGGGTTGGTTTTGTCTGGGCACAGACATGCCGCTGAGAGCTCCATTTAAAAACACAAGTACCGATGTTGTACAAGTTGGTTTGTCTTCAGATTACTGTAAATATTATTCCCGTGTTCTGTTGTCGATGCAATTCAAATAGACCGTAGCGAGAGGATCACGCCGCCTGCTCAAGCGGATGCGCCTTTTTGTGGGGCTACGGTTTCAGTGGGCATTAGAATGAACGTGAATTGTGATCCGCGGAGTGTAGGGATGTAATTAAGCCGAGCACTGGGTAATTTATTTTACAAATGCGATAGGCTCCTAACGGGAAAAGATGCATTCACCTCTTCAAGGGAGTGTGTGTCAAAAATACAAATCGATGCTTTTTCTTAGCACTTTCTATATTACAACGGGTATATTAGTATAGGTGAGCAACTGCACCCAGCGTAGCAAGACAAATGCAGAGGAAAGATTTTGATTTGCCAACCCACTAACCGCATTTTCGGCATTAGATATAGTTGTATACGTGAGCCTATGCACGCGTGGTGCAAACAAGCTGTCTCGCCTTTACATTGCAGGATCTAGCAAAACAAGTTGCCTTGCTCCATTTTGCAACCCCTCCCCCCCTTGAGCCTTTCAAGAAGCGAGAAGGTGGGTGAGGTAATATCTTTTATTGGACCAACTTCTGTTGGTGAGAGACAAAAGCTGCTACTTATTCCCTCTAAATTCAGTATACTGACTGACCTAAAAAATACGATGAATTCACAAGGCTGCCTACTTAAGTGGAATTTAAGGAGATTCATTTTACCGTGTTAGAACGCAATAAAACACGTTATCAGCACACTGTTCCTCCAGGCTCGGAGTCGTTTTGTACCTAACACCCGTAGCATTTAGAATACACAAAGGTTTTCAAAAGCTGCTCAGACACCCGAGGTTGGTAGAGTAGAGGTTATACGAGCCAGTTAAGGTCACTCTGAAAGCCAGCATAGGTGCAAAATATAAACCCAGGCTTGTTAACCGTTTCTTGTTCTTTACTATGCATCGCCAGGCAGTGGTATTTGGTGTAAGTAGTTAATAACCTTTTAGGCAACCGGGCATGAAGAAATACAAGGATTAAGGAGAAAGAAAGTAAGCTTCCAGTGTGATAAATGCAGACATAGAATGACCTATAGTAGAATAGGGTTAGACATTCACAGCAGATTAACTATGTAAATAAAGGCGACTGTATAGATAAGATAGAATAGCAGTTTATTGACTCAGTGCTTATATACAATAAAGTTAACAAAGCTCATTAACATCTTTTGGTCGGTTGTTTACAGAATATTCAAGGGATGACAGGAACTCCTATGGTGGCTGCTAGTCCTGAGAGACATGATGGGGGTTTACAGGCTAACCCAGTGGAAGTGCAGAGTTACCAGCCTCCTTGGAAAGTATTGAGTGACTTCGCATTGCAGAGTGACATAGATCAACCCGCTTTTCAGCAGCTAGTAAGTGTTAGTTCCCAGACTGAATATGCTAATGTATACACGGGGCAGAATATTGGGCGTTCTCTAAAGTTGGTGTATATGTTCTGTGAGATATGAACCCGAGAGTATAAATGCATTCCTGATATTTGCATTATTGCAATATGTCAGTACTTGGAATAAAATGAATTTTATATGACTTGATCCAAAGCCCTCTTGAAGTCAGTAGAAAGGCTCCTATTGATTTCAATGGGCTTTGGATCAGGCTCATAAACCAGGTCTGAAATAGTCATTAAGATAATTATAATCATTAAATTTTAAAGCAAATCTATGAAGGAGACTAGTATTAAAAAGTATAAACAATTCATCATTTTACTCTTTGTAAACTTACAACAGCAATTATTAACATTGGGTCCACATTTTTCATTTTGCCTGTGTAGTACAGAATTGAGTTCAGCTATATGAATATAATGTCAGCCAGACCTATGATGTTCTTAAAACAGGGAGGGTGGGAAAGTGTAGATTTGTCTTTAAGTATGTATCAATAGGCAGATGTTTATATCTACCCCCTCTGAAATTATATTTTATATTTTGTAAAGGGAATTGTTATTATATAGTCAGATGCGAAAGCCAAACAATATTAATGGACTGGCTTAACCAACAAGAAGACAGAAATTTAAGAATAAATTCTGTTCTTAACTCACTTCCTTATGCCTACGTCATTTGGCAGCTCATATGGGACCATATCATCTGCAATACTTAGGCTCAACAAGGTGAATTAAGGACAGAAGTTCAACCTTAACTCAATTTCCTGGCCTAAGTGTGTTTAAACCAGACCTTTAAAATAATAAGGTACGTTGTGTATGGTTTTTCAGTGATTCACAGTGATAACAAATAACAATGAAATATTACCATTGAGGTTTTTGATTGGTCAAGCAATTTTTCAAAATGATCTCTTGGAAAATAAAAATAAAGATTTGAGGCATATACCAATGTATATTTCTATACCTTTCCCTTTAGTAACCCACTCATTTTTGTGATGTTTTTTTCTCTTATTCTGATGCTGAAGAATGAATTTGTTCCATTTGGAATGCTATGTCCATTTGGAATGCCCTCTAATTTAGCAGCCTGTTCTGTGGATGCTATAATACAGATCATCTTGGTTCTAGAGCATCTTCTAGTCTTCCTGCTTAAACCAAGCTGTCTGGTCGGTGGGCGGGTGGGGGGGGGGGGGGGGGGGGGGGGGGCACAAACCCCCCCCCACACCCCGGCCCCCAGGCACAAAGAAACAACAACAAACCGAACCAAAACACTGATCTGCTTTGTCTACTTTACTAATTATGGGTTAATGGAATACAAGATCTTTAAGCCACGAGTTAGTCTAGCCTTTGGTGGGTACTAGGTCTAGCAATAGAATTCAATATTTTGGGGTGTAACCAGGAGGCAGAATTTGCCCTATATTTTTTATAACAGCTTGACAAAAAACAGAGTATATAGATTGAAAAATAGATGGCTCAGGAGCATTTTGTAGCATGGACACAGTGTAGTGATTGTTCAAGTGGCTGGTGCAAATTTCTGCAATGCAGGCAGGGCCTTAATCACAGAATCTTCTAACCAAGAAGGAGCAAACTGAATTGTGGATATATTAGACATGCCAAACTCTCCATATTATGGACACTGTAAGAGTAAGATCTCATCTTCAACTCATAGTGACTTTGGTTACCTTTTTTACCCAATTGACTCTCATTTAAAGAGACCCATGGAGTCCCCATCACCCTTGGGGAAGAAGATGGCTCGTTGAAAAGAAAACACATTATGCTCATAGAGCCTTGTGCCAGTTTTTATGATATTATGCCCCATAAAGGGGAGTGGGAAGTAGCCTTGCAGTTTCATGTCAGAAAACACATAAAGTTCTTAAATAATTGACTGCAACATACTGTTGGGAATTCTCAAACAATTAGAATGCAAAGATCTCTGAAAGACCTGAGAAAACAGGTCTAATTAATAACAGTTTTTTTCCTCCCCCACCCTTTTGACTTTAGAAATTGACTTTGTTCAGTGAATTGATTTACGGGCTGATTCACAAGTCATTCAAGTCAATGGAAAAACTCCCATTGATTTAATCAGGATTTGGATGATGCCCTTTGCAGTGCATGCTGCTTGTTTATTTGTATTTCTTTTTCTTCTCCTCCAGCCTTTAATTGATAACTGTAACTACATTTGTAACCTTCCCTCCCCTCCCTTATTTTCTTTTGGGCAGGTTAATTTTTCAGAAGGAGGACCAGGTTCCAATTCCACCGGAAGTGAGGTAGCATCAATGTCCTCTCAGCTCCCAGATACACCTAACAGCATGGTAGCCAGTCCTATTGAGGCATGAGGAACAATTCATTCAGATTTTTTTATTATTATTTCCCACTGTGGAAGAGTGTGGGAAAATTATCACGTTGGGACTCTGAAACTTAAAAGTATTTAACAAACCTGTAAAGAACCTAGCAAAGAACGCTCCATGAAATGCACGGAGTCTTGTTATAAATGACAAGGTGAAATGGTAGCAACACTGTGAAGACAATCATGGGATCTTACTAGAATAATAATAATAATTTAAAAGAGTAAATAAACACATGATATCCAATGATCACAGGAGCATCGAAAAGACGTTTTTAAAACGTAGAGGATTTGTATTCGTGGATCTCAGAAAAAAAAGAAGCATCATCTTTTCATTTGACTGAACATAGGAAGAAACCGAGATAAAGAGACTGTCTATAGTCCATCCTAATCCGAATGGTGCTGTTTCTTATTGGTCATTGGCTTGCCAAAAAGGAGCTCCAATAGGTTTCGCAACATCAGGAAAAGACAATCTAGCCCCGCATGGCTGAAAGATTCATTGCAGGAAGCAGGAGCTGCATTGGTTTGCAATGGGTTTTTTGTTTTTTTTTTAAGTTGACTCTTAAGGGGTTGTTTCCTGGGTCTCTTATAGCATGTACTGTAGCTGGGGTTTTGGTTTTGGTTTTGCTGAGATCCACCCTCTATCGAGAAGTCTGAAGCGACTTTAAAAATAGGTTTTTGAATTTCTATTTAAAAACCGACTTATAAAGCATTGCAACAAGGTATACCTCTACTTTGCCACAAAGCGTCTCGGGATTGTGTTTGAATCGTGTCCGTCCAAGAACTTTCCCCCCCAAAGATGTGTATAGTTATGGGTTAAAACGACTGTTTCTCTCTCTCTCTCTCTCTCTCTCTCTCTCTCTGTCTCTCTCTCTCTCTGGAAATAAAGAGAAAAAAAGTTTTTTTTTGTTTGCTCTTGCATTGCAAAAATTATAAAGTAATTTATTATTTATTATCGGAAGACTTGACACTTTTCATGTCATTTGACTCTATTTTTTGTTTTTGTTTGATGAAGTAAAAGAAAAAAGAAGAAAAAGGTTGTACCGTGGTCTTTGAATTATATGTCTAATTCTATGTGATTTTTGTCTTTTTTTCTTAAATATTATGTGAAATAAAAGCGCCATATGTAGAATTATTATATCTTCAGGACTATTTCACTAACTAAGCGTTTGGAATATAGAAAAATAAAACTGATAAAAGTTCCCTCTTTTATATATTTACAAGTTCGCAGCTAAATACCTGAAATAAAATATTGCATGCAAAGTCCGTTGTTATTGAAAGTATGGAGTGTGATATTTTATTGCAAGTATTAACGACCAGCTTGTAAATTTCAATTTCAACAACTGTATCAGGGCTAGTTTGATGCCTTAGCAGCGTTCATTTGATAACGTAACAAGCTTTCCCTTCCCCCTCCCCTCCCACCCTTTAAAAGTGATATTACTCTAGGCATAACCAGACAATGTTGAGACACCTAAAGTACTGACATAGCCAATAGAGCTCAGCTTTTCTGAGCTGTATTATTTAAAAAATAAGAAAGTGCTGTATACCAAAGCCTCGTTGTTAAGATTGCTGAAGTGACCTGTATTTGAAGTATAAACTCCTGATAAAAGGGACATATTTTGCTTAGTAAGTCAAGTATGACTATTATTTATCAGCGTCTGCTGTCAAAACGATTGAAGAATGCTGCAGGAGGAATAGATTTGAGGGGATGTTGCTGTGAAATCTCACCATTGGTGTTTCTCTTATTTTCTTTCGAATTCCTTCCCCCCATCTTTTTTTTTTTTTTTTTAATTTGGAGGAGGGGTGGAAGATGGTGGTGAAAGCTAGAGACCTAGGCGATTTCTTGGGGGCTTGGGGAGAAAGCCATAGGATAGGGTAGGGTGTTTTTTTTCTCCTTTTCAAGTATTCCTTCGTGCTCACACCCATTACAGGACAAAGGCTCACTTTAAAAAACAATCCTTAACAACTGGGATACACAGAGAAGCTGGGTCTGACAAAGGCAAGTTGGTTTGCACGACAGTTTCTCCAAAGCGTCATGTTTTCTTAACATAATCTTATTTTCCCTCAGCCTCCCTCCACCCCTCATCATCCCCACCCACCCCGAGCTAGGTAAGCTATAGACAAACCATTTCGACAGTGGGGGCGGGGCGGGGGGGAGCTAAAAGTCTAATATAAGGATAGAAACTGGATTCATTTTGTATGCTCAAGTGTAATACATTTTTGAATACTTGATACATATTTAAATAAATATGAAATCTACCTTACACCGTGTGAGGAGTAACACTTGTATTTTCATACAGGATCGTAGGGTTGGTAATATTATTGCGGGGGGAAGGGGAGGATGTCATTATGCCATTTGGTTCAATGCATTTTTAAATTGCTTCTGCTGGTGAAAAGAGGGAATTTAATATCAGGTCCAGGGAGAGCGTCGCTCGCCGAGCACAAACTGCGGTTGAGGGCAAGGCGGGGCCCTTTACATTTGGCTTTTCTTTCACTCTTTCTGCCAAACCGGGCTACACACTCTTGATGTGGACACAGGAAACAAAATAACTTCTCGTTTCAACTGCTGGGGGAATACCCTTGCACTAGACTTGCTTGTTGAGTGATACGTTTAATTTGTGGAAAATGCTCCGTTTCAGCCCTCCTTGAGCAACAATGATCTCCCGCTTAAATCGAAATTGGGCCACGCTGATCAGGGTTAGTCATAATGCTGGGAGTTAGACTGTACTGGCCAAGACAAGAAAAAAATCGCAAGTCTCTTATTGTTCCGGATTACAAGGCTTTGTTTTGATTTCCTCTTTTGAATTTTACATTTCTAAGTAGCCATGTGTCTCTCAGCTAATACCTGCAATAGTCCATCCCAGTATGCTGCGGAATGTAGAATACCGTGGTTTCCCCACTGTCCAGCTTCTAGGGACTTGTGACAATTGGATCCTTCGATGTGACGTTAAAATGTGGAATTATTTTTCCTTATGAAAAACGATCCCGGACTTCTTTTATATCTTGTGTGGACTAATTTAAATGGAGTCTTCTGGAGCGGAATTGAAATTTGCCAATTTAGGGATTTTTTAAAAAACGCACTTAGGAGCTAGTACATTGAGCTTTTGCATACCTCATTACAGTTATCTTGATCTTTTATTCTAATTGCTAAAGAGATGTCAGTGTATACGTTTGCATCTCTCTCTCTTTCTCTCTTTCTCTCTTGAATCCACAATATGAAAGTGTGTCACCTCTGCAGTTTGCAAATGCTTCACACAGAGCTTATTGGACTGCAGTGAAATAGACTGATCCGTGTCATTCTATTTATGTTCCTTGTATTTTTTGTAAAAAAACAAAACAAACAAAAAAACAGATTCATTTTATGTTCATAGGTCAGCACATTTTCTTAGCTCTTTAGTCTAGTTCTTGACTTTACAGTTTTGCCTTAAGAAGAAGACTCCAATTTATATATGTCCCGAGAGAGTGTATCTAAAAATCTATTCTACTCGTATGCCTTTAGATTGCCACTATGATTCCTGGGCCTTACCCATCTCATTGTTCTTCTTTCTGGATAATATGATTTATTCTCTGCAGCATTTCTAAAAAAGGTATAGCACTCTCTTCCCGACACAAATGTTTCTCCTTATGTGTTTCATCCCAACTCTTCCCTCCAGGATCAGAATGATCCTTCAAGTTGACTTAGTTTTACACGCCGTCAGGCAGATCTGTGTTCCTAGCGCTCAGACCTTGGGGCAGGAGGGGTGTTAAAGGATGAATTAGTTATATTAAGAAGTGCTGATTTTTTTAAATGAAGCTACAGATGATTTCAAACAAGTCTCGTGCTGTCTGAAGATTCCTGCATTCTTGGATTATTTTTTTGTATCCCTCCTCCTCAGGAGCTTGAGAGACGTACTGCGGGACAAATTCTGCCCATGTACGTGAGTAGTTCCCTGCTAGTGACTTCACTGAGAATACTCAGGTGAGCCAGGGCACAACGATTTATATGAGAGAGAGAGAGAGAGAGAGAGAGAGAGAGAGAGAGAGAGAGAGAGAGAGAGA
>ML677342.1:23274590-23404833 GCA_007922305.1 Dermatemys mawii | reverse complement strand
AGAGAGAGAGAGAGAGAGAGAGAGAGAGAGAGAGAGAGAGAGAGAGAATGAATCATTGTTTGAATGGACTCATTTGTTCTATTCCATTCGCTAGTTTTTTCAATGCACTTTAAGAAACGGATGTTTATTAACAAAACCAGCAGCTATGGCTCTTTTCCCTTGCTATTGTGTCTTGATCAGGAACAACATGCACTATCCATGTTCAATTTCAAAGTGTTTTGTTCCCATGAACATCTTGTTTTGCTCTTATTAAATAATTGTTTAAGTTCACTCTGAATTTTGTCTGCACCGAGATCATATTCAAAACTGTTCTCATTTCATTTTTTTAGGCAAATCTATCTCTGAACATCCCAAAGCAACGTTTGGATGAAACGCAAACGATCTGGAGTCTGAATTTCAATTTTAAGACCAGCCAAATAGCTCAACAGTAAGTATTTGATTTTATGAATATTTTTTGTAAATTTTAGTTTGGATTACTTAACTGGAAAAAAATAGAGTGACCTTTAAGCGCTATCTATGCGTGGAGGAGCTGTTCATTTAAACCTTTTTTCTCAAGATTTCCCTCGGATCAGTTTAAGTCGAATAAAGCCAGGGACAGTTCAAAATAGCTTTCCTGGGGAAGTAAGATTGTTTTAACAATGAAAGTCACATGCTGCAGCAGTTTCTACATGTTTAAACCCCGTAACATATTTTACAATAAGTCTCTCTTCTGTGGGGTTTATGTATGTCAGCGGAGCTGTGAGTAGTTCATAAAGGGTCCTGGGGAGAGATCCTCTTTACTGATTGTTTCTGATTGTTGTTTTCTTGATAACAGAGCAAGCCACTGAATGACTGTTTGAGCTCAGGCGCCACAAACATAAACTTAACTGCTAACAATGTCCCAGTCCGTGATGGAGAATCTATCCGCCCCTCCCAGGGACTCCTGAAGTGTAGACAGAGAAGCCAGTTCCTAAGGAGTCAGAAAGAAAGAGAGACTGCAGTGGGGGGTGGGGTGAGAGAGGAGATTTGCGATAGGACTGACCGGTGTGCAGTAGCTTTGTATATTTCATTGCCTGCACTGTCATTAGCGAGGGAAGCTGACGCACAGTTCCTCTGCCCGTGGCTTGGGAAAGACTTGTGTGATTTGTGTTGCAGACATGTAGCCTTCCTGATCTGATTTGTTTTATGATGGTCTCCTTGTACGTAGTTTTATTTTCTTCCTTTTATTTTCATTGTATCCTAACCAGATACATGATTTTTTTTAAAAAAAAATAATCAAACTCTCACCTGACACTCAGCAATTTGGGCCCGATCCTCTTCTCATGGAAACTAAAATGAGTTGTTATTATTGACGCCAGGGCGAGAGGATCGGGTCCCCTAGGTTATAAACCGGCCGCGCGGCTGCATATCTGAGCTGTTGCAATTGAATTGATTCCCGGCAGCGATGGAGGTCTACGAGGGGATTTGCAAAGCTGGGATTTCAGGAGTAAATTTATTTATTAACCTCCCTCCCACAGCAGATTGGGACAAAGCAAAGCAAGGAGCCGTGTGGGGAGGGGGTAAGATGGGGCTTGGCGATGGGAAATGGGGCAGACCTTGAGAAGAAATAGGAAGAGGAAAATAGGGTGTTACTGTGTCTTTTCTTTCGGAGGCTGCCTGTTCAGGTTGGTAGATCTCCAAGGCTAATCCAAACAACCAGCTTGACTTGTGAGGTCCGAAGTCTAGACAGAGCTGGTGGCTCGGCGGCTCCTTATCTGTCTTTGGAATCAGCCAAAAAAAGACTTTCTTAATGTCCGCAGCAGCTCTAGGGTCTGCCAGGCCAGGAGCCACCGCACCTCGCAGACAGGACAACAAATACACCACCTGGAGGCTTTACAGCTCGCTTTATTGTTCTAATGGTGAATGTTGCAAAACATTCCGCTGTCTGTCTCTCCCTCTCCACCTCGCTTCCTCTCCCCTCCCACAGGCGAAGGGTGTAAACAAGATCGCACGAGGAGGTTTTACGTGAAATAGTCGGTTTCTTTTAAAAGCCTCTGCATTGTACTAGTCATTTTGGGGCGGGAGGAGCCTCCACCTGACTGCCAGGAAAGGGACCGAGCTAATAGGGACCCCGATTCGTGTCATGAGAGTCAGAGTCAAAAATCGACTCGAAGCGAGCTGCTTAAGTTCAAAAGGGGTGTGTGTGTGTGTGTGGCTAAACTCCCTCTTACTCCTCATCATTAGAGAGCGTTCGAACCAAGTGTATTAAAAGAGAGGAAGTCAGCTCAGATCCCAGATCTTTTTTGGGGACTGGAAATTAACCTCTATATGCTAGGTTTGCTGTGGATACTGCAGGTAGTTAAAGTGGTTTGATGCAGCTGAGATGAACGAAAAACATTTAACTCAATAATAAACAGCGTTTGGGTGAGCAGGGGGAAGGAAATCCTTTGATTGAATGTCACCCCGATTTTTTTGATCTTTCCATTTTTTTTTTGGTGTTCTCGTTTGTCAGGCTATATGTAGATGTATGGGGTTCCTATGTTTCCTTCTTGTACAGTGAATGGGTCTATAAGAATTGTAGACCTATCTATCCAGCACAGACAGGAGCAGATTCGGATCGTGGCAGTTACCTCGGTGTAAATCCGGAGTATCCCTTTCTCGGGGTTTATACTGGTATAATTGAGATCAGGGCTATAATCATGCTAGTCTATTTTGAGAGAAGGAAGTTGATTGCTATAACCATACAGCTTTGCATACTATTTTCAGTAGATATTGTAATTGAGCATACTAACCTGAAATTAGGGAATTTGTCTGTGGCCAGCAACTCAATTCCTATACAGTTTGGAAGCTTGTGGTTTGTGGATGTGACTAGTGTTTCTATGTTTAGACTTTACAGTTATAACATCTTTATGTCTGGAGCAGAACAATTACAACTTATAACTTTCCTAATAATTTCTCATCAAAGACATTTAAACAAAATAAAAGAATCTCCAGTGTTTCTGGGAATTCAGGACTAAGATAGCTACATTTTCCCCAGAAAAGCTTCTTAGCTTTCCCCAGTAATCTTGGCACTATTTTTTTTCTCATGGGTAAAACTTGCTGTTTATTTTGATCTGTCACAAATACAAGGTGTTGTTTGAATTGTGTTAAACTTAGCAGGTATATAGAGATAATGTTAGATGGGTCACTGGGCATGATAAAGTAAAATATGGTGGGAATTAACTTGAAAAGTTTATGAAGGTTTTTACTACAGCTCATAAGTTATCCTTCCTATAGAAATGTGATGTGATGGATAATTAATGTGACACTTTTAAAATAAACCAGGGTTTGAAGTCCAAATATTTTATCCCAACATTAATATCAGGATACAAACTATGGGTCTGATCCTGCAAATGCAGAGCAGAATTCTCCTCATTGGTGTACTTGGTCCCATGTAACTCATTGGACTACTCCTGGGAGTAAGGATTTGCAGGATCAGGCCCTTTATATTAGTTCATATAGGGCCTTCTGCTTCTGTTAAAGCCAGTGGAAGACTTACCATTTACTTGTATGGATGCTTGAGTACATACCTCCTAAGGTAAATAATCATCTCTGGTCACGGTCATACTACCATTGAAGTCAACAGCAAAAGCCCAAGGACTTCGGTGGGTGGAATACCGGTGCCTAATTTTGTAGTTGAAAATACCATTTTTTCCCAGTCATTTTTCTCTATCTATTTTACCCTATGTAGCCACACAATATTTACCATCCAAAACTATTAACCCATCAATACATCACTAAAAAGCATCTTGTTTGGTATAATTAGAAACCTGAGCCAATCTGCTTACAGAGCCCAGGGGGCAAAATGTTGTGGAATCACAGTCCCTTCCTTACTCAAGTGTAGCTTCCTAGCAGACACAATTGTAGGAATTCCTATATCATGGACTACTGGCAAGACAATATATTTTATGCAAATTGTCTAGACATTATTTTACGGACCTTAGCAAAACTAACAAAACAAACAATCCTCCCTAAAACAAATAAACAAACAAAACAAATTGAACAGCCTAAATATTTCTGATGTGCTAATTTCAATGCACTACTTTTTTGCAATATGAAATGGATAAGGTTTTGCAGGATCAGGCCCTACCCGTGTGAGTTTAAGAGTTTACATATACAATGATCCTGAGTTCCTTCCAGACCCATTGAAGTGGCAGTTTGGGGTGTACAAGAAATCCAGGATTCAGTTCAATAAAAGTGAACTGAAAAGCTTTTTAATTTTTCCCATGTCTAAATCACTATCACTGAAGTAGTAGAGTAATTTTACTCACTTGAGTAAAGGCGTTCAGGATCGGGCTCTTCTTTTTTTGCTCATCACCGTTGAAGTCAATTAGGTTTTGCTAAGGAATTCAATGGGACCAGGAATGAACCCCTAATGGCTTGTGAGCTCACTTAGTTTTATCAGTTTTGTTTAAAAAAGGTTTCAGTTAACTTGTATTTTGGGTCTCTTTGCCTCTCTGTGTAATGTAACTGGAGAGTGAGAGGGGGACAACAAAACAATATTCATACGGAAGCAGTATATTAAAGTTAATTTGATACGTATACTTCATCACTTTTTAAACAGCAGTTTTATATATTCTTATTTATGGATTTTATAAATTGCATCACTTTGGTAAACGTTCAATGCCAATTTTGTCTACCATGTAAATATATGCACTGATATATTTTAGAACACAGACTGTAGGCCCTAATCTTCAAGCCGTTCATGAATCGAACACACATTGACTTCAGTGGAACTGTGCCTCTTTACTTAAATTTGGCCCATTGACTTTCATCACTTTTCAAAGTCGAATATCTTTGCTGATTAAATGTAGGTAATGCCCAAAACAATTAGGCAATATCATGGAGTGATTACATGCCACATTTCTTTTCATATACTGTATCATTATCATTTTGGGTTACTAGGAGTAGAAGAATTAGCCATTAAAGTTGTCCTGGAAGGAAACATGTCACCTAAATTCTCAGCTTAGCAGTTTGTAGATTCTTCAAGATCTGTTATGTCATTTGGAAATGTCTTGAGTTTGCTCTCTCCAGCTAACTTCTCAACTCATAGCACCCAAAACACATGAGAAAACAAAAAGACAATAGAAAATCCATTAATGTTTTAACTACAGTGAACTTTAGTTTTATAACTATCCTGTTATTAATTCTCAATTTTATATAACTTTTCCCAGTAAATATTTTATCTGTTGTTTTTCTTGTTTGAATCATCTTTTCATTTATTTTACTATTCTTTACTGCTACTCTGTGTTTGTGCAATGCTTGGTGAAATCTTAGGCACTCTCATAATAAACATGAACAATAATCATAATAATTAGAAGCATAAAGATGCCTACTTGGTGACTTTAGCACATGAAGACAATAATAATTTGCCTTTATGGACACAAAGCCAGCTCTTCTAAGCATTTAATTTATTCACTCACACACAGGTTCAAATTTGGGTCTGCTCCTACTCCCACTCTCATTGCAAAACTTCTGACAAGTTAATGGGAGAAGAATTGGGCTCGGGAGTTCACTGTGCTTCTCCAGGAAAAATGGGAAATAAGAATGAAAGGCATGAAAAAAACCCAAACAGTTTAATCACTGACGGTATGTTTGTTTTATACTGAAAAACGTGAGCTTTTCTAAAGCAAAAGGCATGATCAAATGTTGAATAGGTTCATAAAAACAATACACTTATTTAGTAGGCTTTCTAATTTGTCACAATCCGGAATAAGTTGAGTGTGTTATCTCTTTCATTCTTATCCTTTTTTTTTTCCTTTTTATTTTAAATTTTGCTTAAGACTCAGAGGTAGTCAGTGCACCATTGAAAGCAACTGTTTAAACAATTCAGAGCACAAACATTCATCAAAAGTTAATAGTTTGGTCTGCTGTTCCACCTTTTTTAATGATGTTGCTAAACTGAGCTGCCTCTAACTAGTGGTTGGTGTGAGTTTCTTTGTGTTGTATGATATTTCTTTGTTTGTTTGTCTGTTTGGGGTAAAAATGAGTCAAATCGGTCTGAGCTACATGTAGCTGTGGATACGGGACAGGATCTGGAGAGGACAAATGCTAAGGCCATGGTTACACTGGCACTTTATAGCGCTATAAAGCCCCCACGAGCGCTATAACCTACTCCCCGTTCACACTGGCAAGGCACTAATAGCGCTATAACCGTGGAGTTATAGCGCTATTATAAATCCACCTCCTCATGGGGAATAAGGGCTGTAGCGCAGCTGCTGTAGCGCTACAGCAAGAATGTGGACACCCACTGCGCTACAAGTAATCTCTGGAGATGCCTAGAGCCATTTAAGGCAATTGACGTCTCTTCCCTTTGTTTTGAACTCGGCTGGAGGAATGCGGAAGTACCTCTTTAGAGTTTCTTTCTTAACTCCGCAGATAAGCAGTGCAAATGTTTAAGGAGGGAGCCTGTGTGAAAACAAAGCCTTCTGTGAACGGAGGCTCACTAACAGGCTTTCAGAAAAACGGAAAAACCACTGTCTCTCTCCCTCTGCATACACACAACGCGTCCCCCCTCACCCCCCTCGTTTAAAAAGCACGTTGCACCCAGCTGAATGCTGGGATACCTGCCCTAATGTGCTGCTCTTAATGCCGCATTAAGTGCCCCAAATGTGGCCATGCTATACCGCAGGAGCATCTGAGTGTGGACATACAATAGCGCTATACATATTACTGTATAAGGGGACCGCTAGAACCTATAGCGCTATAATCTTGTAAGTGTAACCATATCCTAAGTCTTGTCTTGCAGATTTTAGGTTAGTGATGCTAGTAGAGGTGGTGGGAGCCCTTCATTCTACATCCTGCTTCAGATCAATATCCTTTTTGGCTAATTAAGTTCATTAAGAAAGAAAGTGTCAATTGCTGTTGGAGCACATCAGTGTTTCTCTTAGGGAGGGCATATTTCTGCCTTCACTTCTGGATGATGTAGTGTGGCCTTTACTGAAGCAATCATCAACTGCTACTGACAGCCTAGTATCTGTTATCTTTTCATGGTTAAAATCCTGAACAGAGCTGTGGCAAGACAAACAACTCTCCAAGTATGTAGGTGCCTCAGATCTTTGTCAGTCCATGTATAGATCTAGGAAGAACACTAAGGTTAGAATTAGAAGATCTCCTAATGATGGATGAAGATCAGGTGTCCATGCTGCTACTGTCTATTCCAGGCCTGCACAACTCGGAAAGCGGCGAGGGCCATATTACTGCAAAAAAACCAGCTGTGGGCCGAAAAGCCCCGCCCCCATCCGCTT
Organism: Dermatemys mawii; assembly: GCA_007922305.1. NCBI lineage: Eukaryota > Metazoa > Chordata > Testudines > Dermatemydidae > Dermatemys > Dermatemys mawii. The sequence continues at coordinate 23,397,589 of ML677342.1, read as the reverse complement.
CCCCCCACCTCACTGCTTGGATTGCCCCTCCCCTACTCACTTCCCGCGGGTTGCACAGTAAGCCCATGCGGGCCGCATGTGGCCCCCGGGGCCGCATGTTGTGCAGGCTTGGTTTATTCCATTGTATGCCTTTGATATGGCTGAGGTGAGGTACTGCTGACAGTACTGTGAACCTTACTGGGAGTAGTCAGATCTGTAATTCAGTGGGGCTGTTAGAGTGTAGTTCTGGGCAATTGCACTTCTGCCCCAAGAGTTCAGTCATGTGGAGTCTGCAGGACTCAGCCCTCCTCTTCCCCCCTCCCACTCCCTGCCCCACCCCTCCTTTTGTTCAACGTACATATGGGTCTATAGGAATTGCTAGTGAGAAGACATAGTCTATGGTGTTTACAGTATGCTAATAGCACGCAGCATAGAGGGCCCAGATTCTCTGTTGTACAGGAGATCTAGCCAACCTTAGCAGTATGCAGGGGACAGAACAAGGGAGAATCTGGTCCTAGATATGTGTCTCTTCTGACTCACTCGTTTCTCTGAAATGCCACCCACTGTTTGGGTGAGATTTAGGAATAGATGAGAACCATCTGGCTGAGCGTAATCTGGATAAGACTTGAGGCGATACTGGTAGGTTGAAGGAAGCTGCCAGAAGATATGGCAAAGATTATATCTGCCCTTTTTCCTGAGGGTGTGTTTCTGCCAGTTCAGAATCCAGAGGTATTGCTGAATTCTCAGCTATTAGTTGATCATATTGCAGCAGGTTGAAGGATGGCCTTTTCCTCATCATTTTCTGGTCAGAAGGCTGTAATCGCTTCTTTTGGATGTGTACCTCATTCTTATGATCCCGGGCCCTGCTACTTAGATTGCTGCAATACAGTCTATATTGCATCAAATAAATCACTCTGAACTGATGGTTGGGCAGAATGCTGCAGCTGCTCATTAAGTTGTGTATCTTGCTGGGAGCACATGACACCAGTGCTCCTGGACCGACACAGGCTGCCTATTAGTTTCCAGGTGGAGTTTAAAGTGTTATTTTTGACCTACAAAGCTCTAAGTGGTCTGCGACCTGCCTACTTGAGAGAGTGATTCTCTCCCCATGTGATGTGGTCACAGCTGCAGTCAGTGGGAGGTGCTGCAGTTGAAGCCCCTTCAGTGTAAAAGAAAGGCAGCTGCCAGCAGTGTGTTTTCTACAAGGGTTCCTCTCCTTTTTGAACCTTCCCTTTCACCTTTGGACTGCAATAGCGTGAATATGTTGACCTTCAGGGCATACTTCAAGGTCTCTCTATTCACCCAGACTTCTGTGGGGATGGAAGGGCACAAGAAGGTTTGGTAGTTGTGCTGAAAAAGGATATCAATTAGGGGTTTGATTTTTTTTCCTCTGGATAGTTATTTTCTAGTTTGCGGATGAGGATTAGCTGTGTAATTTTTTTCGATCTGATTTTATTTTTAATTTGTGGCAAAGGTGCCTTATGCCTCCATTTCAGTTCTGGCCCCTTCCATGCAAGAAAGGGGAGATCCATCTACACAAGGCCCCTTCACACACAGATCTGGGGGAGGGAGGAACAATTCCCCCGCCCTCCCCACCCCGACAATGAAATTTCAAAAGATAGGATCTCCTTTCTAGAGTTTGTCTGAACTATCCGGTAGGATTCAATGGCAGGGATATAATTCTGTACTGAATTCTATAGGATGGTCCAAGCAACTTATAGAAAGGTTATACTTTTCTATGGGACTTGTTCAAAATGGTTAAGTAAATATAACTAGTGACAATTGATTTAAATCATAAAGAGATCCTTTTGGCTTGAGTAGCTGGAAAAAGCTTCTTCACAGTGAGAGACTGGGAAAGGGAGTGAAAGAATTTCCCCAGGAAAAGAAATGGAAACTCTGTGGGTTGGGTCATTTAAAATTAGACTGGACAAAAAAGTAAATGGCCAACAGGGATAATCCTACATTGGGAGAGAAATATTTTATCATCATAAACATTTATTCAAAGCTAAAAAGCTGCTATTTTACAGACAAGTTAAATAGACACAGTCCCTGCTCCAGAAATCTTAAGAATCTAGATCTAATGATAGACATGACACAAGTGAAAGCAACAACAAAATCGGAACAGTGAGATAAGAACACAACAATAATATTAGATGATTTCTCACAACCAAGAATTTGAAGAGATTCAAAATAAGCTTGATTCTTAACTCTGGTTGTCAATGTTGCCTACAGTATTTAGCAAAACAGTCTGTAAAAAAATAATTTATTTTAAAATCTAATTTAATTAATTTTAAAACAGATTATTTAACAGTAAATTAATCTCTTAAGTGGACAGCATGGTTACAAGTGGAAAACTATGGATATAATTTTATTGCTGACTCTGTGGAATGCTTCTATTTCAGACTGCATACAACATTCTAAAACAGAGGGCCACATATTCGAAAGGTAGGCTCCTATGATTCTGGAGACAGTCAGGTGCCAATTCAATCCAAGGTGCAAATTAAGGCAGCCCGAGGGCTGCTCTAATTTATGAAGGCTAGTAATAGCTCCCTAGAAGTCATTGTATAGCTGAGGCTTGCTGGACAACAGCATTATCTGTCCATACTTCATTCCATCCCGAGTGTATCCCCATCCCACTTCTGACACACACTATATGTAGGAGGGTTTGGCAGAAAATCCTATTTCTGTCCCTTTTGCCCCACTCTCGCAACACAGGGTGGCCAGAGCATGCGTTGAGGATCTGACCCAGGATGTTTAAAAATGCCATATGTCTACTGAATAAGCTAACCCTCCACAAAGATGTTTTGAAAGAACTCGTTCTACACTTAATCATCCAAATGTTCAGTCTGTTTGCCTTTACAGAGTTTTGAGGTCGCAGTGAAAAAGTTAGGGATTTTCCCAGAGCAATGCTCACTCTCTGTGTGAGGATTGGAGATTCTTCTTGGTCCAGCCTTTATATCAGGGTACAGGGCAATGTATTGTAATGTAGGGACTTACTGAAAACCACCCATGCTGCCTGTCTGTTGGCTTAGTTATGTTTTACCTATTCTAATATTCAATAAAGTTGTGGCCTTTTCTTCTTGCAGCCAACGTGTGTGTGCGTCTTCATTTCAGTGCGCTTTTTGCAACCTCGATTCTGTTTTTCTCTTCCTAAGATATTTACAGCTTCTCTTTCATTTGTCTCTGTCCTGGCTCTGTTAATTCTCTGTCATGATGTGCTAGAGTCTAAATTGAATCAACTGTGGAAAGTAAATGTGACATAATGGTATTTTAAACAGAACCTCACAAAGCAGGTAAATCCCACTTTCTCAATATCTGGTAATTTACACAGGCCAATGGTCACATTCTGCCTCAAATTATATATTGGTCAGTTCCAATGACTTGAGGGCAGTTTCCTGGGGGATAAGACAGGACAGAATTTGACCCTTGAAGTTTTCCTTGTGGTCTGATGCAATAATATTTTTAAAGTAATACATTTTTAAAAGTCAGAAAAAAATGTAAGGGTCTATTTGGAAATCTTTATTCTTTCACTAAGAAAAAATGCATGTGTTTGTTTTGATGTACATCACATATTATGCTGTTTGCTATACATTCATTAAATGCTGTGCCCATCAGTAGTTTTATTCCTATACCATTGTGTTGAGCAGGAAGTGATGCTAATACAAAATGCTTAGGATGACCATATTTCCCAAAGGGAAAATGGGACACCATATGGGACTGGCCTGAGCCCTCCTCCCCACCCGCAGCCTCCACGGGGCTGGCCTGAGCTGCTCACCTGATTCCTCCTACAGGGCTGGCCTGAGTCACTCGCCCAAGCTCCCCTCTATCCCCTCCACGGGGCTGGCCCCAGCTGCTCACACACGCTCCCTTCCCTGTGGGTGGGGTAGGCAGGGTCCAAATGAGCAACAATGAATATGTTTTGGTTTTACTTAATTTTATATTAAATAGAAAAAAAGTAGAAATCAGAGCAAAATATTTTGAATTTATTGAAACAAAACATTTTGACTGTCCTGACATAAATTCTTTTTGGAATTTTATTTAGCAAAATAGTTTCACAAATTTTGGCTTTTGATCCCAATGTGGAACATTTTTTTTAAAAAAAATCTCAATATTCTTTTCCCAACCAGCTTTGGCCTACTTAAAACCAAAGTATTCATTTTGGAAAATGATCAAGGCACAAGAGAAAAAGGATTTTAAAACACAAACAGTTCACACACATATATATCTTACCTAAAGGCTTGCCATCCTTTGATGATACCTGAGCAGGCCTAACTTCTTTAGACACCTTAGTGGGATGTTATAGTCTGATTCCCCTGAACAATTCTCCATGCTCTTGAGAGTGTTTCTTTTTAAACTGCTACAGTCTTTTTGTATTTATGTGATCCTGGGATTTGGCTCTCCTGGCCACACCCACTTTTCAGGTTGACGGTAAAAATCATTAAACAGTTCAGACAGTGTCCTGTAACAACCCTCAAGTCAAGTGTTTGGTGATGTGTGGCTTACTTCAGATCATTCTTTCCTTACCTGCTTGTTTTTCCTTACAGCCCCCTTTAAACTAAACTAATATATTCATACACTAAACATCCCAATAATCAGATTAACACAATAGACATTGTTACAGAAAAACTCAAATTCCATCACAACAGCCTATATCAAATCAAAACCACAGGTCAAATTCTGAACTGGTGAGGATTTCAACAGGTGTGACCCATGCACATCTAAGGATAGAATTTAGCCCAAAACATGAATCTGCTGAAGATGTTGCAGAGTATTTTCTCCTCAGAAGCGCTTCACATTTTTGTTTTTCCGAAGGTCCCCAGTATTTTCTTTTTTCGTTTTTGTTGTGAATAGATGAGAATTCTCACGGACCATAGCAGTGTCCTAAGGAAACAAAAGGAAACGGGCCTTAGATTTCGGCTGTGAAACAACATGATTAAAGTTACTCTTTATTTGGAAATCCCTGTGTAGAATACCCCATCATTTCCCTATGACGTGAACACAATAGGTTCCCAAGAAGGAAGTATGGATGAAAGGGCCTGATCCTCCAAGGTGCTAAACACAAACATCTCTCATTAACATCAGTGGGAATTGAGAGTATTCAGCACCTCATATATGCAGCTTTGAACTTTTAAGGGTTTGTCCTAAGAGCCTGTCACAGGGGGTGGCGGAGTCCCGTTCCCACACCCCCTGCTTCCTGGAATTCACAGTGATTCTTAGCCAGCCAGTAGATCAGAAGGTTTATTTGAGATGACAGGAACACAATCCAACTCAGAGCTTGTCAGTACAAACAGGACCCCTTAGTCAGGCCCTTCTGCGGGGCAGGGAGATAACACCGCAAATCCGGGCTCCCGCCTTTTCCCCAGCCAGCTTCTACTCCCCTCAAAACCCTGCAGCCGTCTCTCATTTCCTTTGTTCACTTCCCTGGCTCTAGGTGTCATCTCCCCTCCCCCTTCTCATCTCAGGTTACAGCTCCAGGTATCCCCGTTCAGAGCAGCTTCCACTCAAGAGTCATGTCCACCCTCCTCCTTGCTTGTCACAGAGCCCCAACCTATTCTCATGTAAATCAATGACAAAACTCTCATTGACTTCCATGGTGCAGGATCAGGGCCTAAGTGAGAAGAACTGAAGAAACAGTTCTTAGAAGTATATCATGAACAGTAATTCATCAGTACTATTTATGAGTCTAAGTCAGCCTTGCAAATTTTTACTCACCTACTTGCCTTAAGCAATTTTTAAAAAATAGAATTATAAAATATCATTAGTTTTTACATTATTAAACACTATGGTAAAGGGCAGACAGGTGTGGTAAATTTTAATGACAGCCATACACTATTGGATAATATTAGAGCTAGTCGAATAATATTTGCAAATGATTTATCCCAACATTTCATGGGTACATTATTTGTGAATACATTTTTCATCTCTATGGACAATTAATTTTTATTCATATACCCTGCCCATGCTATTTTTTTCTATTAACTAACAGACTGGTTTTTCACTAATACATTTGTTTTGTTATTCAGTCAGCTCTAGTTGATGTACTAGCCTTTTGCTTCTGGAGAATGGAGTTCAAATACATCTCAGGCCACAGCTATAATGGATTTCTCATGTGGAGCAGCAGTTTAAGGAGGCTCTAGCATCCATCACAGAGTCTTAGGGTACGTCCTCACTACCGCAGGCAGCAGTCAATGTTTTAGCGATCAATTTCTCGCGTCTTGTGAGGATGCAAGGAATCGATCGCTAGCGCTGGCCCCGTCGACTCCAGAACTCTAGCTCCCCCCAAGGAGTAAGCCGGAGTCAACGGGGGAGTGCGCTGCCGACTGCCGTCGCCGTGAAGATGGGAGGTAAGTCGGCTGCAGATACGCCAACTTCAGCTACGTGATTCACATAGCTGAAGTTGCGTATCTGCAGTCGATCCTCCGCCCTAGTGAAGACCAGCTCTCAGTAACAACAGCTAGCAACACCATGGCCAGTTTATAGAGAGTTTAGCTGAGCTCCCCTGTGGAGTTTCATGGGGATCTATGATCTCAGAAGTCCTCGTCCTCCCCTCCTAGGTCATGTAGGCTGGGGCCTTCCATATATTTGCCCAGAAGGAGTTACCCTTTAAGAAGGCTCTGGCACCCTTCAGGAAGAAGGGAGACTTAGCACCAGTACTAGGAAGCTGGGAAAGAGGGACAGTTGAAATCCTCCCCCAACCCAGAGTCTGGACTTTAGGGTCCCACGGTCCAGAAGAACATCTTCTCTCAGCAGTGCCAGGAGGCAGTGTATCTATAGCCTTAGAAGCCCCAAATATATCAGCAATTCCAGACTCTGTAGGGTTGAGGGATTCACAGAAGGATGTGGACAAGCTAGGTTGCTGAGCAGGAACATGGGCAACGCTGTCACAATCCTGAAACACAGGGGCACCAGAGTGCATGCTGCATAAGCTGATGCCTGCTAGGGACTCACCCTGGCCCTCTGGACAGCAGTTGCAGGGCCTCAGTTGTTTCCCTTTTCCTCAAGGAATGGGGGCTTGTGTGGAGGGAGGGGCACATCCTCTGAGGGAAAAGCTTATATTTAAACCACACACAAAAAAGTACACTAAATGAACATTGTTAAGGCTGTAAAGTCAAACACTCAGAAGTAGGAAATGCCAGAATTTAGGTTGTCCAGAAAACCTCAGTTCACTCCCCTGGTCTGCATGCATTATGGTTAAGGCTAATATTATATTATGGAGGTTACAGAAGTCATGGAATTTGTGACTTCCAGTGATCTCTGTGTCAGTGGGGGCCCCACAGCTGACCAATCGCCGCTGGCAGAGGGAAGTTGATCAGTGGGCACAGCCATGGGCTCAAGGAGCCCCCCACAGCTCCCAGATGGCAGCAGCAGAGGGACCCCAAAGCTGCTCAGGACTGGCAGGAGACCCCCTGCAGCACCACTGCAACTGCGGACAGTGGGTGACCTCCTCCCCAATCCCCTCCGGCCGCAGCTCCCAGTCCACAGGGCAGTGAGGGGACCCCTCCCAGTCTCTGAGCAATGGAGTTCCTGAAGCTCTCAGCCACTGGGAAGGTGGAGGGTGGGGAGAGGGAGCTGGATCCTCCTCCTTCTCCATTTTGTCAGGGATGTTTTTAGTAAAAGTCAGGGACAGGTCACAGCTTCCACGATTGTTTGTTGCACGTGACTTTTACTAAAAATATCCATGACAAAATCATAGCCTTAATTATGGTAGTCTTTAATTATATGATGGCATATTATTTTTTCCACAGAACCTCCACCTTTATGAGCGGCTATTCAGTATTTTCAGTATCTCCTTATTGCTCAGTGCAGGGGTTGGCAACATTTCATAAGTGGTGTGCCGAGTCCTCATTTATTCACTCTAATTTAAGGTTTTGCATGCCAGTAATACATTTTAACATTTTTAGAAGGTCTCTAAGTCTTTAATATATAATTAAGCTATTGTTGTATGTAAAGTAAATAAGGTTTTTAAAACATTTAAGAAGCTTCATTTAAAATTAAATTAAAATGCAGAGCCCCCCAGATCAGTGGCCAGGACTCGGGCAGTGTGAGTGCCACTGAAAATCAGCTCGCATGCCGCCTTTGGCACCCGTGCCATAGATTGCCTACCCCTGGTTCAGTGGGTGGCCTCAGATTTTATTTACTGCACATTCTAATAACACTGTCTTCACAGCGGTTTTCGAAATTTCCTCATGGGCTTTTCTGTGGAGCTCATCACTACAATATCGGAATGCTTCACAAACAGTAGATGGGGGAAGCAGTAGATGTGATATATCTTGATTTTTGTAAGGCTTTTGACACTGTCCCACATGACATTTTCAAAAGCAAACTAAGGAAATATGATTTACATGAAGTTACTATGAGGTGGCTGCACCAGTGGGTGAAAGACTGTATTGAAGGAGTAGTTAGCAATAGTTCACTGTGAAACTCAGAGGTTTACCTAGAAGGGACACACAGGGATCAGCCCTGAGTCCAAATTTCAATAATTTTATTAATGACTTGGATAATTGAGTGGAGAGTATGCTTATAAAATTTTTGGATGACACCAAGATGGGAGGGGGCGAAAACACTACAGAGGACAGGATTAGATTTCAAAATCACCCTGATAAATTAGAGAATTTGTCTGAAATTAACAAGATGAAATTCAATAAAGGTAGGTTCAAAGTACTACACTTAGGAAGGAAAAATCAAATGCACAACTACAAAATGGGGAAAAATTGGCTTGGCAGTATTAGTGCAGAAAAAGATCTCGGAGGGGTATAGTGGAACATAAACTGAATATGAGCTAACAATGGGATGCAGTTGCAAAAAAGGCTAGTATCCTGGGATATATTAACAGGAATGTTACCTATAAGACACATGAGCTAATTGTTCTGCTGTATTTGGTACAGGTCAGGCTTCAACCGAGTACTGTGTTCAGTTCTGGTTGCCATACTTGAAGAAAGATGTGGATAACTTGGAGACCGTCCGCAACAAAAATGATAAAAATCTTATATAACTTGATTTATGAGGAAAGGTTAAAAAAAACAAACAAGCCTGAGAATGTTTAGTCTTGAGAAAAGAAGACTGAGTGGGGGACTTGATAACAGTTTTCAAATATGATAAGGGCTGTTATAAAGAGGACAGTGATGAATTGTTTATTATGTCTACTGAAGGTAGGAAAATTGATTTAAACTGCAACAAGGGAGATTTAAGTTAGATACTAAGAAAAAACTTACCCCAGTATTGAGTGTGGTTAGAAAGTATGTGTACACGAAAAAGGGGAATCACACCCCTAGCTTGTAGAGTAGACAGAGGCGACTGGGATAGTTAAGCTCTGGAATAGGCTTCCAAGGGTGGTTGTGAAATAGCCAGCACTGGAGGCATTTAGGAACAGGTTGGAGAAACACTTGTCAAAAATGGTGTAGGTTTACTTTGTCCTGCCATACCCCAGGGGACTGCACTTGGTGACCTCCTGTGGTTCCTTCCAGTCCTACATTTCTATGATTCTACATTCATGAATTTGTTTTCACAACACTCCTGTGAGATGAAGGGATGATATTTTCCCCATTTTGCAGATGGGAAATTGAGGCACGGAGAGATTAAGGTCAAATCGTCAGTTAATTTTGAGTTGCTACTTTGAAACATCTACAAACTGATTTTTCAGAGACTAGAGCATTATACAGCACTCAATGTAAAGCTCCCATTGACTTTAGTTGCACCCTTTAAGTATTCAGCACTTCTGCAAATCAGTCCCCAGGGTCTCAAATCAAGCATCCAGAAAATGAGGAACACACAACTAGTGACCGCCTGTGAAAAGTTTGGTTTAATTGACTTCCTGCAGCACACAAGAATTCTATGGCAGAGACAGGGTAGAAATCAGTAATCTAGGGCAGTGTTTAATTATCTTAACTATGAGACCCTCCTTTCTCTTCCTGCAACTCCTACCTCATTCACTACATACCTTTCATCTCCTACAACTAATGAAGCAGAGGCCCTACAGGCAAGGATCCTTTGGGGAAAAAAAATGTGATCATATACCTAATGAATATCATATACCTAATGTATATCATAATATGATCATATACCTAATGTATATCATGATACATTGCACTGTGTGTGTGGGGAGGGTGGGGGGAATTAAGGTTGCACAGGCAACCTTAATTCTGGCATTTCCAAACTTTTGAGTGTTTGACTTTGCAACCTCAGTAATGTTCTTTTAATATACTTTTTTCATGTGTGATAGATTGACAGATCGACGGATAGATCGATTTGTATAGTGCTAGGAAGGGGACGGGCACTATGGAAGGAAAAAACAAGCAAATAGATATATTGGATAGAATGATAAAAGGCAGTGAGCCTAGGGTCACCTTTTCTTGGGGAGAGATGGGGGAAAGGAGGTGAAGAAATGCCAAATGTGAATGAGACACAAGAGATTAAGGTCTGAGAAGGCCTTTTAAAAATGTGAATGCTCCCCTCCCCTCATCACCATGTAAATAATTTATAACACTCTAGCTGTGCACATTGTTAGCCCATGCAACTCACAATAGTTATTCCTTTCACCCTCCTTCTCCCTCCCCCTTTCTTTCCTATTGTTAGGGAGCAGTGACTGTCTACCTCTGTGTTTATACAGTGCCCAGCATAATGGGGCTCCAGTCCTGACTGGCATCTGTGGACACTGCTGTACACACATGTATATATAATAGGTAAATTTTTCAAAAATGCTTAAATGATTTAGGAGTCCAAGTCCCATTTTCAAAAGTGATGTAGACAATTAGGTGTCTAAATCACTTAGGTGCATTTGAAAATTTTATCCCATGTACCAACAGTCTGGTTTGCATCTTCTGACTATTTCAGAATTTAACAGTTGTTGGCCATCTAATCCACATGTAGTTTACGCTATCCTAGAACCCACATGACCTGAGTCTTGGTTACCACTCCCAGTTTGATCTTCTCATGCTGTGGCGCCAGGGCCTGGAAGTGAAGCTTACTCTGAAACAAAGCAGCAAAATCAGTCTACTAAGATCTACAAAAACGATGCTTAAAAAGTATAACAGGATTCGTGACTTTATTGTGCAATTACTGTAAATATAGGTTGACACAGATTATCTACATTTACACTGTCCATTTAGACCAAATCCCTCTTTTATTGATAGAGTAACTTTTTAAAATTAAAGTGCACGGTAGATGAAAACACTGCTCACGAGCAAGGGTCTTCGGAGTTCCTGGCAGCTCCAGGTTCTCAGATAACAGGCATCTACACCACTGATCACGTGCTTCTTTCAAGCAGCCTGGTTGTATAACGAAATTATACAGAGAGAAACTGGGCACACGCTGTTATGATATCTTTCAACTACACAGAGCTGGTCCTAGAAGACATTCCACCCATCCATCTACTTTCTACTGTACTTTCACATGAAATTGCATCATAGCCACTCGGGACATTTATGAGTGCTCTGATAAATTGCTGAGGTGAATGACTATATCATGAGACAGTGTATTTGTGCTACACTGTCTCCACGCTATCCTCATGCAAACGCTAGCATCGCCAATATTTACTGTAAAATCTCTATTGTCTATTTTGAATGAGAAAATGCATCATTGTATTGTCTATTCTGAAAGCCACAGTTAGTTTTCCTTTATTTACTATAAGAATTTTCTGCATTTAAATGTCTTAAGACCGTTGGTGTAATAAAACTGTAGTGACTGCATAAAGGTATAGATAATAAGGTCAGCTCTCCAACCTGACAGGATAAAAGGTGGGACACTGACCTTTAATATATGTGTAAAGGTTAAAATCGTAGTAGTATAGGAGAGAGCCTGACACTGCTCAGATACTATTGCAGATACATACTTAGATGGGAAGATAGGTTCAGAGCTCATTAAGAATGTTTCCAGAATCTCTTTCACTTTTCAGCGTCTCTCATATTTGTGGTTTTACTGTATTTTACAGTAATTATAGGGAGGTGAAAGTAGGTCCGTGTGAGATAAAGGTATATTTGAGTAAATTACAGTGGCTGCCCCTCCTATTTGAAAGATGTCATTGCCATGCACAATAGAGTAGCTGTTTAAAAGTGAGAGAGTAGAGCGGCTCCACGCTTGAATTTTTCACATCTGCACCTTTTAACAATGAAGAGCGTGGGACCCACTCTGCTCTCAGTTACACGTGAGTATCCCCATTGAAGTTATTGTGGCAGCAGCATCTGTGTAACTGAGAGTAGAATTTGGCCCACTGTGTTGAAGTTCCTCCATTGAAAGCTGTTCCACCCCCTTTGGCTTAATCCATGCCACTTCAGTGGACTGTAATCCCACTCTTGTGTAAGTGTAATGTGACTCGAGCTGCAGCCGATAGCTGGACGGGGGAACATAGAGTTTGCATAGCTTAAGTGCAAAGCCCCATTATATCTCTCTCTTCTGTAAATTACATGAACAGTTGAGTTAGATAAAGATCACATTCTCCTCTCATTTTCCTTGCACGTCCCATTGACAATAATGTGAGTTCAGCACATGGACTGACAAACTAATCTATGTATCATGCCATATGCACCAATTTCTTTATCATGCAATTTAATATTGATAATATAATACATTTTATGGGCTTTTTCTGCAATCTAACATTGTGTACAGCACCATTCACAAAATATTTGGGGTGTTTCATGATTCAAACCCAATTTAAAAGCAGTATCAAGTATCTTAGCTCATTTGGTGATTCAAAAATACTAAAAACCATGAAAAATGATACATGTGGGTAGTGTTTTTATTTATTCATATAGTTTTAGGGATTTGCATTACAAAATGGGGCAACATTTCACGGAGAGTTTGTTTTTAAGTTCAAGACAATTGAGAATTACAACATTCAGGCTCTCAATAGAGGTTGAAGCAAAGTATTTCATCAATGAACTGAAAAAACAAAACTGTTTTTCACTCCTGTGTATTGACCTCCATTGTCAGTTATGTTGCAATGCAGGTTCTGCCAGGCTCTTTGCTTATTCCGGATGCTGTAATGTGATGTGCATAAATGGAATGGAACCCTAAGGCTGGGTAGCCCTTGAAACAAATGTGGGGAGTCTGCCGACACAGCACTCCTTTCAGTATCAGGATCTCAGAGTCTACATTTACTTTCAAATCCCAATGTACTGTACATTGTAGTGGTTGATGGTACACTAGTACTGGCCAGTACTTCTAGCAGCTCATTTGGTGATAATTTTTGCTAAGTGCAGCTCTTGGTGCTTTCAATGGCCAGTTGAAAACTTTTCGATTTGTAAGCAGACTAACAGCAAGGGATGAAAATCTGAGCCACTGATTTCATTGGCCTCTAGTCAGAACAACCTGTCCAGGTAAGACGGTGTCTGACAACAAGGTGGGAACCTTTTTTTCCTCCCCAGATTTTTTGGAAATTGCTGAAGGAATTAGCCTCTACCTCTGCCCAACCCAAGTTAAAGTAATGTTGTAATTAATAATGAATGGCTAATGACTTTCATTGGGACATAGGGTGACTGGAGAGACTTTGGATTTGAACTCTGATATTCGTGTAAACAGGATGCTTCGGGATATGAAAATAATTTCTATTGCTCTAGGATTTTTCATATGGAGAGGTGAATTTCCTATCCAAGTATCTTTATGCAGAGTCAAAAATCATCCTTCTCACCTGCTTCTTAGGGTTTGACTTTACAAAAAAAAAAAAAAAAAAAAGGATAATATAATGTCTGGTGCAAGTCTTTCCATAGTTTCCCTGTCTCAGTGCTACTCTTACTGTGTAGCCCAATAGATAAGGTACTGAGGTTGGAGTCATGGAACCCAGGCTCTATTTGTAGCTCTGCTACTGACCTGCTGTGTGCCCGTTGGCAAGTCACTTCAGCAGTTTGCATATTTAGGCTCCTAAATATCTTTAAAAATCTGGCCTGTCACTGCTCTGTGCCTCTGTTTTCCCTCCCCACTTTTGTCTGTCCTGTCTATTTAGAATGTAAGTTATTTGGGGCAGAGTCTGTCTGTTACTGTGTGTATGTAAAGCACCTAAATTACTTGAGGTATCGAGCTATTGTAATACAATTAATAATAATAATGGTGTGTCTCAGATTTGAGATTCGTAGAAATTATTTACTTTCTGACAAAACATGTTCATGGAAAAACATTTTCTCTCTCATTTTCACTGGAAAATGTCTTCAGGAATATTTTGGTTTTCATTAAGATACGGAAAACACTGAAAACAATTATGTTTCAGTTTTTGGCATCTGAACATGAAGTATGTTTGGTTTAAAACGAATGTTCAGCTTTTCAATGACAACACAACTTTTTTAAAAAAATAAAAAGGACATTTTTCCATGAACATTGCTGTTCTCAAAAAAGCTGTTTAAAAAAAAATCCCCAAAAGGAACTCACTAGGTATTTATTGTGGCATGCTGATGGTCTACAAAAATAACATTATATATATTACATAATATATATAAAATAATGGTAGCTATTCTGAGCACTAGAAACCCTTTTCAAGAGAAGATGGCCACTGCAATTTAGGGTTGAGAGCACTGATGAGCCTACAAAGTAAATAATCTTACATCATAATACGCCCATTTCTGAAATAGCTGATATTGGAGAAGCAGAAAACTTCAGAGCCTACTTTTTTTAGTCTCTTTTCCTTCATTTCTTTGATGAATTGAAAAAAACCCGACGTCTGTGAGGAGTGTTAAGCAACCAACACTTTTATAAAAATATGTCAAGATTAATTGCTGTTTTCATTCATGAGTGGTAGAATGTTTTTGAAGATTCTCATCTTATTAGATTCAGTATTTCATATTCACTTGTTTTTTCATTGCTCATATCCTCATCAGTAATGTGCATAATGATGGGGTTTTGATGACAATATTTATCTCACTAAGAATATCAAACTAGAGAAGCATGGCAGTCTCAGTACTGGAAGAAATTAGAATTCTTTTTTTCTCCTTTGGTTGCTGCCTTTTTCAAGAAAATTGACTTATTGATATAATGTAGCTTGATATTTTTTATGGAAAGATTTATCTTTGTGCAAGGGGCAAACACAAAGTTTGATATTTATCCCTCTGCGTAGGGCCAACAGCTGACCTATATGCACCCCATAAGTCATAAAAATGAGGCTTATATGGTCTGTAATACACCGGGGGCTTATAGGGTTTGTAATACAAAATGGGGCTTATGGGGTTTGTAATACATACTCATGCTGGCTCTCTGCCCTAAAGAGAATTTCACCAAAGCCTTTAACATGGAGCCTACATCATGCAGTGGGTCTTGTTTCAGTCTCTATGAACAATAAGTAAAATTCATTCTACATTAATAAACTATACACTGGCATGTTCACCATTATCTAATAAGATAAAATTATTAATGGTCAAATTTTACTAGAAGGTGTTATCAATTCATGACAACAAGTCATCACACCTAAAGTTATGGAATTTTTAGGAAGTCCAAAAATGCAGAATTGCCAATTCTAATGATTTTATCTCAAGTCTTGCAATATTTGGTGTTTCTCTTAAAACTCCAGCTGTTTCCACCAGGTTATTATCTGAAAATTGCAGTATTCATTACAAAATTAAGTGTCTAGCACTCATAGTTGCAGAGATAACCTTAAAAATGTGAAGTGAGTGCAACCTAAAGTGTCTGAAAACAGAAGCTGAATCAAAAGAAACCAAACTGCATTCATTTAAAAAATACTCAGGATTTGTAAGTCAATCTCATGATTTCTGAGGTTTGGCTCAGGATTTTTGAATATTTGGAGTTGGCAATACTAACAAATGTTTGGATTAGCTTAAATGTTATCATGTCCTGGATGAAACTTTAGACAAATGGAAGATCTGAGCTATATAACTTAATGTTTGTGTGTCTTAGTTCTTGAGAGTGCCATACATATGTTTAAAACCCTACTATTTACGCAGTGAACTTTCAACAGGCTATATTTGTTTTATAGATTGTCCTTGAAATAACCTATACATATATGTACTCCCTTGTTATTGATGGCATTTTTTCTTCCATTTTTGATCTTTGTTCTAAATACAGAACTCCCATTGATATCAATAGGAATTTCATGCAAAATATTGTCCATTAGTTAAATAAAAGTATTTTAATTAAAACCTTCATCTTGAGTACAAAGCATTACTTAACTTTAAGGATGCACAAGATCTTTGCTGAGTCGAGGCCTTAAGCTTGGGTATATATCTCACTACTCCAAAGAACAAATTAATTTAACCATCCCAGGATCAGAGCAGCACATATGTACCAAAGTAAAAGACAGTTGCATAACATTTTAAAAAGATCTGATGAGTTCATAAAGTGTTAGAGGGGAAACTAAAATGAAGAACCTCTGACAGAAGATCAAAAACCCTTTTTCCTTCCCTTTTTTTTCCTGAGAAGGTAAACAGCATTCTAGCTTCTGATTGCTTTGCTTCAGACAGTCTTTAGAGTATTCATTGTCTCCTACTGTTCACACATATGTACTGAACAGTAGGAAGCTCACTCATTTCCAGTGCACACTTTACACTAAAGACTATTTTGTTCCATTTCTGAATTCTCATTCTCATAATTTATTTTTTCTATGGTTTCAAAAATGTCTAAACATACGTTGGTAGAGGGACATTAGTTTCTATAGTACAGACAAAGAGAAAGCAGTTTAGATGGAAATCATTCTGTCTTTTCAGATCACTTCCCTACTCTTGTGAACCATAAAATTAGGAAAAATCTTCAAAAATGAGCATTCACAAAATAACTAAATGCAGATTAAGAGCTATTGAAAAATACCATCATATCTTATGCAGTGGGTCACCAAATTTTCAGCTATGTTATATTTGAGTTATCAGTAGGGAAAGTGAAACAAACAAACTAGCTGTTACTAAGTGCTGATGGGTGAACCTTAAAGCAGGGACACCAAACATATTAGGAGGAAAAGGGGGTAAACTCTATGTTCAATTATGATCTGTGGGCCAGGTTATAAATTTGGGGCTATACACTTCTCAGAGTGCCCAGAGGATGCCCAGTAAGAAGTTTGCACAGAGATCAAGGACTGAATATCCAGCCTTGACAGAGTAACTGGATATACAGTTTTTATTTATTCAGTGCCTTAATGTCATACTTCTTACTTGGTGAAAAAAACTGGTCCATTTTAGGCCCAACACTATTCCAGCCCTTTGCTTCTCTTCCTTACCCAGCCTTCTTTCTGTTTCTCTGTCTCTTCCCTGTTTTTGTGAGTCTTCTCAGTTCTTTTCTTTGTATTTCTGTTCCTGAAGCAACTCCCAGTTCCCAAACCAGGAGGCTTTACTCCCTTCCTACTCCATCTTCTACAGTGATTCAATAGTTGACACTGAAGTGTAATCATTGGGTTTTAAAGATGACACTCCCATCAGATTAACGGAGGACAAAGGAGTTCACACCTCTGATTCATTGTTCCAGACTGTCTGCAGACTCAGCCCAGGACTACACTGGGCAGAGGGGGGATTGACCCAAGATATGCAACTTCAGCAACCGGAATAGCGTATTTAGGTCAATTTGCCGCAGCATCTTCATGGCGGTGAGCCAACTGCTGTCGCTCTCCTATCAACTCTGCCTGCGCCTCTCATGGTGGAGGAATTCTGGAGTCGACGGGAGAGCACTTGGGGATCGATTTATCGTGTCTAGACTAGATGTGATAAATCGATCCCCGAAAGATCAATCGCTACCTGATCCAGCGGGTAGTGTAGATCTGGCCTCAGAAAAATAGCACAGCATGGGTTACAATCTATTCATATGTGGAGGGTTATTTCTACAATCAGAAGGACTAGAAACATTTTTTAAAGTGAAAGTTTAGATTCTATGGAATTTCAATATGTCAAACAGACAATATAAATACATCATGTAAGTCAGATCCAGCCTACTGGCCACCATATTTTATATCCCTTCTTTAAAGGGTTTAGAGATTTGGTTAGATTTGTATAAACATCTGAAAGTTTATATGTCTGTCTAAACCTGTCAGGTATGGATATTGATACGGTAATCTGATGAGAACAGGTAGATGAGATTTCCAGTTTGTTTTGGCTCTGGCTGGATTAGAAATTGCAAGAGTAAACTCTGTGTTCCTCTTTTGATACTTGCATTTCTAGTCCCAGCTGAAAATAGGAAGCAAAGAGGCATGCTTAAAAATAAATAAATAAAAAGATGCAAACACACAAATTCTTCTATGCATAAAGCTTACAATAAGAACATATGGCTTCTCTGTATTCTGAACAGCAGCATTTAATCTAATTGTCATCACTCAAGTTAGCTGTAATAATTGTATCCATCTGTTAACATGATGGTGAGAGTCTATATAGAAGACTTGGAGTAGGAAGAATAGACAGGAGCAGTGATACTACGCTAACATTGTTTATTAACTAGCTCTTGCATCTGAAGAAGTGAGTTTTTTACCCATGAAAGCTTATGCCCAAATAAATCTGTTAGTCTTTAAGGTGCCACCAGACTCCTTGTTGTTTTTGTGGATACAGACTAACATGGCTATGCCCGATACTTAGCTCTTATATAATATTCTTCATCTAACAGTTTCAAAGCAATTTACCCCATTTTATAAATAGGGAAACTGAGGCACAGAACAGGGATTTGTGAAGGGATTTGCCCAGGGTCACCCTGCTGGCCAGAGCTGGGAACTGAACCCAAGTCTCCTGGGTCCCAGTCCAGTGCACTACACACCCAGTTTGCCTCCCTCTTAGACAGCAGCATAACAAAATACAATTTAATAATGAAGTGAGTTTCAGTGAAATACTCCGAACAAATTAACATGTAATGAAAAACAAAGGAGAAGCAGCAGGGAGCATCTGCTATAGATGAAAGCTTTCTTCAATTAACTGCCAAGATGTTTACAACTAATGGAGGCTATACATAAAGGGAGACCAGAAGAGCCCTGTTACCAGGTCTCCTCCAGAAGCATAAAGCAACTTGAAAGTTAGATTAGCTGGTACCCTCAGGACTGTCTGTGTAAAAGCAATCTGTGGTGGCACAGAACTGATAGTAATTCTATGCCACTTTGACCAAAAAAATCCTTAATGCTAACTGGCAAGGGGATTACAGGAATATCCTGGTACGTACATTCTGGTTCACCAAAGAATGTCATGTGCAGTCTTAAATGAAAGATGAGGTCACAGTTGTCATTAATATCTTTGTGAAATGTATGTACAAATACTATGTAAGGAATTGTATATATTCACTGAAAATAGAAGTCTGTACCAAGGTATCAGTCACCAGCAGAGGTGAAAACAGATTTTCTGTCAGATGAGACATGCTTATTCACCTCTCTCTCTCTCTGTCATGATATAAATTAAGCGTTGTAAGCTAATACAATGGATGCTCATTTACATATAAAATCAACATACAAAATCAACAAAGAGATGTGAAGTCAACAGGGAATCAGCATACAGTAAAAAAGAAGACACAGGTGGCTATCCTGGCTGTGTGCAAAGACAATGAACTTTGAGGTTATATCTATGAGGCAAAGACACCTCATCACCCTGCTCCTAGGGGGTAAATAGTGCATTTGAATTAATGAAAATCAGGATCATAATCCATCTTTGTTGAAAATACTGCAGAAGACTTTGGGGAGATAAAACAGGAGGTCAATCTGTAAATTAAGATTAGTCTCTAGAAACCATGCTATGATTTTGTTTCTATGTAACCCCTTGTTTCCTTTATCACTTGAATACATGTATTATTGTTGTCACAATAAATAAATCTCAGTTAAGGGATGTACTGGTCCAGAGCTGAATCTTAGAAGCTGACGTGTATGCTGTTCTTTTGAGGGCAGCAGAGCTGGCATTTCTTGGGGAAGCTCAGCAGATCAAGGGCTGGACACTACAAAGGAACTCAGGTGCACCTTTTGTTAACCTGCAAGGCAAAGTAAGGTCTGGTATAACCCAGAGGAGACTGTTTGAGTGGCTAACAGGCTGGTGGTGTCCAGGAGATGACACTCAGCTAAGCACAAGCAAGGCACAGTCTCACTGGTGGCAGAGGGTAACAAGGTGACTCACAGTCATGCGTACCTCAAGAACTATCACAGCCACTCCTTGTTTCCCTAGCATAGGTGGTGTCTTAGGAGAAAAGGCTCAGGCTTCCCTATTCCCCAACAATTGCATAATGTGAGATGGCCATGGACAGGCAGGTAGTAGGTATAACTTGGAGCAGTTGTTAAGACCATCCCATCCAGATCAGAGGATCATAGAGGTAGCAGAGATCCTCTCCTTAAATGTGTTGAGAACATATTTTGGCTGCAGCTGAGGATCCTTCCCTAGTATGCAACATAATAAAGGAGCTACTTTCATATATGTGTACACACATTTTCACATTAGTCCAATATGTAAAGCATACATGCCATTTATGTAGTATTCATACAAATTGCCTCTGCTTTGTTCCATTAGGGAGGTCCATTGAAAAGGATACAATCCATACATTAATATTAGAGTTGGGCTGGAATACAAGATCTGAAATCCTCCTCTCAAGCTTTGGGGAATACAGATCCAAATTTCCCAGCTCAGGTCTATCTCCATTACATACCCAAACATTAAATCTAATCGCCACTGAACTTTAGAGACATATGAGTTGACATCTAATGCTAGATCCAAATTTCATGGCTCAGCCTCTACTTTATACTGATCCTATCCTACCACCCCTAGTGACAGCAGTTTCCACACAATCCTATTAAAAATTAAATTCTCCCCTTCCCCCCAGAGCTCATATTACCTTCCTGAACCCAGCATTTACCCTACCAGACTGCTGCTACTGCTTCCTTCTGCTTTTATACCAAGCAGCTGAGTTTGACAAGCTATTGTGATCAGCTGTATGTACTTCACACCCTTTGACCTTTTTGTGTCTCCTTCTACACTACCGCAGAGCTGCCTGGGAAACAAGACAAGACCCAGCTCGGTAGGACACCCTATCACAATGAGAAGGACTGGGGAATCCTAAAAGGTGGCATAATTAAAGTATAGCAGACTACAGTTCCCACTGATAAGTAACAAGAAGTGGTTAGTACAGCTTCATAAGCAACAGATTGAAGATCAAAGAGGGAAAAACAACAGCCTTCACTTGGAATGGAAAACTGGGGCAGGAACTATTAATTTTCTATGAAAAAACAACATAATTAGTTGTACATTTATATGTTTGCATTACAGTAACAACGAGAGAGGCCCCAGCCAAGATTTGAGCTATGTGACATCTGCTCATTTTCTACTGCTTGGCTCTTTATTAATTAGAAAAATAAAAATAAAATAAAATATACGAATAAAAAGAGTTCTTCAACTTTTCTCAAAGCATGGCATACATTTTAATGCAGCACTGTCTCATTAGATTACTGCTTCTCTCATTTGTAATCACACAGAACAGTTTTTTATGATTAGAGCTAGATGAATAATTGATTTATTTGTTCACTGTAGGTCTGAAAAATCAAAACAATTGATTCCGATCAAGACTGAATCTGAAAATTCCAAAAACATTTGGTGAATCAAAACTTGGGGGCAATTTTTGTTTGGGGTTGAATAAACTGTTTTGTTTCTGGGATTTTTTTTTCCTCACAAAGTAAAAGGAAATGAAGACCTAAATTCACAAAACAGCCAGAGGAGGAGCTGCCTACCTTATAACTTTTAACCCAATGATTAAGACATTCATCAAAGATGCAGTAGATTCAGTGTTTCATTAGCAAACAGTACTCTATGTTGCTTCCAACCCAACTCCTTGTGTTCTCTCAATAACAGTTCTTTCAGGTAACATAGTCCCTCTGACTTCAGTTCTACTGATCATGATACTCTCAGGTTCAATTCTCCCCTTTGCTTGATGCAGAGATGCGATTTGAACTTGGGTTTTCCACATCACAGGATAATGACCCTAGCCACTGGCTCATGGGATATTCTCATTTGGGAACTCTCTTAATCTCTTCTGTTGAAGCTGTTCTATTGTCTTCAATAATAAATAATAATATATGGAGATAGACCTATCTCATAGAGCTGGAAGGACCTTGAAAGGTCATTGAGTCTAGTCCTCTACATACACTAGAAGGACTAAGTACTCTCCCTGACAGATTTTTGCCCCAGATCCCTAAATGGCCCCCTCATGTATCAAACTCACAATGCTGGGTTTAGCAGGCCAATGCTGGGTTTAGCAGGCCAATGCTCAAACCACTGAGCTATCCTCCCTGCCTTCAAATAATTAAATAGCCATTAGAGCAGGCATTAAGTCTCCCATATCTCAGGTGAATGCCCTGACAATCAGCCTATGGATTCATTCTCACTTGCTCTCTGTCCCAATGACAATTCAAATATTTATACAAAGTGGAGCAGCTTTAACAGGCAAAATTGAGAAACTACTACCCCAGATAATCCTATAGGCCACTGACTAAGTGATTCTTTTTCAGCATGGGAGAACCAAGTTCAAATCCATTTTCCACTTGAGGCAGAGAATTGAACCTCAGTCTCCCACTATAGGGGATCATGGGCCTCAAATCTGAGCTGTCAGGTACAACTTACATCACAGCTGCTACCCCAAAGGACCCCACTAGTAAAAGAAGGAGGTCCAGTGAAGCTGTAGCTTGACAAGGGCCCCACCTATGAAGCTCCTGATCTGGGGAGGTGTTTAGCCTCACTGGCTGGGACTTGCTGCTTAAACCAGAAAGAGATACAGGAAGTTGTCTGAGTGCAGTTAGGTGAATCCCTAACTGGCTTTTATGGACCCTGCCTTCTTCCCTGACTTCTACTTTCTCTCCTGTTTCTGCTTTTCTTATCCCAAACTCCTGCTTTCCTGCCTCACACTAGGTCCCTGCTGCTATGCCCTACCCCTGCCACAGACTTTGGTTTCAACACCTGGCTTGACTTCTGACTCTGGCTCTAACCTTTGTCTTGGCACCTGACTCTGATCCCAGCTTTGGTTTCAGGCTCCTGTGTCTTACCACTAGACATGACCACTCATGCACCAGTCCCTATACTCACATCCCAAGTGAATGCTGTAGTTACTGGGCTAAAAGTAATAAAGTGGGCACCCCCACTTCTTCCACTGTCCATTTTGTGACGGCACATAAATTCTGAAAAAAATATTTTGGCAGAAACTATTCAGTGAATTCTTGTCAAACTTGGGCAGGACAAAACTGAATTTTTTGGCAAATAAACTATTAGTCTGAAAAATTTCACCTTAGTTATGACAACCACTACAAACAAGGAAAAGTAATGGCAATAAAATATTTAGGTGGTATTTTTAACTTTATTTAGGGCTATAAATGGATACCTAAAGGTGCTGCTGGAAATGAGGTAAGCTATAGGACCTGCCTGTTCTCTGCAGACCACCATCAAATACTCTAGAGACCCTGGCTGACCCATGGCTGACAGTTTGGGAGCGCCTGTATTAAAAGAGTAGATTTTAGTCTTTCTTTTCAGGTAAACTCCAAAAAGTAGTGCCTGCTGACTCTATGGCAGGCATGTTTATTTGGAGGGAAGCGTAGCTTCTCATGGAAGCCAACTAAAAAATAAAAACAAACAACCCCATGAAACTCACATGACTAACTAGTAAGAACATATTTTTTGAGGCATAATGGTTCTTAAATTTACTGCCCCTCTCTGTGACTATGATGGAAACAGGCGTCATTTTAGGTCTAGATTCACCACAAGAAATGGTAGTTAAAATTCTGGCAATTATGAAAATGGACTGGAACTTGGGATCCTTTTATATAACCCTAGCAGGGTTCTCTCAGTTCAGTTTTCTGAGGAAATTTTATATTTGATTTTTACAGCCCACTTACACTATAGGGAACTTTAAACATAAAAACAAAAGTGAGATTTAGGAAACTGAAAAGGAAGCCATTAGTTTGGCAGGGAAATTTGGCCATGTTTTCTTTTCTTTTGCCTTATTAGATTTTAAACATGTTTAGCACTATATCTTATTATCAAAAACAGACTAGAATTCAAGCAGAGCCCTTAGTTTTTCAAACCTGTAAAATGTTTATGTAAGCTCTCCAGGAAGTGGACTACTTTGCACCACTGTGTTCTTGGCTCCTAAGTTCGATGATTCTTCTATAAACATTTTCAAAATAAAAAATGTTTGAGTAGTAAAAAGCCCTGCCTTGGATTTTGTACCCAATGAATGATCAAGTTGCTTTAAGATTTAGACACTTTATCACTATTTTAGCCTCTTAAGGTTAAACTGTGAATAGATTACCTCCCCTTCCCTGTGCTAATTAAACATGAACATTATTTTTTGCCATTTATTTTGGTAAAGAAAAGATCCTTATTTAGCTTTGAAATTTTGCTTAATTAAAAAATATGAGTTCTTGCCTTCCATGGCATCCAGGGTATTCCATGATCTGACAAGATGGCACTTGGGGTGGAGAATTTTCTCTTGTCTGACTAGTGGCTAATTACTGGTTTTGCTGAGCTCTGACAGATTTGAAAATGTCAAGTCAAAATGACTGGCCAATGTTTGTTTAGAAGAGGTGTATAGGTGGCAGGGGAGAATACGGGAACCTTAGTGTTCTTGCTGACCAGATTCTTCTCACCCATTCCAACTTAGGGTTCGACTCTGGCTGTTTCTGGCTTATTCTGTGGCCTCAGGCTGAGCTGAAAGTATATGGGCTGGTAAGGCTGCAGTACTAGGTAACATTGGGATATGTGGCTTGACTGGCAGTTCTTGCTTTTAAACCTAGAGATAGGCTTGACACTAGTTTCTGAATCCTCTAATAGCTCATTGGCTGTTATAAGCAAATTCTATGAAGGTTAAAACATTAATAAAACACAGATACTGTGTCAAAATTTGATTCACTCATTCTGACTGTCCATCCATTTGGCAGTGATATGTTGTGGAGAAGTACAGGTCACAAACAAGAAGCGGAATAGCTCTTGGCAAAATTGGAAGACTAACTGCAGTCCACTGTCAGACATGATCTTAGAGGTTATCCATGGAGCTTGAAGATCTAATCAAAGAACAAATGGACTGTCATTTTCATGCTGGGGATCTTCTGACAGGGCACAAAGTAGAATATCTTAGGAGATCCATGACTATATAGTGTGGCTGAGTGATGCTGGGAACTAGGGAAGTCTACAGCATAGTCCGTTGATATGGACTCCTAGGGCTAGGAAGGAGTAGGTAGTGGGACCAAGGCACCCAAGTGTTTAGTTCAGGGGATCTTTGTCTGGCAGCATCCCTCACAAGAGCTGGTGTAGGACCAAACAGAGGCATGCAGCCTTGGTCACCAGAAGTGCTGCAAAATCAGTTTTATCATCTGCTGCTACCTGAAGTACCTGAGACAGAGGCAACTCATGGCCCAATTAGAGAATCACGAGGTGAGGTGGACTTTCTGGGACATAAACATGGTCTCTGAACAAGAGTATCCCATAAAGACATTTGGGTCCAGGCTGGCTCTGAGTGACATTTGTTTTGCTGCAAAAGTGACATTATATGTGATGAAGTGGGTCTGTTCTTAATGTTTCCTCTGAATACTGTGTGGGTGCCTCAGTTTTCCCTATGCATTTCTTAAGTCTCTAGGTGGTGGGATAAGGGTGTGTGATTGTTGTAGAGCAGAGGGCCAGTGTGAGAGCATAACTGACACTCTGTCTCCTGGCAACTGATGGCCTGGGCCCCTCCCCTGCAAGATGCCAGCTGAAGGTGTTGGAGAACAAAGGGATCAGGTGACCTCCTGGCCCGGGAAGGAGACAAAGGGAAGAGGAGGGGCTGGAGCATTTCAGTTTGGAGCTGGCTGGGGAAATGGAGGGAGGCACAGACATCATCTGGCCTCCTTGCCCCCCCCCCCAAGATGGAGCTAATTGAGGGGTCCTGTTCTCTGTACCTACAAGCTCTGTCTTGGACCATCTTGCTGTCATCTAATAAACCTTATGTTTTACTGGCTGGCTGAGAGTCACGTCTGACTGCGGAGTTGGGGTGCAGTACCCTCTGACTTTCCCAGGAGCCCTGCCTGGTAAGACTCACTGTGGGAAGCACACGGTGTGGAAGGAGATGCTGAATGCTTCAAGGTCAGCTCCAGAAAGGTCGAAGCTGTGAAGCTACTTGTCCTGGAGACAGTCTGCTCACAGAGAG
Source organism: Dermatemys mawii (assembly GCA_007922305.1). Taxonomy (NCBI): domain Eukaryota; kingdom Metazoa; phylum Chordata; order Testudines; family Dermatemydidae; genus Dermatemys; species Dermatemys mawii. The sequence continues at coordinate 23,371,591 of ML677342.1, read as the reverse complement.
GAGGCTTCCCCAGATTCCTGACTGGCTTCGTAGGGATTAGTTCCAGAGCATTACCCGGTGACTCCGTGACACATGGTCTCTGAACAAGAGCATCCCATGGAGACATTTGGGTACAGGTTGGCTCTGAGTGACATTTGTTTTACTGCAAATGTGACATTATCTAGAAAGGAAGTCACCAGAGCTAGAAGGTCAGTGTTCACTGGCAAATTAGCAAAATGTTGGTGCTTCAAGATACTAGAGGGTTTTGATGGCGTTTCCTTGCTGTTGAAGCACTTCCCTTTGTGAAACAGCACCTCAGTCTTGCTGTTGTGGTCCCCAGGCAGGTAGTGTAAAGTAAAATTACAATGGGAGAAAAGCAGGGACCATTGGATCTGACATTTGATTTAGGGCCTTTGCAGAATGCAGGTCCTCCCAAGTTTTGGGAACACCTGAATGTGGAGTTTCATGCCTTCCAGATGATGTCATCACTCCTCTAAAAGCAGCCTTTATGGCCAGGAGCTCCTTGTTACAGTTCTCAGAGTTTTGTTCTGTAGGCGTTAGCTTCCTGAAGTAAAAGTCAGATGGGTGGAGAACACTAGGAGACCGCTGCTTTTGTGATAGTACTGCTCCATTTGTGTGATTGGACACATCTGCCTGAACGATGTAAGGCTTGGATGGGTCTGAATGCATTAACCCAGGTGCTAAAGTGAAAGCCTTTTTCAGTTGTTGATAAGCCAGTTAGGCCTCTGTCATCCGCACGAAGGCAGAATTCTTTTGGAGGAGTTGGGTAATTGGGGATACCACTCTGGAAAACCCTTTGATGAACTGCTAATAGAAAGTAATGAACCTCAGGAAACAGTGGATGTCAGGGGTGGTTTTTGGTGTGACGCAGGCCATGGTGGTAGCGACCTTCTGGGATCCATACTAATGTCTTCAGGAAATATGACATAACCCAGAAAATCAATGATCATGTGGTCAAACTCATACGTTTCAGGTTTCACATATAAGCCTGTTGCCCTGAATTGTTACAGTAAATGTTGAACATGATGGTTATCTGGTGCCAGGTTCTCTAAGACAAGAAAGTTGTCTAAGTAGATTATGACAAACTGGTCAGGAACATCCTTTCTCTTGGTCAAAGGGCATCTTTGAGCGGCATTGATTTCATGAGCTCTGGTTTGGGACTGGGCAGAGTGAATGCTCAGGGGGTCTCAGTAATATACTAGGGTCTGGTGTAAGTCCTCCCCTTGTCCAGGCATCGCTCAAGTAACCAGTTGTCACTTTAGATACAAAGCTCAATGTAGGATGACAATTCAGTGAGGAGTCAACCTGAGCCAGCTCATCTTCTATGGTGTCATTACTCAGCCTCAATGAAAGTAGTAGATCTGTATTGCCTTGTTCCAGGCAGCGTCACTGGCCAGATGCTGGAATTGAGCTACATAGGCTGAGATGGACCTGCATGAGGAACTCCAGGGTTTGGGTAATCAAATATGAGAAAGAAGGATTGGATGAATTCTTCAAAATGGCCAAGAATTGGGTCTGCTCGTTATATAAGGGGTGATACCCAGTCCTAGGCTTCTCCTGGTACTAAGCTGATGATAAGCCACACCTTTGCCTGTTTTTTTGGGTACATGGCTGGCTGCATTATGAAAAGCAAGTAGCACTGGTTAAGGAACCCTCAAAACCTCTGACAGTCATGATCAAACTTCTCTAGCAAAAGGACTTTCAGACCATGTTCTGGGGTTGCCACTGCAGCCAGTCCTAGAAAGTACAGAATGGTCAGGACCTGTAGGGAGAGAGATGCATTTTACTGTTTCAGCTGGGCAACTTGAGTCTGGAGTTTCTGGAGCAGGGGAGCTGGACCTAAAGTTCCCAGATACTCCACAAGGGACTCAGCACTTGGTGTAGCATAGCAGTCTGTGCAAACTATCAGGAGGTTCCACAAGGCAAGAGTGGATCCAGTGCATGCAGGTAGATAATGGTGTAGGGCCAGCTGGTGAGAGCAGATTGTGCACCTGTGGCAGGAACAGGGGCAGGCATGGTACCTGAGGCAGGAGTCGAGGCAGGCTGGAAGACTAGGCAGTTTGTAATACAGCAAAGCTGATGGAGAATTCCCAGCCAAGTGGTGACATTGCACAGATTGGCTTGCTGCTCTTCCTGTGGGATTTAATAGTTGTCTGAGGGTCATTTGACCAATTTCTTACTCATGAACTGGCTGTCACAGCATGCCTGAGGGATGAGTCATCTCAGGCTCAGGCTGAGAGATGAGTAATTGCACAATCTAGCAGAGGGCTTACCTCACATAATGTACCAAAATTTGAGATCAGGTTTAGAAACTGAGGATCCTGAAAAAGCCACACCTCATGGGTAGGCCATGCTGCTGTATATGAGTAAGAGTCATCTTTTATACTTGTCCATTACAGAATGGGCTACCTGAGAATTTGTGACATGATAATTTGGGGACCATGTCACTGGGATGTCTGTAGGCATACAAGGTTTATGTAATGATATTACTTTCAGTATGTCATTGAGCCACTAGATGTCTCTCCGTGTTATAAAAGTCCAGACAGTTAGGGGTTACTGGTAAACAAAGGAGACAAAGCTGGGGTTCAAGCTGTGTAGAAAACTCTGCAGGAAGTGGGGAGAGGGGCTGGAGTGTAATTGTACTGATTCATAGATACCTTCTATTTAAGAAAGATTGTGATTCCATGTATATTACAGTTGATAGTGAGACAGCAAGGATTGAGACTTGACACTTTCTGAGTAAATATTTGTAAATTGGAAACCATCCAATTCCCATCCATCTGCCCAACAAAAACCTTTTCACCATAATGCTCTGTTGTTGAAACTACACCTCTACACTAGATTGCTGAAGTGCTACATATGGTGAGCTCTTCTGTATGGATATGAAAGCTGGACACTTAAAAAGGACACAGATAACTTAGAGGATTTGTGTTTTGGTATTATTTAGCATTAGATAAATGTTAAAAATTAACTGGAAAACCAAAACTACAAACAAGGAAGTGATGAGAAGGCAGAATTTAAAAAGAGCACAACTACTTGACTTTTAGTCAGATACTTGCAGTGAAAGAAATATATCTTTATGCAGCCATATAGCTCACCGATTGCACAGTGACTCAATTGCAGCACTTTTATTGTGATAGAGGATCATAGGGAAACCAGGAAGAGGAATGGAGAGAGCCAGTTATGGAAATATCACCAGAAGGACTAGCATACAAAGAAGAGTGGAAATTTTACAACTCTTTTGCAATGGACAAAGTTGGAAGGTGGTAGTTGACAAGCTCCATATCGGAGACTTCTCCTGAAGAGACTGTCTTAAGAATTTTCATTCCAGTGGTCATGGGTTTGAGCAACAATGCAATAACCTTATGTTAGAAGAATTGTGTTATATGATTCAGTACCATGCATTTTTCTGAAATTATTATTTAAAAAATCACAATTTAGTACAGTGAGTTACTAACAGATATGTTGAATGATTGCTTTTAAAAATGACCAGCTACAAAAATTTTGCTTTCTCTTGCTTTTTGTATAAAATGCAGGTAGAATATGTAGTTTTGCTTTTGAAATGTCAACCATTCTTTTTTTCTGATGTTGGTGGAAAGCCAGAATTTTCAGAAGGCGTCAAATTGGCAATGAGCCTAAATACCAGTGGGAATACATTGTCTCTACTGGATTTGTATTCTTAAATACTACCTTAAAAATCTGTATGTAATGATTATTGCAATGATCTTGAAAATACCAATCAGGCAAGGAGCTAATAATTACTATGCTTGTAATAGAAAGTGAACTAATTAGACTTAACTGTAGATGTTGTGTGCATGTGGGTAATTGATTAAAACACTTTTCAGTGAGTTATTTGGCATGAGAAAACCTGCTTATTTCTGTTAATAAGCTCCTTGCAAATGAGAGGAAAAAGAAACATGAAGCCAAATATTTGTTTATATTTCAAATTGTATTATCTAACTCCATTTTCCTTTATGGACAGAATATTTCTTCAAATTGATGCAACTGTACTAGGATATAATCCCGTTCACCTTCTGAAGTCAATAGCACAACTCCTGTAGAGTCCATCAGGAGAAAGGTTGGGTTCCTACTGAACAAAGAATTGTGCATTTTAACTGTGTAACATTTGGCAACCTTTCTTCACAGAGGTTCATACAATAAGACATTGAAGTGTGGGGATATTTAGTGTTTTGTGGGAGAATATTGAGATACAATGAAGGAAATGTGAATCTCATCTGATTTCGATGAGATGACCAATAGGGGCTGTGAATGCTAAGAACCTCTGGGTGTCCCATCCTAAATATCTTAGTAGATTCAAAAGCATCTACTATTTCACCAAAAACCAGCTGTGAATGATTTACATATCTGGTAAAGGATCCATATCTTCTCACAAAAGACATCTGAGGGATTTCAATATCTTGGTAATTCTGCTCTTTAGGTGTTTCCTATTTATTATTTTTCAATGATTCTTGTATCAGATGTTCTCATTTTACAGATAATTTTATTTCCTATTTGCCAGCCCTAAATATTGAACCTGTGTTCTAAAATTCAATGTCTTTTTCTTTTCTCTCCTCATACATCATTATTTATAACATCAGTTTTGTAGATCAAATTATGCCCTTAGTTATAACAGTGCTATGCCTTATTTTTCAGATTATGCCATTGGTAACAACTGTGTAACCCGATGTCTTTCAACAGGTTTATAACGGACTGCTACGCAGTAAAAATATAGCTGCTGATGCAAAAACTGACTAGAATTAGATGAACAAGATGACCTGGGATCCAACTCATTCATTCTTAGCTGTGTGGGCTCTAAAAGACTAACAGCACTAAACACAATAAAACATAATTTTTGCCAGTGCAGCCAGCAGGTCTGAATCTGATCTGACTAGGCTGAATGCATGCAACAAGCAGGTCTGTTGAATAAGAAAGATGTATTTTTACATAGCAACTCTTCAGAACTGAACAATGCTTACAAATATCTGAAGAGCTGTTGTTAGGAAAGTATTGTGAATCTTCCATCTCTTCTGGTTGTTTTGGACACAGTCCTAAGCAACACCCATGAAATGTCCTGTAGCATCAAAAGAGTGTTAGGAATTCTTTTTGGCTTATATCTGACATCATTCAGGGAAACTGTGCCAAATTCAGAGGTTGATGTGTAAAGTGGGGTAAGTTAAACTCACTTATGCTAACTTAGGCTTCCTTTCACTTCGTTAAGCTCAGTAGGCCAAATTCATAGTTAATGTTTAAGTATAGAAGTTAAATGATGGTAGGTGGGATGTGAGTCTAATTATGTAAGTAAGTCAATGAATATAAGAGCCTAATAAATCAAAAACAGTCAAGACAGAATCTAAGTTGGTTTAACATACACATGAATGTGCCTCATGAATTCAGACACCCTTAGCCTCACCTCTGACTTTGGCTCAGCATCTCGGGAAACAATATCTAAGTATTAGTTATTTTATCTGCAGTTATTTGAGCATGTCATATTTTTTAGTACTTATGAGCACTGAGATTCTTGTTCCCTTCCCCAACATACAATTTTGTTCTCTTAGAATTATTATTCTGCACTCTGTAAGCTCAAAACTGGGCGCACTTAGTGTGATTCCCACTCAGAAATTATAAGCAACATACAATATTCATATAGAACACAAAAATAAAAACCCATGTCATTGATGTTTAGCTAAAGCTAATGGTTTAAGATTGAGCTCTGGTATGAAATTACAAGGTGAGTCTAGTTCTATATCAAAATCGTCTTTAAATAACATTATATTCTCTTAATGGTTACTTAGTCTTTTCTTATCTATTGTTCTTTACATGGCTGTAACCAGAGAATTCAGATTCATTTTTAAGCAATGTTAACTAGCTAATATTTTCAATACATTATCAATGGTCTTTTAATCATTACTTACTGGGCATTTATGATATGTAAACAATGTGTAAAAGGTGAAAGAAAACCAGAAAAAAAGCATTTGCAAATGTTCATTCAAATAAAAGATGCAAATATGCACCAGTGTAACTCCTTTGTGTGAGCGATGTTTTGTTTGCTGAATGTTTGTAGAAGTGTCACAAATACTCATGCTAACATGTTTCTTTCTGATTTACATGTAGATTAAAATTCTCATGAGGTTTTACAATGGATGGTCATCTTAAACTCTGTGAATTTAAGAGTCTTTGAGACCCCAGTTCGGGAAGGCAGCTCCATACAGGGTATCCCTTAAATATGAGCTTAAAGTAAATTCATTTTTATGTGCTTTTCTGAACTGGGGCTCTAGTTGGGAAGGAGAAACTATGACATTTGACTGTCTCAGGTGCTTGGCTGGCTGGTGCTTGTTCACCTGCACAGGTCTAACTGATGTGAGGGGTTGGGAAGGAATTTCCTCCCATGTCTGATTGGCGTTGGCCTTGAGGTTTCTTTCAACTTTCTCTGCAGCTTGGGGCCTGGGTCACTAGTCAGGATCATCTGGGTACATCTCACCTAATCAATTCCATGGCACTACAGGGGCCTTAGAAATTAGTGTTCCTCACTCCCTCCTGTTCTCTGACTTTGGCACATAATAGTTTAGTCTCCTGAGGGCTGTAATAATTTGGTGTAATTCTGGTTGTTAAGTTTAGTGTCCGGGTGCTGGCTGGTGCTGGTGGCTTGTGATATACAGGTCAGACTAGATCACCTGGTGGTCTATTCTGGCCTTAAATGCTGACTCTCAAGGAGACATACTTGTGTAAGCTCTCATCAATCTAGTATTCTAAAAATAAAACATAGCTACTGCAGCACAAGAGATGTGAGGGGTTAGACGCCCTGCGTACATGCCCATCTGAGGTGTTAGATATGAACTTGGGGAGGCTAGTCCCTCCCACTTGCTTTCGCTGCCACAGCACATTTTATTTTTAATGCAGTAGCTCCTTGAGAGCTAGCGCAAGTATTTCTCTTTGAGTTGGCAATCACACCCCCAGCTTGATGTGTAGACATACCCCCTGACACTCAAACCAATCATTTAATGATTGCAAATAACAAATATATTAATTAAAAAATGGATGTGGCTACAAGTAACTTGCAAATAGAAAGAAGGGTCTAAATCAATTAAACAAAGCTGTTTGTGGAAAATACTTGCCCCATCTCTAGTATAAGCTGATTTTTCTTTCTTCTTTCATATGCGGAGGAAAAGCCTTTAGAAATATGACAGGCATTCCACTGGTTTAGGAAAAACAAAAGTACTCTTGTCTCTGGGAAATCCTTGCAAAACAGCAGAAAGCGCAAAGAAGAGAGATACTGGCTAAATTCTGCTCTCATATAACCTGTAGAACACAATGGGGTTGTGTGAATGAAAATGACAGCAAAATTTGGCCCATTAGTTTAGAGATGCTTCCATCCTCAGACCTATACATCACATCTCCTTTAGTAAAACAAGAGCTAAGTACTACCTCAGATACATGTAGAAACTCCCTTTGATATCAATAGGAGCAGCACAAACATATTGCAGGACTGAATTTGGCTTTTTAACTAATGTTTCTGTTAAGATCCCCACTTTGCAATGATCTAAGATGCAATAGTTTCATACTGGTGTAGGAAAATTAAACAAAACTGTGGAGGTTGAAAGCCCGAAGTGTGCACACTGAACTGTGAATGAAAAACACCACAGGTGACTGTAGCATTGTAAAAGTGAATAAAAACTGAAAACAAATAATTTCAAAATGGAAACAAAATATTTCTGTGCTAGGGAAGTATTAGACAGAAATCCGGAGGACAGTGGAAGGTTACTTCTTCATTACAAGCTAGGGCTATGATTCCTCTGGTTGTGTACACATAGTTGTGTTAGGTCTTATTGAGTTCATGCAAATATAAACATCAGTGCAGCCATGATAGTATTGTTAATGACAGCAGAGCAGGGCTGACCTTACCATGAGGTGAACTGAGGTGGCCGCCTCAGGTGCCAGACTGTGAGAGGGATGCCACTAGGACCCTGAGTGTAGAAAGTTGTGTCTGCTGCTGGTGCATATGTATTCTCTCTGCTCTAGATGCATAGAGATGGTGGAGTGCTGTGCTGGAGGAAGGAGGGCAGAAGAGGCCTTTCAAAGTTTTGGCCCAAGCGAGGGGGCATCATTTGAGCTCCCTGCCTCAGGTGCCAAAATGTTGTGGGCCAGCCCTAGACCAGAGGCATGGCTGATCTGTGCCAAGTACAAACCTGCCTGAATCCAGGTTTCAGCTGCCACTACCTGTGCTACTGTGGTTATACTGCTATTTATATTTGCACTAGCTCAATGAGAGCTAGCATGCATATGTGTACATAAGCAGGGGAATCACACTGCAGCTCATAGTGTAGACAATGCCTCAGAGAATGGAGTCTGTATATAATTTTCTGTTGCAATATTTGTAAATAGAGACAGTTATCAGTACATGTACAGATTAATATTTTTACAAATCATACATAAAAACAACTCCTATACATAGCCCTAGCCATCTTTGCCACATATTAAAATGTTGATAACAATAGGAAACCAAGCATTTTCTCCAGGGCCAGAGAAGAAAAACAGTAAAACACACCAGTGCTCATCTGCATCCTGCAGTCTCTCCAAAATCAACAAATTCAAATGTCAACGTAGCCAGAGCAGGTTTCAAAGATGAAGGCCCCATAGAGAAAACATCCCGACAACCACTCTCTCTTTCTCTTATAATATAATCACCCTTTGCACCTCCAATGCTACCACAGTGTAAAACTTCAACAGCTCACTCAGGGACTTTGTAGTGCAGAAGGATAATCTGTACAATAACACCATTACTATTCAAATAACTGAATACAAGGTGAACATGCTATTTGATCTGTCTCTGAGCTGGGGGCCATATGCACTCTCAACCAATACTTCTTTCTGTCCATGCAGTACCAATTATTTGGTCAGAGTAACTATGTCAAAAATGGTCCATCATCATTGTCAAAAATGGTCCATCATCATCATCTTGACAGTAATACCTGCCAAGATTTTCCAACAACTGAGCCATCATGGTTTAGTGGACTCAGTCGGGAACCCTTGAGTTCTAATCATGGCTCTGCCATCGACTCTGGGTGTGACTTTGGGAGTGTCACTTGAGTGAACATTTTCACCCTGGGGCCTAAAGTTAGCCAATAAATCCATATTTCGATACTTAAATACATGTGATCTTATTTTCAGGTGTGCTGAGCAAACTTTCAGTTAAGTCAATGGAAACCGAAAGTGTTTAGTATCACAGAAAAAAATCAAGCCACTTTCTTGTAGGTACCTGAATACAAATGTATGTAGCTAACTTTGGGAACTGAAGTTTGGAAATGTTGTGCTATTTTTCCTAAAAATAGATAACCAAATTTTAACTTTTTAGCCTCAATTTTTGTGTTTTCCATCAGTAAAACTGAAGATATATAATATATATAGTTATAACATATATATAAATCAAAGGGGTTTAGTGAAGATTACTCTTTGTAAGGCATTACTGGATGTATTTATCCTGTTATCTGTGCAACTCCATTGAAGAAAATGGGGTTACAGTGGGGTTACCGAGGGCAGAATTTGGAGCAGTATGCCTGCTAAATATTATTTATTACAGGAAAATCATAAATGTATTATATATAATTTAGATTTAGGCATATAGTTCTAAATATGTGTAGCACATATATGGTATGACTTCAAGCTGAATAAATTTATATTACATCAGATATGTTAAACACCATCCTCGTGAAATGGAAATGATGCAATTATGTCAATATTATTCTAAAGTCATTATAAACCATTCGTAAAAATGTCTGAAAGCTACTTTTCTCTCAGTATGAATGTTAAGACTTATCCAAAACACAGTGAAGTCAGTGAAAAGGCTTCCATAGACTTCAATGGTCAGGTTCAAAATTCTGTGTACAAAATATGTACAAAGACAGGATTTTGATAATTTTCTCTTTTTCATCGATCACTGTGGTAGCATTAAAGTAATTCCAGTAACAGTCATTGAGTTAAGGTTGAAACAAAATGATAAGAACATAAGAACTGTCACAGTGAAACAAACGATTTAGTTTTGTATATCCTGCCAGCAACAGTGGCCAATACCAATTCAAAGGAACGTGCAAAAATTCCCAGAATGGACAGTTAGGAAGTAAATTCTTCATAACATATTCTGGTCAGTTAGTGTTTAACTTATGCTCTGCAGCATTTTATCCTTTCTAATGTAACTATGGATGTTCTGATAAATGTCTAATCTTACTCTGTTATGGGTTTCAATGGCATCTTGTGGAAATGAGTTCCACAAGTTATTTTCCTTTTGTTTAAACAAGCATTTACTTATCTCGTTTTCAATTATGTCACCTACCAGTTTCATTGGATCACCCATTGTTGTATTTGTGACAAAAAAATAAATGGGAGCTCCTCATTATGCCATTTATTATCTGTGTCATGTTCTTCTTATTTTTCTCCTCTCATAATTTCTTTTAGACACAGAGAGGCCTTATGATGAATCTGGTAATTTGGTATGTTTGTTGTATTTGAAAAAAAAATACTAAAAATGTTTGTTTGTTTGTTTGTTTTTTTAAAAAGATACGGGGTAGCGAGAACTAAACACAGTATTCACACTGAAGAAAATATACTGTCAATTTTTATGATGGCATCATATTATCAATAACATTTTATATCCCATTCTTTTTACATGATATTTTTGCCATTCTTGACTTTTTGACCAATAGTGTGCACAGAGGTTTTCATTGAGCTATCTACAATGACACTCATCCATCCTGAATAGTTAGTTAATTCAGAATATATTGTGATGGAGTCAGACCAGAAGGATATAGGAGAGTGCTGGAAGGCAGGTATATCAGTCTCAGGATGTGCAGGTCCCTGTTCCCTGGATAGCCAAACAAAGGCTACTCCAGGCCAATCAAGACACCTGGGGCCAATTAAGAACCTTCTAGAAAGGAGTAGAAACAGCTAGCCTGATTGGGACACCTGAAGCCAATCAGGGACTGGCTGAAACCAGATAAAAACCTCCCAGTTAGTCAGGTGGGCTGTGGGTGTCAGGAGCTGTGGAAGGAAGTTATGCTGTTGGCGAGACTGTGTGGTGGACAACATATCATACAGAAGGAAGGAGGCCCTGAGGTAAGGGTAAAGTGGAGTTTGAAGAAGCGGGGACTGCTGTGGGAAGTAGCCCAGGGAATTATATTGTGTTTTGTGCCTAAAAAGTCAGCCATCTTAGCTGATACTATTAGGGTCCCTGGGCTGGAGTCCAGAGTAGAGGGCAGGCCTGGCTCCCCCCTTTTCCATCTTCCATACTGGCCTGTGATGAAAGTAACTCACTAGGTGGTGACTCTTGCCAATTATACTGAGAAAGGGAAGTCACTCTGGGGCCTACATGAGTTTCTGAGGCCCCTAAATCTGCCAGGAAGCACAGGACCCACAAGTACAGACTTGGAGCTTTGTCACAATATATACTTTCATATAAAGTAATAATAATAAATAAATCATTCCATATGTTGTCTATTTAAACAGCATATTATTAGCTATTGGAGTGTTATTGAAAGTAATCTTTTACAAGATAAGACTCTTGTCAATGATGTTTCTCCTCAAGTAAATTTGATTAAAAAATTCTGTAAACCCATGTTCAGATTTTTTTCTTAAAACTCTCAGTAATTTTTGTTTGGAAAAGTTATTCTGTGTCTACAAATAACTATAATTAATTAACCATTTCTTTCATGATATTCAACTGAACCTGATTGAACAAGTTACATTTTGCATCTTAACGTTAAAGTGACATTAATGGAGTTTCCAGTAAACCTTAATACCAATTACTTCTGTCTGATTTAACTCAGAATCCTTATTGACACAAGAGAAACCGGTGGTCTGATTTATGCCTGATAAATATATTGTTCTGCTGTTTAGTATTCCAAGGCCATTAGCTTGTACAGAACTGGTCAGGGCAAGTTTTAAGTAATGGAAGTATTAACAGTGCTTCCTGCATCCACTGTGCTTACTAAGCCTATAGCTACAATAGCGAGGAAAAAGACTTACACCAGCGGAGGATCTAGTCCCTAATGACTGTATGCCAGATGAACAAAAGAAAAAATCAGTCAACTTTCTTTGAAAAAGGAATGCAAGAGACAGACATTATATCTGTTTGAGTTTTTACAATACACCAATTCTAATAGTGGAGTTAATAAATTTTTTTTTACTTAAAAAATATCTAGTGAAATGGAGGACAAAACCTTGTTAACTGATCTATCATTTTGAAGACTCATACTTTAAGGATTCACTCATGTAGTTCTTTGTCATGGGAAACTCCATATGAATGGAGGATTGTTCAAAGTGTTGTTTTGCACTTATATACAGTTGCACCTCCAGTCCACTTTATAAACATTAGTTTAACCTCACTACTCTCCTGGGAGGCAGGCCAGGGTTATCCCAGTTTTAGAAATGAGAAACTCAAGACCCATGGAGATTAAAACCAATATTTTCAAACCCGATACCTGAAGTTAGATACCTAAATCCTTAGTTAAACACCTTAACAAGTGGCCTGCTTTTGCCAGAGTGTGAGCACCCATAATTCCTACCAAAGCCAATGGGGATTCTGGGTGTTCAGAAAAAAGAAATCAGGCCTAAATACAGATTTTGACGCCTAATCTAAAGCACCAAAAAATTATTTAAATTTAGATGCTTGCTTTTGAGAGAGATGTTTTTCAACATTTTTGTTTTGTTCTGATTTGTGCTCTTTAGCTCTCTGACTGTTTTTTAACAGATAACATAAATGATTTGCCTCAGACATATTTAGCATTTAAAATGTAAACATATTTATGCCTTCACCTATCTGAGCATTTTTCAATCAGCCCATACTGTTCAGAAAGACTAGTATTCAGGATCTGTTCTACAATTTTATCACCAAATCCTGTTTGCCTTACTCACGTGAGTAATCCTGCTGAAATCAATTGATCAACTCACATGAGAAAGTCAAGCAGTGCCTGCCTTTATTTAGTAAAGCAACAGACTTGAACAAAAGCAGTAGTGTACCTGCTACAGGCAGCCAGAAACAATGACAAGCTCCTTGATAAGATTAGATGTAATTTTAAATGCAACTGGGACAAAGAATCCCTCCCACTAACCCCACTCCTAACTCTCTACTGTAATTCCACCACAGCAAGCAGTTGAAAAATTACTGACAAGAGCCAGACTGCCTGGTAAGCGCCACCTAACAGACACAGAAACATGATACACATCATTTTTAGGCTTGGCAGACATTTTGTGCTTCTTTCAAAAAAAAATTGCAATCTTTTAAACCAGGCACACATAAACTTTAGACATTCCTGGTTTTACTGTTACAGGAAGAGCTTAAATTTGAAACATCCATGTAGATGTGCATGGAAAATACTTCTGTGAACCAGCTACTTAAGCCAGCTTGTTTCAAAATAAACACATGTTCTGCCTCATCATTCTATATGAACTAATTGTTCTAACTTTTTAAAAAAAGACTCTCACCATTTTGAAAGCTAATCATCAACCTTTTGTTCACAAAATTATACCTACTAATTTGACAAATGAGTTGGTCACAGATTTCAGAGTAGTAGCCGTGTTAGTCTGTATCAGCAAAAAGAATGAGGAGTACTTGTGGCACCTTAGAGACGAACACATTTATTTGGGTATAAGCTTTCGTGGGCTAAAACCCACTTCATCAGATGTATAGAATGGAGAATACCTTCTTGTCAACTGTTTGAAATGGGCCATCCTGATTATCACTACAAAAGTTTTTTTTCTCCTGCTGATAATATCCCACCTTAATTGATTAGTCTCGTTAGAGTTGGTATGGAAACACTCATCTTCTGTGTGTGTGTGTGTGTGTGTATATATATATATATATATATATAATATAATCTTCCTACTATATTTTCCACTCCATGCATCTGATGAAGTGGGTTTTAGCCCATGAAAGCTTATGCCCAAATAAATTTGCTAGTCTCTAAGGTGCCACAAGTACTCTTGTTCTTTTTATAGTGAAATGGATGAGTCAGAGGACAACGCACTATATAGTGCCAATTCCGGTGTGCCCTGGTAAGTAACGGACTTGATTGCTTTTGACGTTAACATCCAAGAAAAACACTAAACCCATACCTTGTTGCATCTTTACTTGCAGTCTTGAGATCAGTTTTATTCAGATCTGTACACCATGGCATTCAAATGTTATTTAAGGCACTTTAAACCATAAATTAAATTCTGAAGCTGATATACATATTTTAAAACTTGCTCACTTATTTATATAAGGGTTGCATGCATTTAAAAATGAAAAACCAAATGATTATTAGCATATTTGATTTAAAAGCCAATGGGGGGCCTGATCGAAAGCTCAATGAAGTCAATGGAAATACTCTCACTGACTTCACTGGGCTTTGCATCGGGCCCAGTGTAAGCTTCACAGAGTTAGATTAGCAGTTTCAAATAGCCTGGCCAATGTCTTTTGTTCAGCTGACAAAATATGAATTGAGTTCAGCCTGGGTAGGAAGCTATACACTCTGTGACCCATCTCTTTCTTCAGAATTGTGCTACAGAATCTAGGCTTTAATTAAAAAAGAATATGAAGTAATTTAATCTCCCTGAGTCTGCAGGCAGCCTAGGAAAATAGCTCTGAGATGTTTGAACTGCCCCATGCATCTTAATAAGCTGTTAATGCTGAACAATAAAGATGAGAATTTTCATGTGAGTGTTGTTAACTATTATATTGTTCATCTGGCAGGTACATCCAGCCAAGGTGATGATCCTACAACTCCCAACTGCCTCCCTTGTCTCCTCAGGTGAGCCACAGGTGCTGCTCTACCCCAACTCCTCTGGGGAATATGGCATTCCAAAGGAGGCAGAGAGACTTGAGAAGGAAGCAGATCAATGGATTTCTGATAGTTCTCCATTAACAGAGATGGCCAGCTATGCTGAGGCAAGTAAACTCCATGTACTGCAGGGTGCAGCATTGGGACACTGCCTCTGATTGCTCCTGGAGGCTTACTGTGGATCCATGGTCCACTCTGGGGATGTAATTGGAGAGTTTGCTTCTCTTACTCACCTTTGGGGAGCTAGGGTGGAGGTACAGGGTGTGGGGAGTGATGTGCATCCCCCTTGGTACTACCCTTGTACTGCCTAGTTCCCCTTCCAGCCCAGTGAATGTTATAGGAGTAGAGCAGGCATCTACCCTCCACCAACTCCTTAGCCTGTATTATCTTTTCTGAGTGGAGAGTCAGAGCCCGGGGAAGACATGCTCGTAACAGGGCCACTGAAGGTTGGTTTGTAGGGGAGTCTTGAGTAGAAGCGGAGGAAAGGAGGAGTGGGATCAGTGTTGTCATTTGTACAAGGAAAAGTCTTTTTCAAAGAGTGAGGTTTTGGAACATTTTCTGAAGAAAGAGTCTGGATTTGCCTGCTTTCCTATGGAAGTTTGTTCCACAAAGGTTGCTTTGTTGCCAGCTCTCACAAGCATCATTCTGGGCTTTGTGATCGGCATTGTTCCAGAAAAGCACTGCTGATGTAATGTAACAGGCCTTAGAATAAAGCTTGACCCATTAGCCTAGGTCTACTCTATTTGATCAATATGGCTTGGTTTCTCATGGAGATTTCCTCCTCCAAAACCCCCTCCCATGAATTTTACTGTGGAAGGAGATGATAGAGGCATACCTAGTGATAGGACTAGCACCCAGCAGTCTTGGCTACCTGTCACATTCTACTAACTAGGATAACTAGATTGTATTTTCCCTTCAGGAATAGACATTTGTAAAGACAGATTCCTTTCATCAAAGAGTGACTCATCTTCTTTCTGTTTCTTGAAGTACATATTTGTATGACAAATTCTTTGTGATTTATTACCCTCCATTACTCTTTGTATAAATATGTACCCATCAGTCACTGCTCTTAAAAATGTGGGAAAAAAGAATACCAAACTCTAAAACAAAATATCCCTATCCATCTTGAGCTCAGTGCATTGATCCACATGTAGAACATGAAGTTCAGGAATTACTCTGGATTTAGGGCTGATCTTCTATTGGAATCTGCTAGCACGGATCCTCTGCAACTCTGAAGTCTTAGAGTTCAGAGGTTCCCCACATGTTGGCAGAGGTCTATACTAGTGTATATTTGCATGCACTATTATAAATGAGAGCAGAACGTGGCTCTCTATAACGGGGCTATTCTTTTTGATAGGGCAACGGGACTTACAGCAGTTATTCTTATTGGAATAGGAGAGACCTTTTATAATAATAAGTGTATAATAAACACTAATTAGATATGAAAGTTATTCAAAGAAGAGAACCTTTGAACAAAAGAAGGCACACTAAGTCCTGCACCTTGAGCACAGTAGCAGTTCACATGTACAATGACACATTATACACATGTAAGGTTTAGACAAGCACAGGGCCTTGGACAGGGACTCAGGAGACCAAGGTTCACACCTAGCCCAGCCACAGACATCTTGCGTGGTCCTTGGCAAGTCACAGTTTATCCTCTACCTCATTTCCTCATATGTATCATGAAGATAATACTATACTTGCCTACTTCTTAGGGGTGTTGTAAGGATAAACTCCCTCAATGACTGGGGAGCACTGAAATAGTCTGATGATGAGGGTTATTTCATACAAAAGACATTCTGGAAAAACAAGATTGTAACTTTTTACAATAGATTGTAACTCAATTGTAATTTTCTTGTTGTTTATTGTTTGAAACTTAAGAAAGTCCCATGAAGATTAAAACAATGGAGAGTATTTCTGTTAGGGGAAAGATTAATAATAAATATTTAGTAGTTTTAATCAGAAGATCTCAAAGCACTTTAAAAAAGTGAGTATTTTTGTTCTGTATTACACTTGTGGAAACTGAAGCACAAAGTTATTAGGTGACTTGACCAAGGTCACAAAGTGAGCTAATAATAGAGCTGGGAATGCAGCTCAGAGCTCCTTTTCTCAGCCTGGTGCCCTATCAAATGGATTACCCAGCCTCCTTAATTATCAGTTCTCCTTGTAACACTAACTATTATCTAGTAAATATTAGTACAGTATTTTGAAGATATACAGAGCTAGATAAGTGTTATTGTTATGCTGCTGTGGGAATGCCAAAGCACGGTTAGTTGCTACTATTTTCTTAAGGATCCATGCAGACTCCAGCTGGGCCACTACATGACAGTTCTTATACAGTACTAGCAAAGTGGGTGTTTCTCAGTGCACACTGTAGAAACACAGCAGTGTTCATGCCTAAACTCTACCTACATTCTTATATGTGGCCATGTCAATCAAGTTTTTTAGATGGATCACGCACTACATACTATCCACAAATTCATTAAAATCATAAATCAACATGATGACCCATCATTAGACATATTAACTGGCCTGGAGAAACCACTGTTAGTACTTAGAGGGGAGTTCAATCTTTGAGTATTCAGTCATAGGACTCAATTGTTAATGTCCAAAGCACTGCCAGGAGGCACTAGAAAATAGACTTACTATAACAACTCATTCCACATAAATTATCAAATAGCCATCTGGTGAAAATGACTTTCAGTATCTACCAAACCTAAGATGCCCTCAAACAGAGCTGGAAAACTATTATATTATTAATAATTCCCTGCCATATATTGCCATTTTAATTGAATATAAATATAAATACTGGGGCCAAAATTTTCCAAAAGATTTTGGGTTGCCATCTTGAGACATTTAAAAATAACATGATTTGCAGGGAGTTAATACTCCGCACTTTCTGATAATTCTGCTTCTTTAATGTGTCTTGAATTAGAAAACCAAAAATAGAGGCACCCAAAATCACTAATCACTCCGGAAAATGTAAATCTGGATTTCTTTTGTATCAGGTTTCATTGTATTATTTCCATCCTTCTTACTGATAAACCGTACTTTGCAAAAATGCAACTTATAATATAGTAGTATAAAACTTTAAAATGGGAAGCAAAACTCAAAGTGCCAATAGTTTAAAAGCTGCACATTTAGGAGACATGCCTTGTCCTCTAGTATCATTCTCCAACAAGGTTATCAGTGGAACTTTCTGCATTCAAAAGAATTGTATTTCACAGTTAAGCCAAAGTGATCACAGCACAGTGTGAGATAACATGCTGGTTTTTTTTAACTTCTCTCAAATGATTTTAGTCTGTCATCGGGTACAAGTAAGATTCTGCTGAGCCAAAGTTGCATGGAATGTGTTGATGAAGAGGACACTCCAGACGGCACAGTATGCTTGTCTACAGGCAGAGTGTGAAAAAGAATGCTGAGAGGTTGTAGCAATATTGCTTCCTCTGGTATAAGTCCTAGAAAGGATAGTGGTTCCAATGGAAATGAATCCTGGTGCTGAAAGGGTGCACTTCAACCTTTCAGTTTGTACACAAGTCTCAGTGTAACAGTATTATCTGGCAATTGGCTTCTTAGGCCTAATTTTCAATCCACAAGTAGGAGTTAGGTCATTGAGGATATCCTCACCATTAGAGTTATTCAGTTTGCATAAAGACTCTACTTAGCACTTTAGGAAAGAGTGCTGATTTCCAAAGTGCTGATTTGATCTACAGTCATTATTGTGTTCATTACTAGTCAGCAATCCACTAACAGTTGAAGGTTTATTTACAGTAAACTAAAAGCAAGGTCCATCTAATAGCCTTCAGAAACTTGGGGTAAAATATGAAGGTGTCTATAACAGAGATATTGTATTGATCTAGCAGTTATATTTTATTTGGCCTGAATGTACGGTGTGCAAAGACCATTTTATGATGACTGGCCAAATGGCTATTCTTGGTATGTTATATCCGATAAAAATCAGATTGTGGCTATTGAATAAGAGAAATACTATGTAAAAGAAAAAATATATCTGTTTCACTTTTGTTCACATGTATATTTATTTATAAAATATGGTTGCTTTCAAAATTACACTTTTTCTTCAGTTTAAAGATCTTAACTTTGATGTTACAAAAGAGTATGAAAGATCAGCAGTATGAAAGAAAGAAATGAAAGTGACTAGAGCAGTAAGAATGTTCCCAAAAAAACTGAACCTGAAACCATGAAAACTTACCTGCTTTTAGCTTTGTAACAAGCTACAGATCAAACCATGTTGCAAACTTCAGTTCACATTTTAAGCAAAACTGATTTTATTGTTTTGCATCAGCTTTTTTTTTCTGTTTCTCACTGTATCACTGTGAAAATAGGAGAAACACTTGAGTTTTGACTGATGTTTGCATTGTCATTTTGGGGTTAATTGAAACCAACAACTAAAAGTAAAACTCAGAGGGGTGCGGCCCCACACAAAGCAAATCTGAAGTATGTGCTGGTATGGAAAATTGCAAAAGTTTCTGATACCAATTTCTCTGCATTTTGAAGAGCCATGTTACAATCTTACTGCTAACGAAGATGGATCTAAAGCAAAATCCAGGATCTGAACACTCTGATATTGAGAGTGCTTTATTTTAGATTCAGAACTATGTACCTGACCTCTGACACCATAATAGAGTTAACTAAAACCCCAAATCTCAACATCGATGGTTCTGGGGAAGGTTGGCTCCAGATCCACATCAGAACTTTGTAACTCAAGGCCATTTCTAATTCGTAATACATTGCATACAGTGAATGTTGTGTTTTTTACCTGCCACAGAAGACCTTACTGCTGTGACAGCAAGTGCTGCTATCCTTAAAAGGATACTGCTTCCTAAACTAAAAATAGAATTGATATGGTTCTGCTGCATTTATAAATTCTTGCAATTGGCTGGGATGACTGACACACACAAAACAGACCATAGAGTTTGCTCACTTGTATGTACATCTTGACAGTCTATTTAATAAAAACAAATCTGAACTCCTACTTTATACAGAAGACCTGTGTGCAAAAATGCTGCACAGTTGCAGTTATAGAGTCTCCTTTTTTTCCTGTGTGGGGAAGTGGGTCCCTGTTATTTATACACTAAATAAATATATATTAGGACATTAATCTAAAAATGTTGTGCTGACTATGCATTTTATGTATATGCAATACAAGGATAATAAAATAGGTTATTTATTTCTGTACTTTGCTTGGGAAATGAATGATCTGAGAAAACAGATCTGTAGAGGCTCTCTGCACGCACACACACACTCCCTTCCTCAGGGCTGGATTACCCAACAGGCAGACTCAGCATGTGCTTAGGACAACAGCAAAGAAGGGGGCACCAAAAAAAGAGATTTTTTTGAAAAAAATGATATTTATATTTCAAAAAAAAGCATCAAAGTAGTCATCATGGGAAAAAATCACTACTCTGTTAGACTTCCTTACACACTCTTCCCCCGTTTTTCTGTTCTCTTTTTATTATTTATTCCTTACTTTGAAAACATATGCAGACCTCTGTCAATCATTAGCAGACCACTTACACACTTTGAGGAATGATTTCAAAAGATTTGAAGACATATCAAAAGACATCTTGCCTGACACTAACTACAAAGAAGTCCAGTCCCACAAGCAAATCAGGAAAAAACAAGCAAATGATAGCAGTGCAACAGAAACAGCATTAAATCCTAGAGACAAATTTCTCATAGCCACTTACTACACTATAATTGATACACTTGAAGCTCATATGAAGAGGAGAGGTGAAGTGTACAAAGAAGTATCAAGTAGATTTTCTTTTCTAAACGATATGGACTTATCTGACGGACAATATTCATAGGGTTCCCAAAAGCTAGTTGACTCATACCCTGTTGACTTGAACATGAATCTCTGTGGAGAAGTACAGCAGTTCCACTGTTATATGCATGCAAAGTTTCATGAAACAGGAAAAATGAAATTCAGTCACATTGATCTTCATGATGCAATACTGAAAGATGGAATACAATGTGTATTTCTAAATATAGAGCTCGCACTATGTGTTTTTCTAGCATTGATGATTACTAACTGTTCCGCAGGATGTTCTTTTTCTCAGCTGAAAAGAATAAAAAACCCTCAGAGAACAACAATGTGTCAGGACAGACTTGATTCACTTTCCCTATTGTGTATGGAAATGGACATGCTTCGTCGAGTCAGCTTTGATGAATTTATCCAGAATTTTGCAATCAGAAAAATCTAGAAAGAAGCTATTTTAATTTCAGCATACATGTAAGTTGTGTCATTTTGAAAAATAAAATTCTATTTTATGGTATAGTATTGTTTTTATTTTGAATTACGTATGGGGGGGGAGGACACCATAATCTTTTCAGTGCTTAGGGCCGCTAAAGGTCTTAATCCGGCCCTGCCCTTCCTCCCTTTCAGTTCAACTGGTCTGACCACCTAGTTAGCTATATAACTTATATGAGACCAATTTAAGGTTAAGCATCCGCTAAGCTCTGACTCACATAACCTGATCATTTTAGAATAATTTATAATGAAGCCATAAAATATTAACATATGGCATCATGTGCATTGCAGAGATGTACCCTGAACTTTTTGGTTATGAAAGGTGACATTGAAATTAATTAGAGTTTTTGCCTCTGACGTGAAGCTAAAGTCCACAGTTGTTAAACATGACATCAGTAAGCTGTCCTGACCACCTTAATTATCTCAGTAGTTTTAGGTCACTGGGCAGGTGAAGGGAAACAGTAAGAACTTCCTTTTGTTTAGAGAGCCTCAGCTTGGAACATTTGAATCTGGTCACGTGGTTTGCTCTGAAGGCTGACTGGCCTGTGAATAGGCAGAGGCTCAAAAGCATTTTCACTCACTAACCCATGAACTGAGATGGAGTTGTTTTGGTTAAGCTATTGTGTTATTTACTCTGGTTGTCCAGTTTGCACTGTTACCATTAGAGCTGGTCAAAACAGTGTGAAGACGGTTGTTAGAAAACATATTTGCAAGTTCACTGTGATTGTGCATATGATCATTTCATTCCATGCACTTTTAAACCTGCAGCCCCTGGTTTCCACACAGTCTTGGAACCGTACAGGTAATCTTGGGATGGGATGGTTTCTAATTCCTTAGAGTCAATAGGTTTGTGCCTGGGAGAAAAATTCAACTTCATTGTTGAATCAAATGACCTGTTTCTTAAAGCTCCTGACTTGGTGCCAGATTTGTACTCTGAATTGTGGTGTGTCTTCCTTTTGGTGTACTTGTGGCAATACTTTGTACTTTCACTTGCAAAGTGTTTTACAAATATTAATTCATAGAATACCTATGAGATATTTAAGTGGCATTGCACATATCTAAAATGAGGAAACTGAGGCTTGATCAAAGTCATAGAAAGACCTCAAGCAAAAGAGTAAATCTAGGATTAGAATTTACTGGCTCTCAGTCATGTGCTTAGTCCACTGGACCATACCTTTATCTTGGAAAGTATTACAAACTACTGTAGTTTGATTTCTTCACTGCAATGATGTTAGCGGATGCACATCTAACTCTTGGTAATACCATATAGAATTGATCAAAAACTCTTTTCTTGGAAAACAATCATTGTTTCCATGGGCTGTCATAATTTATAAAGCTTTTAATAGAAGTTGACATCTTGTGCCATTTATGTGTCAGACTGGTTAGCAAAAATCTTTTGATATGTAGACTTATTTGTTAGGTAGCAGATTCCCAGTCCTCCTTTTTACCTTTAAATTCTTTATCATTCTTTGGTCGAAGATAGCTGAAAACAGTACTTTCCCCCACCCCCTTTTTTTTTAAACCAAGCAATTTATTTTTTAAATACTTGTCATGTTCAGCTTGTTACTGCTGCTCTACTTCACCAGAAGTAAAAAAAATAAAATAATTAAAAAAAATCATTAGATGACAGTAATTCATAAAGCTATGTAGTAACTGGGTCATGATTTTTAAAGGCTGTAATGATGGCTTATAATAGGAGAAAATTCCTTGATGACTTTTGTTATGAACATCTTCATCATTTGTTATATAATTTTAATTCTTTGAACTCATAATATATTCAAAGAAATCTTAACTACTTTTGCAATTTGTAACTTTTCTACGAATAAACTATGCTTTTTTTATTATGCATCTGAACACAGAATTTAGCCCTACATGTTCAAGCAATAGGGCAAAATAACACATATTAGGTTAAATCCCACATACAGGGCATTTTGTCTTGTTCAGATTGTTAATTCATACAAACATTCCAAACCAAGGGCCTATTCTGACAAACAGTTCAGGATGTGCTTAGCTTTTAGCATGTGAGTTGTCCAGTTGACTTCAGTGAAACTAATCACATGAATAAAACTAAACACATCTAAGTGTTTGTAGGGTCAGGTCCTAGATTTGGAATATTACAAAATGAGAAGCACAGACAACACGTCCAGAGATCATTCAATTGCGAGAAGACTTTATTTCTAGTACCTAATGCTAATTTATATTTTCCTTGGCATACGTTTTTTCCTTGGGAAACCAAAAATGCAAAGTAGAAATAAGAACCATTAAGCAGTGCAGCTATCTACTTGTATTTTATCTATTAGCAATGTGTTTTTAACGGTTATCTTATGTCTGGGAAGCCATATAATAATTCCATCTTGCTGCATACAGATATTAGGGGCATTTATAATTTTTTCCAATAATAAATTTATGGGACTTTTTAAAAAACTGATTAGCAGGGCTATGAAACGTTTACTTATAAGTTGAAGATCTCAACTGTGCATGAAAATGTCCTTGCAAGTATAAAATGTTAGATGTCAGGAAAACAAAGTGTAATGCCTAAGTCTACATTTAGATTCAATTGCTCAATTAAAAATCACCACACAGTCAAACAGCAACTTTTCAGAACAGCAATAAACATCTTTCTATATTTTCACATTAAGGGAAAAAAGGATTTTTAAATCTGAAACTATATAATACATACAATTTCAAAACAAAGGGAATTACTTTTTAAGGAAAAGTACAATATAATATAATATGAATTTTGGAAAAGCTCCAAAGTTAATTTATATTAGCTAAGGACCTGGCCCAATTATTGTTATTCCCCAAAAAACGGAAACATTTTAGAATCTTTATAGTCACTCTTATTTTGATTTCAAAAATGTCTTCATTATACCTATTGTTCTTAACAGAATTTATTTTATTGGCCTTACAGACTGGTGAGTAAGGGGTTACTAAATCAGAGAAGTTCAGAAACAGATTAGGGTTTCCCAGCGGCACATATCTGTAGCAGTAAGTGTGGAAGCCAACTCGGAAGAAACACGTTTGAAGTGGCAGAACTAATCATGCAGAAGCAATTTGTGATTTTCTCTCTCTCAGCCTAGATAAAGCAGAGTATTATGACATTGGCTGCACTGAACAAGGTCAATTTACTGTGAAAAGACAGCTATAGACTCCAACTTCAGATAAACTTTCATCCTGCAGAGTTAAAAAAAGAGGATTTACCCTATTACTTACACCACAGAATAGGCAAAGTGAAGTGAACAATTCAATTAGGATGCATCCTTGTTTGCTCCTATTTTTTCACTAACTCTCTTGACCGTTTCAGATATTAAGTTGTAACTAGATCTCAAGTTATTTTTCTCAGGTTAAAGAAATGGAACTGCTCAATTTCGGATACACTTGAACTTAATTGAAGTTGTGTGCATTTCTTCAAGTAAAAGAAGCCAACTACGCTATTCTACATAACTTATATTTTTTTGTCCCAACTACATATATTTTAGATTTAAATATAAGGTAAATATATAAGCTAAATATAAGGGTAGGCCTACTATTTAGCAGGGAAGGAGAACTAATAACAAACAACATTAGGAAGGCGGAGATGTATAATGCCTATTTTGCCAAGTATTCACTTTAAAAAAAAGTTAATTGTGACCAGGTGCTTAACACTATTAATACTAACAATAAGGGGAAAGGAAAACAAGCCAGAATAAGGAAAGAACAGCTTAAAGATATATTTAGATACATTAGATGTATTCAAGTCAGCAGGCATGACGAAATTTACTCTAGGGTACTAAAAGAAGTAGCTGAAGCAATATCAGAACCATTATCTTCAAGCACTCATGGAGAACAAGTAAAGTCCCAGAGGACTGGAGAAGGGCAAACCTCTCTTTAGAAGGGGGAACAAAGAGTACCTGGAGAATTATAGACCAGTCAGCCAATTTTTATACCTGGAATAATACTGGCACAAATTATTATTAAACAATTAATTTATGAACTCATAGAGGCTAATAGGGTGATAAGTAATAGCCAACATTAATTTGTCAAAAACAAATCATGCCAAACCAATTTAAATTCCTTTCTTGACAGGGTTATGTGCCTAGTGGGCAAGAGGAAACTGTAGATATGATTTATTTTGATTTTAGTGAAGCTTTTGATAACAATCCCACACAACATTCTCATAAGCAGACTAGGGATATGTGGTCTAGATGAAATTACTATAACGTGAGCGCACAACTGGTTGACATATTATATTCAAAGAGTAGTTATCAATGGTTTATTGTCAAACTAGGAGAAAGTATCTAGTGGAGCTCTTCAGGGGTCTGTCCTGGGTTCAGCAGTATTTGATATTTTCACTAATGACTAAGATGACAAAGTAGATAGCATACTTATAAAATATGTGAATGACACCAAATCTCTAAGGTGTTGAAAGCACTCTGGAGGACAGGACTGGAATTCAAAATGACTGACAAATTGGAGAACTAGTCTGAAATCAACTAGAGGAAATTAAATAAAGACAAGTGCAAAGTACTACACTTAGGAAGGAAATCTCAAATGCCCAACTACAATCATGGGAAATAACTGGCTAGGTGGTACTGCTTCAGAAAAAGATCTGGGTGGCATAGTGGAACACAGATTGAATATGAGCTAACGATGTGATGCAGTTGCAAAAAAAGATAATATCCCGGAGCATATTAACAGGAGTGTTATCTGTAAGACACAGGCACTAATTTTTCCATTGCATTTGGCACTGATGAGGCCTCAGATGAATATAATGTTCAATTCTGAATGTCACACTTTAAGAAAGATATGGCAAACTGGAGATCGTTCAGAGCAGAACAACAAAAATGATAAAAGTCTTACATAATCTGACCTATGAGGAAAGGTTACAAAAACTGGGCATGTTTAGTCTTGAGAAAAGAAGACAGAGGAGACCTGATTACTGTCTTCAAACATTTTAAGGGCTGTTATAAAGAGGATGGTGATCAATTGTTTTGCATGTCTACTTCTTGTTCTACTTTCAGTAAACAGCTTAATGTGCAGCAAGAGAGATTTAAATAAAATAATTAGGAAAATCTTTATAACTATAAGGAAAGTTAAGTATTGGAATAGATTACCAAGAGGGATTGTGGAGGTTTTTAAGAACAGGTTAGACAAACAGTTGTCAGGGAATGTTTAAGTTTACCTGGTTGCCTCATCATGGGGTGATTGACTAGATGACCCCTCCAGGTCCCTTCCAGGCCTACCTTTTCATGATTCTATGATAAATGTAAACTTCTTCCCCAGAAATACCTAGTACCCTGGTAAAATCATCAATTATTTGTAATCATTCTTTTTACTTTCACTTTTTCACGAATGAGACATGGAAGTTTGATCATTTAGGCTCAGCAATGTGTTTGGACTGGCAAGGGACTGTGTCACCTGACCAAGAGAAGCCTCAAAACTATCACAATTTCTCAGCAAGTCACGATTCTTTCTCTGCTCCTCACTTGCACCAGGGATGATGAATAGTTTACCACAGCTCTGAAAAGAGAGCAGCTTACTTCTCCCCTTGTACCAGCCCAGGTCGGCTGACTGGTGCATGGAGAGGCAGAGCCAAGGTTTCACTCCCTCCCTCTGCAAGGGTTGGGGGAGAATCTGGTACACATGCCTTGCACTGTCCTCAACACACCCTGCTTGTACCAATCTCAATCTGTCCTCAAGGTGATACACAGTAAATTTTCACCTCCAGATGTAAACTTCACCTCCCCAGTCTTAGGTATTTTGTTAGCTGGCATATTTTGTCTTGCTTTGTGCTATAGTTTTGGAGGTAATTATATCATGGGTATAGTCATAGGTATAGCTTCACTGATGAGTTCAGTGAATAAACACAAGCTGTTCTCAAAGCAATGGAAAAAATTCTCTTACCTTCTTTCTGGCTGATGTCCAAAGCAGATAATTCTTGTGAAAAATTAAACAAGGTTGTACCATAATTAGTTGTTCAGGGATTCAGCCAACTGGGACATCCATGTTTTAGTACATTTAAGAGTATTAGTTACATCCAAAAATCTCACCCCCATCTCTTTCCTACCCTTGCCCTTCAATAATGTATATTATAGTGATGGCAATAGTCAGGTACATGGTGATTTTTATGTATGTGTGATCAGAACTGTGCTGAAAACATATCTGGAAAGTAATGAAGATATGATTAAATGTCATTACTGTTATAGTTCATATTAAAAAATGTATGACTAGTTCAAGGGCACAGTGGCTCAATGAATTAAAGTATTAGTCTATTAGTCTTTCTGGGCCAGACTCCAGGGCTCCAGATGGAGTTTTGGTGAGCAATGGACCTCCATGGGGCTGACATTTGCTCCTGCAGAAGAGCAGAAAATACTCCATTAACTCTCCTGTTGGTTTAAAATCAACTGCGGAATTCCCTGAGCAGCTGGCTGGCTGACTGTGGTAGCAAAGGATCCTGAAGTTGAGAAGAAATGTCCTTTTCACTATGGTTTAGTTTGAGTATTTATATTTTAATAACATTAATGCACCTGGTGATTACAGGCAAATATAAAACAGTGCCCTGATCTGAGGAACTTGCAATCAAAGGACCAAACTCTCTGTTATCCACAGCTTTTCCTGCATTGGTCAGTAGAAACTCTATAGATTTCAGTGTGTTTTCAAGTACTGGTAATTCTTCTTTCCAGTTCCGGGAAGGAGACAAGGGTCACCCCCATTGGTCTGCAGATTTAAAGGGTTCTAGCAGAAAGAAAAGACATCTATGCAAAGGCTCCCACTGACTTCAGCTCATCTGTGAACAGCAGGCTGGGGACTCCAGTGACTGCATCTGTCCTTGAAGCCCCCTTCAAGGATTGATTCCAACCACGAAGGGGAAGAAGTCTTATGTTGGTTTCCCTACCTTGGATCTGTAGAGGGGAAGAATTCAGAGAAGCTTGTCCACTCTTGTTTCCTATCTATCTGAAGCTGAAAACTTGCGGAGCCCTTGCTGTCCGACTCTTGTGGAGTTGGAAGCAAAGGAGGAGAGTGCTATGGAAGGATCCCACCTACATTTCATGCTCCCAAAAGGACAGACTCGTGTGCAGGTTTTCCATCCCTGCAGCAAAGAGAAGAGGAGAATTAGGCCCTAGATTATGAAAACATGAAAGCATGCCACTCTGTCGGAATTTCCTTGGGACACAGAGAATTTTGAACAACACAATAAAATGCAAAAGGACACTAACAAATTGAACGAAAAGTGTGTAACCTTTCAGAAATCATAAAAAGAATTGCAGTTACTTTTTAAATGAAATGTCATAGACATGCACT
The DNA here is from genome assembly GCA_007922305.1 of Dermatemys mawii. Taxonomy (NCBI): domain Eukaryota; kingdom Metazoa; phylum Chordata; order Testudines; family Dermatemydidae; genus Dermatemys; species Dermatemys mawii. Next base: position 23,343,232 of record ML677342.1, on the reverse strand, counting down.
AGCTTAACAGATTGGTTTAAACTGGGATTTCTCGGGGACTAAACCTCCTTTTTAAGTTTCCAATTGTTTTATATTAATATAAAGCATATAAATATGCCCCTTCAAGGGCTTTACTGTGAACTCTTGAAGCTGTATAGAAATGAGAGGCTATTCTGGAGTTGATGCAAGTTTTTTTTCAGTTGTCTTCTTGTGTACTCTCCTTATTCCACATTTCTGGCACTTCTATTACTGGAATATTGCACAAAATTCAGCAGAGAGGAGCAGCCTTTTCATTATTAATATTGTGACAACTTACAATTTAATGTGTATCTATTTTTTTACTTGTCCATTATTTTAAAACATCAATTTGGAAGTTGACGGTTTATTAGGCAGATCCTACTTTCACCTTAGGGTACCGACTGTTGGCTAACATTCATTTTTTAACCATACAGTAATGCTTTGTTCCATTTCTGGAAATGCAACAAGATCTGCCTAGGTTTTCTTTTGAAATGGATAATTTGTGACAGCTTTCACATACATCCAAGCTGTCAAGTACAACTTGTTTGTCCCAGCAACTCCTCTAGTATGTGGAACCCATATTAGGTTTCCAATAGGCATGTTCAGTACATTCCAAATGTCATTATTCCCATTGTAAAGCAGATAGATACACAGATATATTAAAACAGTAATTTATTTTAGGTGTGTAGTTTGAGACAAACTTGATGCTTACAAAAGAAATTATGTACAAAGGGCCCAGGGTCATTAGATTTAATTTATCATTTGAACCCATAATTGAGATAGCAGTACTCAATTTCAAAAGAATCAGTGTTGTGGATTTAAGAAACTTAGTGCCAGGTCACTCCCTCTGTAGAGAAATCTATGGCTGGGCCTGAGAGGTTTGAGAAAAAACACTATGAGGTTTCTCCTTACAGATTTGCCTGTAAACTGATCTCACTGACTTCAGATAGATAGAAAAAAGAAGTAATTCTTCACTTACAATAACTTAAACAAACCAGCCTAAATGCTAAGGTCTTTATTCAGAGCCAGAGTTTTATACTGTTACTCATACTAGTACATTATTTCACAAGTAGTCCCTGTGAAACTATACATCGAGTAAGGTGCCATTAACCTGGAAGAACGGTTTCACAATCTGGCCCTTATTTTCCACTTTGGCAAACTGCCACTGAAGTTCTGAGTAAGGATTAGAAAATGGCAAACATTGCAAAAAACAGTTCCACAAATATTCATTTGAATTTTTTTAATGAATCCTCTTTGATGTTGTTTATAAAGCTGGACAGAAAACAATTTCCCCTTTTTACAAAATTTTTTGAAGTATCAAAAACTTTTCCTATCCTGAACTGGGATTAAAAAAAAAGTTGAAATCTCAAATATTTCCAAACCAAAAATAAATAACGAACTGGGTCTTTTGAAATGTTCCATTTAATTTTAAAACATTTTGGTTCTATTTTGACTATTTTTCTACTATAAATAGCTTAAATTTCAAAACAAAAAAATGTGTTGAATCAGTAAAAAACAAAATTTTCATATCAAATATGCCAAAATGAAATGTTTAGTCAATTTCAGAATTTTTCTCATAATTTTTTGAAGTAAAAAAAAATTTATTGAAACTGATTCATTCCTGTGAAAAATTTTAGTTTTGACAAATTGGCATTTTCAAATGAAAATACATTTGGTCAAAAAATTCCCAACCATTGGCAGTAGTTTGCACTCCTTTTGTGTTCTACAGAGATTCTAGCGCATATATGTACTCCAGGAATAATCACAGAAACATCACATTTTAATGAATTCCTCATGTTGTTCATGAATATTTCCTATGGAATCCTGAGTCTAAGACCTATATTTATGCAGTCAGGGGACAGGAAAATGCATATGATTTTTGTGTCTAAGAGCTGGCCTACACACAAAGTTGCAGCAGTTAAAGTGAATCTGTTTCTTAAAGCTAATTTGTGCCTGGTCTACACACGAACTTGCATGAGGTGTGATTGTACTGCATACAAATTTAGTTAAACTGCTGCAACTTTGTGTATGAACACTTATGCTAGTTTAAAATTGGTTTGTATCAGTTTAGCTTTTGTCAGTAAATTTACAGATATTAACAATTTTAAAACAATGTTAAGAATGTCCCACAACCAGTGTTAAATGAGTATAGCTAAATCGGCATAAAAACTAAACTGATGTAAAAAACCACTTTTTTTTTATGTAAACTTATGATGTAACTTTGTGTGTAGTTAATTCCTTAGTTATTTTGATGCAGGTCTGTGTGTGGACACTTTAATTTCAAAATGAAAATAGCTAAAGTTAATAAATTTACATTGACAACAAACAACTGATTTAAGTTAAAGCAAAAAAAAAAAAATACAAAAAAACCACACACACAGATTTACACCAAAATAACTAAATCAATTTAATTCACACCTTTTGGTGTTTCAGTGGTCAAATTTTTGTATTTCAATATTAAAATCTCAGAAAGAATGCAGTAACCTCCAGGGGAATTTCTACTTGTAGATTGTCTTGACTCAAGAGAAGCATGCCACAACCAGCAACTGTTTCCTAGTGCTTTCTCCTTCCTTCCCAGCACCCTCGACCCAGCATCCCTACAATGCATTTGGGATTTCTGCAGCATATAAGATTGGGCTGAAAGAAGGGTAGAAAGCTGTAAGCTTGGTGTAGCAGTTCCAACCAATATTAGAAATGAAGCATGCAAATCTGTGAGAATTCCCAGTAATGTCAGTGAGGCTGCTTGCACAGTATTGTATCTGGGTGGCATATGCTGGCCCCAATTTAATTACTTATGTTTCTAGTTGAACTAAAGTGAATCAAAGTACAGTTCTGACCACCAAAGATGGCTGAAATACAGTATTAGTTAACTTAGAAATAAAAACTTTTCACGCCACGTAAAGAAGAGTTTGTAATTGCTGCCTGATGCTAATCTTATTGGCCCGTATTAGTGAAACATGCCACAGCGCAGCAGGGGAGTGTCAGCATCCGCTGCAGAACTCAACCTTTAGGAGAAAGACTCAGGCTAATCTTAGGATATCTATCGCCACCCAGGAGTCAAAGTACATCTATTCCATTGAATGACAGGCATTCTAACTTAGACAATACACATGAAAAAGAACATGCCCCTTTCCCTACAGCTCTGTTGTTACTTAGAGTTAACTTCTTAAACCCCTTCCTGTTAAAGATTGAGTCATACATAAAAAGGTACTCATAGCAATCTTTATTCAGTTTTCATCTCTGATACAATAAATAGTTCTATTTTAAGCAATATAGAGATACATTTCTTTATCACAGTTTTGCTTTGTTTTGTTGTAATTTAGGATGAGGCATATTGCAAAAGAAAATGCCTAGGAGGTGAAAAATAAGATGCACTTTTAAATTTAATTAAACTTTTTAAAATACATTGTTTTGCAGTTATAACCATTTATGGCAGTTGTGAAGTGAAACATTATGTAACCTTCATTTATCAGATAGTATATTCCATCCTTCAGCCATCAGAATGTAATTCAAGTAACCAAATGTTAATTTTTTTCAGCATGGGCTCAGCCCTGAAACTGTTTGCTCACTTGGTCCCTGAGCTTTCAAACTAGGCATATGTTTAATTTTAGGCATGAAAGTATTGACTTGTTTATAAGTGAAAAAGTTAATCCCAAAATAATACTTTGCACAACTGGGGCCTTAGTTAGCACGTGCTAACATGTGCATTCCCCCAAAGGTGGGACTAGTCCAAGGATTAAGTGCAAAGGTTTACGGTACCAAACCTTAGATTACATTATGAATTGTTATGCACATTTCATATCTTAATAAAATAAAAAAGTGTTATTTATCAAAAATACATGTTTTCTATAGACATTTTGTAGTCATTATAGCCTTAGTATATCAGAGGCCAAAATTCTCTGTAGCCCTGTAAATGAGTGTCTAATATGAAGGGCAATGGAGAAGGGTGCCCAAGTCACATTGTGAATTTTTATTGTAACCCTTGTTCTTCCTCAGCCCTCCCTGTGCTATTCTTTGTCACCTATGTATTGTGTTACATTTTAAATTAGGCCACTATCTTGCAATGAATTTTTTCTGGTCAGACTCCCAGTGACTGAGTAGCAATTAACGAAGGAAGGAAAGTTCTTTGCATAATCAAGGCCCTAGTTTGTAAAATCTTTGGAAAGGGACCTGGCCAAATCATGGCCTCATTGTAATCAAGGGGGTTTTACTACTGACATAAGTTAAGTCAGGATTTCACTCTTTGTCTTTTTCTGTTTCTGGGAAGTGCCTATGTGCTGTAAACATAATCCCAGGACTCATCCGAAATAAAGATGTTTATTTTAGTGGTTAAGAAATGTTGGGTTTTTTTAAATAAAATAATTCAATCGAGGAATTTTTATAGCTACTTTCCATAAGAAATTCTAATGATGATGGTAACATATTTATGGTACGAGTGCACTTGTTTGTTGGATGTTTTCTTTTACACTGAGACTAAGGTTTGATGTTTTTAATTTCATGGCATGTCCATGAAAATGAGACTTGAAAGGACTAGCCAGAGCCAGACAAAATGCAGGCAAATATTATGCAAGCTTCCTGAAACACCTCTGCTGCTGCAGCTTGGTCATGACCTGCAACACCCAAGTGAATTTACAACTACATCTACTTAGAGTGGAAACTGTAGATTGTGCCAGATTGTGCAGTCATTTTGTGAAACAAATGTCCATAGGGGAGTAGGTTGTGACATTGAAAATCATATCACTTATGACCTGCGTCAAACTTTGAAGACTTGACAGTGAGTTAACACTGCATTATCACCTCTTTTCCCCTTTTATTTGGACATTTTATTACAATGAGTATTAGTTCAAATAAATATTGTGTAGGTATTGTTGAGCTATGTCATATTGTAATATAAAGCCAATCTGGAAAAGATATTTAATATTTTAGAGATTTTTCTCAATATCTTTTTCAAAGGCATCAATCCTGTAAAGACTTATGCACCTACTTAACATTAAGTAAAGTCAAGTCAGTGGGACCATTCATATGCATAAAGTTAAGCAGGTGCATAAATCTTTGCACCATCAGGAGTTAATGTAGTATTTGCTCCAATTCCTATTGATGTCAACAGGAAAACTCCCTTTGATTTCAATGGGTGCAGGAGCAAGGAGCTGTCATTTCATTTAAATGAGCAGCAGGACAAACGTAAGGAAATAATGTATCAACACATGTTGAAAGTATACACTATTCTTATACTTGTACTTTTCTATAGTATACTTTCTTTTATATTATGGCTGTGCATTTGGATTCGACTAGTAGCCAGATTAACCCAGATATCTCGGCACACAGATAAACTTGTAGGGTTGGTTAGTTACATAATTCATTTGGTATTATTTCTGTTCCAGAATGAATGGTTTATATAACTGATTAGCCTAGTGTATGTCTGGAAAATACATTTTTAATCAAATAAATATTCTAATACACATTTTTGGGCAAATATTCAAACATCCATGTGTAACATTTGCTTCTCAGAAGTATTTACATTAGTAAAACTTGAGAATTTGCATGTTCATAGAAAAAAATATGAAGAGTCCAAATACAATCAAACCAAAATTCACTTTTGGATTCATACTAATATTGCCACACAGTTCTATTAGTTACTTATTTCTACTAAAGACACTGGAAAAGCTGATAAGCTAGTGTTTCTCTAATGGAACCACCAGTGACTTTTTCTGCTGCAGCCATGACAGCCTCCCGGGCAGAGATAGGGGTAGTGGTGGGGGAAGCAGCAGCCTTTCCTGCAGGACCAGCTCTTGCTCCTGGCTGCTTTGGTATTTACTGGCACCACCAGCAGGTGAGTAGTGCCCTGCACCATGCAGTCTGCTGGAGGCTCTGGGTAGTGCCTCTGTAAACTCGTGGGGCCAGTGTGTGTGTTCAACAGGCTTTGGGCTTCAGTCCCTGGACTCTGGCTTTGAGCTTAAGCCCAGGGCTTGGGTTTGGAAAAATTGTTAGAGTGTCCACAAGCAAGGGCTGGTGGCTGCACTCTCAGGCCACCAAATAAATTGCTCTGAGAACCTAGTACTGAGTAAAGCTATGCACATGTTTAAAGCCCGGGTTCAAGAAAGCGCTTAAGCACATGTTTGAGCCTGATTACCTATTTATGTCCACTGTAGGCCCCTTCTCACTCCAGACTGGTAGAAAGAAGCCGTAGGGAAAAATGAGAATCAGGACCCCCTTCATGAAAGCACATGAGCTGTCTGATTGAGGTCATTTAAGTGCTTTGCTGGATCAAGCTCTAAGTGGTTGTAGGATAAGGTTCTTAGCTATGTTTCTGTAGCAATTTACAAAGTGTAAGGGTCAATCCTGCTTGCTTTATGGCAGGTCTACACTACCTGCTGGATCAGCAGATAGCGATCGATCTATCGGGGGTCGATTTATCACCTCTAGTCTAGATGCAATAAATCGATCCCCGAGCTTTTCTGTCAACTCTGATTCTCTACTGCTGGGACGGGAATGGCAGCAGTCAACTCACCACCGTGAAGTATGCTGACTTCAGCTACACTATTCTCGCAGCTGAAGTTGCGTATCTTAGATCGATCCCTCCCCCTACTGTAGATCAGGATTTACTCACACAAGGAGTCACGCTGAAGAGAAAAGGACATCTGATGTAAGATGAACAGAACTGGACTCTCTTCCTTTATGCACCTTTCATGCTTGAAAAGAATCAGTCATTTGGCTATGAAACCACGTCTCAACAGGAAGTTTTCTTGTGGTTTACTTACATTAGGTACACTACTTAGGTTGCCCCAGGAATAAAATCTTTAGATTGAAAGTAATACTACTAAAAAATGATATGTCTAAGAACCATTTTATTCCAAGTTTGTGCATAAATGTATGCATAGCCCAAGCATACTAGCATTTGATACAACAGCTTCAAATTGTTTTTAAAAAGATCAGGTATAATAGAAAAACAAACGCATGTTGTATAGGTATCTTTTGTTCAATGGAACAGACAAACAAAACAGGCCAGTGTTAAAGACTTTTGGGATCTATGGAAGTGGACAGATAAGTCATAAAACAAAATATATTTGTACAAGTATATTCCTTGTTTGCAAAATTGGAAGAAAAAATTGTCAAAAATATTAAAGCAACAATTAAATATAAATTATTCTTTTCAGCAAAAAAATATGGTGCTAGACTCCATTTTACATCTTTCTCCTAGAAGCAACAAAATGGTATCTGCAGAGTGCCACACAGCAGTAGACACACCAGCTGTCAGGTTCACTTGACAGTGTATATGTCTGCTATATATATTTCATGTTAATGATAGTATGTTTTTGAAGGATAAGCACAAAAGAAAAGAAAATACATGAAAATTTTTTTTCTGTTGCTTTTTATTTTAAGTATACTGAAAAGAAAAAATGCATATGAAAATATTACCTTAAAATATGTAAGGCCAGATTCTGTTGTCTAAGACACCGATAAAAATCCAGAATTTTTGAGATCAGTGGAGTTACTCTGGATTTACATAGGTGTAATTGAGAGCTGAATCTGGCCCATAAAATATATGAATTGAAATTGTATATCAATTGGCCAGACATATTTCTATAAGCAAGTGATTTATAGTTTATAAATAGCATATCTATTGTATGAAGTAGTGCAATTTTTTTTATATTACAGTAAGTACTGTACTACAAATTTTACTGGTCACATTAGTACACTATCCATAGTCATGTTAAACTTATGTTAAATGTTATGTTAAACTTATGCACCTCTTATGTTAAACCTCTTATGTTAAACTTATGCACCTCTTTTAAGCTGACTTTTTTAAAACTTTCTTTTAAATAGGAAAACTCCTTCAAAGAACAATGAAAAAAGCAAAGCAAAGGCTTTGCTGAATGAGAGAACAGCAGGCAAGTGCAATTCATGTTGGAAGCAGTTTCGCTTTTATGAATAAAGTCTGCAAAATATCAGCCGAAAGAGTATGTAATATTTTATGAATCAAAACAGACTAGTGAAAACTAGTTCAAATAGCCGACATTTTAAAACTCTTATTACATAGGGTCTTCATCCTTACAGTTCCCCCATCACATAGTGCATTTGCTTGGTTTTATTATTCTTTCTGAAGAAAAGAAAGAAAAAAATAAAATAAAGATTTGATTAAAAATTACAATATTTTATTTTGTAGAAAACAGTCATGTTAAAAACAAGACTGTAAATCAAGAGTAATTCCTTTAGTCTGTCTGTCAGATTTTTATAGGTCTAACTTCCATAAACAATTCATAAGTAAAAAGGAAAAAAAATAGTGGTCTGATCTCATTGAAATCATGGGCAAAACCCTTTTGACTTGGCAAAATCAGAGCCTTGCACTGCATTAGCAAATGGGAAACAGTGAAGAACAGCAAGGGTTGGGATTTAATGATACATTTTGTGAAAGATTCATGGAAATCTATATAATTTGGTTTTGCATATTTGCTCGGAGTTCTTTTTGCAGACAACATTTTTAGAAAGGATATTGGGCTATGGGTGAAGGATAACTGGGCTAGGATTCAACAAGGATAAGGCAGACTTTATGCTTATAGAATGGTGTAGTGGAGTACCTGCTGCACACTGGCCCTGAGAGGGTTAAAATCAGCCTCGAGAGGCTGAACAGCAGGCACCCAAAGGAGTGGCTGCAAGTGAAACAGCCAATTACAGCAGCGTCTGCAGACAATTAGGACAGCAGCTCGACCAGTCAATCAGGGCCTAGCTAGCCCATATAAAAGAAAGCTGCAGACCAGAGCGCGTGAGTCTGCTGAAGGGAGCTCTAGCGAGGATATTGGCTTCCTAGAGGGCTCCTGGCGGCGTGCCAGGATTTACAGGCTGAAGGCCCTGGGAAGAGAGCAAAGGGAGCTGGAGCCAAAGGCAGGAGCAGAAGGAACTGAGGCTGAGGGGATGTGGCCCAGGGAATAGAGACAGTGAGCTGGAAGGAAGAGGCAGCAGGAAACTGCTATTTGCAGGGTCCTGGAGCCCGGAGTAGTGGGTGGGCCTGGCCTCTAACACAAGCCGCTGAAGGAGCAGCATGACTGCTAAGCTTTTGCAAGGAGTGGATGGACTCTTGTTGGAGGAGTCCCCGGAAGAGGGGGTGGGGGGAAGGGGGCGGGCAAATGGATGGTGACACGGCTGGAGGGCTGTGCCACAAAACACAACTGTAAATCAAGAGTAACTCCTTTAGTCTGTCTGTCAGATTTTTATAGGTCTAACTTCCATAAACAATTCATAAGTAAAAAGGGGAAAAAAATAGTGGTCTGGTCTCATTGAAATCATGGGCAAAACCCTTTTGGCAAAATCAGAGCCTCGCAGAGGAGGAGCCATAATGGGTCTGCAGGTGGAGGCAAGGTGAGAAAAGCCACCAGCACCTGTGGGCGCACCTGCTGGGACTGAGCTAATTCCCAAAATGCCCAGCAGGAGGCCCCAGTAGGGTGAGTGACCCTGGGACATATGGAGAAATACAAACAGGAAAAAAAAAGATCAAGGGTAAGGTTATGAGGGTACTTCCAAGTGAGAGGGATATGCTCACTGTTTGCTACAAAGGTTTGCTAACTCGGGGATTGTTGGCTCTCAAAATGTTTCTGAATACCCAAGCATTAGGAGGTTGCCAAAATTGCAATTTTATCATTTGGGCTTGGTAAGAAAGTTACATCCGTAATTTCAGATGCAGACCTTGGCCTGGTAATTCATGCCTTTGTCTCCTTGAGGTTAGATTATTATGCTACATTCTAAATAGGGCTACATCTGTGGAGCTTGAAAGAGCTGCAGAGTGTTTCGAGAAGCCAGAACATTAGATGTCTGGTTCATCATTTGCACTAGTTATCAGTTGATTTCCATGGGGAGCTTAAGGTTTTAATTTTAACCTAACGAACCCTAAAAAATCTGGCTCTTGGTTACTAGTTCAGGCCCTAAATCTAAATGTTCTTCATACGATTAAAAAAATATAGAACAAAAGTCTGAATCCCACAGTCCTGGTGCATCCCAAGTCCTCATTGCATTGAATCCAGTCAGAGTTATAACTAAGGCCCTACCAAATTCATTGCCATGAGAAATGCATCACAGACCATGAAATCTGATCTTTTGTGTGCTTTTACCCTATACTATACAGATTTCATGGGGGAGACTAGCATTTCAAAAATTGGGAGTTCTGACCCAAAAGGGAGTTGCAGTGGGACACAAGGTTATTTTAGGGGGCGGTCGTGGTATTGTCATCCTTACTTCTGCAGAGCTGGGCAGCTGGCTGTTGGCCAGCTCTGAAGGCAGCACCCTGCCACCAGTAGTGCAGAAGTAAGGGTGGTAATACCATACCATGGCACCCTTACTGCTGAGCTGCTGCCTTCAGCTGGGAGGCCAGAGAGTGGCGGCTGCCGACTGCGGGCACAGCTCCACAGGCAGCAGTGCAGAAGTAAGGGTGGCAATACCATACCATGCCATCCTTACTTCTGCGCTGCTGTTGCTGGTGGCTCTGCTTTTAGAGCTGGGCACCCAGCCAGCAGCCGCCGCTGTCCAGCTGCCCAGCTCTGAAGGCATTGTCACCGCCAGGAGCAGTGCAGAAGTAAGGGTAGCAGTACTGGCCAGAAGTACCCCCCTACAACAACCTTGCAATCACCTCACAATTCTTTTTTGGATCAGAATCCCTATAATTACAAAACCATGAAATTTCAGATTTAAATAGATGAAATCATGAAATTAACTATCTTAAAAATCCTATGACCGTGAAATTGACCAAAGTGGCCTGTGAATTTGGCAGGGCCCTAATTATAAAATCAGTTGAAATCAGCGGGAATTTGGGGCACTCTGGACCTGAAGGATCAGTTCCAAAAGGTCTTTTTGACCTTCAGACAACACTATTGTGACTTTCTAGGTGTCAGCACTTGAATACTATATTAACAAAATCTTCAGTCAGTTCAGAATGCAGCAGTCCTTCTACTCAGTAACACCAGAGAGAAAACATACCACGTGGGGCTTCAGTTCACCATACTATTACCCACAGTATACGAGGTCAGATTCAAGGCTTCAGCATTAATCTTTAAGACCCTCCATGGAATTGGCCTGAGATACCTCAAAGAGACTCTCTGTTTGTTGTGATGGCCTCCCTTGACAGCTCTGTTCCTCAGGAACTATGAAGCTGTCAGCTTCAAGAGTGAAGCTTGTGAGAATGGGAGACAGGTCCTTCTTGGCATTAGGGCCAAGGCTTTGGAACTCATTACTAGAGGAGATAAGAATGACTGCAAATTTCACTGCCTCCAGAACGAAAGCTAACACTTACATCTTCAACTTAGCTTTTCAACAGCTGTAACTACCAAAAACAAAGAGGAGGAAAAGGAGATGTAGGCAAGAAAGAAAAGAATGAGAAGTGAAAAAAGTGAAATGAGGAGGATAAAGAGAAGAAGGAAATTAATAACTACAAAAAAAAAAGCCTGACTGTCTAGGGGGAAGTAAGGCGAAAAATAGACAAATGGCCTATTGTCATTTGGTTATCCTTTTAGGTACTTATTAGATAAGGTGATGTACATCATTAAAATAAGAGATAGTATGCTTCCGTATTTTACCATTCTGTATTTTAAACTTCTATAGCTATGCTGCACATTATTACTAGTCTATTCAGTAACTTACTTACATTTTCCCTAACATACATTTTCTGATACACAAAGCCCCCTGCTTTTTTTAGTTCCTACTTTTTTTTTACTGTGTTTTTATACTCCAAGTTAAAGGCATGCAAAAGCCTGTGCAAAGAAAGAAGAATGATCCCACTCGTGTTCCCCTCAAACCTTTTGAGTTTGGAGTTCCTGTGTTTTGAATCTTGAATTCTGATTACTTTTGGTTTTTAGTATGTTCAGGTTCAAAGTCTCTCATAAATAAAAACAAGTATATATTGCACCTGAAAGACAGGACAAAATTTGTCTGACCTGTGCTTTAAATAAAGTCTTTAATCAGCCAGCCCTTGTGGCTAATTACAAGAAACAAAACATGTAAATCCTTTTATGACTTACATCTCTTTATTTGTAGTTTACAGTACAGTCATTAGACTGTTGGTATTTTTAATTAAGATAAGTGAAACACAGCTCCACCACATGGTGTATATATATTGGTTCAATACTGTTTCTCGTCCCTATGTCCCTGTGCAGCTTGAACAGAGATAGTGCCAATAACTCAGCCTGTGCTTCCCCAGATAAACAGCATTATAGGTGAACTACAGGGAAATAATTTTTGCAATATTTCTGTGGACATTATGGCTACTTATTACATTTTCATAAAGTATCATAATGACAGTAATTTAATGAATTTAGGTGAGTTTTTTATATAAATTGTACCAATATCAAAAATCCAGTCAGTCTTAGAAATCCAGCAATGCTAACTGTAATGATTATATCACGAGCCTCGTGATATTGTTTTTTTCTCGAAAGCCCCATCAGCTGGAATTGAGAGCATCTCAACTAAAAATAAAAGTTTATGTCTAGACTTCGTGGTATTGGAGAAAAGCTTTAAAACATGATCTGAGGCTCACTATCTGAGACAGAAGGCAAATGTAAAGAATCACACATTTATAATAAAAAATCCTAATGATTTTAAACAAATCTCATGATTTGCAGGGGTAAGGAGGAATGCTAATACATATTTTTGAATTCAAGAGGTTGGTAAGACTGGAAAGCTCTTAAGAAAATTAGACAAGTCACTGGTACAGTGAAGATGTTTAGATACAAATTCAACTGCTTATAGTTGATCGGACTGTTCATTATGACAGTATCTAAAGTATCATTGAGGGACCACTGAAATATATTTGAAAAAAAATGTAAAAACTTATAAGTGCTAGGCAAATATTTGTAGTAAAAGCTATAATGAGACAAAATAACTAGCAAAGAGGATGGTACAGACATGTGGATTCTCATCCTAAAATTTCTTGAGTATCAGTTTATTCCTATCACAGGAATAAACTGATACTCAACTCACTCAACTCTGTAAAGTGTGAAGTATTCTGTCCTTGATCCAACAAAGTATTTAAATATGTGCTTAACCTTATGCATGTGAGTAGTGCAATTTGACTTCAAGATGTGTTTCACATTGAAGAATTTCTTAACACAAGGATGCACTTAACTGCAGTAGGGCATCTTGTAACTCTCACAGGCCTATCTGCTCGTTTAGTTCCCTTGGAGAGCAATAGCAGTAGTCCTGGAAAAAACTGTGCTTCTAAAAATGACACCTGTAATGCCTTTTGCAGAAATGACCAACTTGAAGGCTGGACTTCCAGGAAGGACTGATGCATCATGTCACTGTTGATGGTGGGCCAAATTGATGCATCATGTCACTATTGATGGTGGGCCAAATTCCAAATCTCACCAAACCTTGTACATGCTAAATACATATTTGTGTGCACAAACAACAATTTATGGGGCACTACCGGCCTGCAGAGGGCTCCCAAACCGTGGAGTTGGCGCAGTACCATTGCGCACCTGTGTGCTATGGAGTCCAGCTCTTTGCTGTGCAATGATGTACAGAAGGTGCGGGGTTGAGCCAAGGAAGGCTAGGAGCTGGCAGATCTGGTCCTATGTGAATGATCTCAGCTTCCCCCACACAAATAGGGATGCTGTGTTATGGGAGTGGATGGCTACTTCAGCTATTGGGCTGAAATAATCTTTGTGGAGAAGGTTCATTGCTGAACTGTGGACACTTTCTATCCGTGGTCCAGCCTAGCTACGTGTGCTGGATTCTAGGTTGAGTATTTGCCTTATATGAACAAATGATTTCTGAGGGGACAAAGAGTGTGCATGCATTTTCCTTTAAAATCGGATCCTACATGGCACAGAGGGAAAAAGATTAGCCATGGGCATATGTGTATATATTTTTTCTTCCTCACAACTGTCATTTTAATTCTTTAAGTTTTTATTTTTTACCACAAAATACTGGTACTGCTCTCAGAATAGCTACTATAAAAAGGGCACAAAGCAAATTGGAGCTGATGCTACCTTTTTGATTTCTTTGGTTTTCACGTTAATTGTTGCACTTTACAATTTTCAGCAGGATTTTTTTTTTTTTTTTTTTGCCTACCCTTTTTAAAACATGGAATAACAGAAGTTAGCTGGAATGGAAGAGATCTACTAAGTCATCTGGTCCATTCCCATGACAGTGCTGGATTGCTCCCTATGGTATGTTTAGTTTGTGATAACTGGAAATGAAGCCATTGCAGTATGGGTGAATGTGAAAAAGGCCCAGTGGCTCAATTTTCATTTGGAATTGCACTCATGTAATAAAGGGCAGAATTGTAACCCAAATGTAGATTTGAGGTGAATTTCATGGATCTATTGTGTTGCCAATTTCCCCAGTCTTGAGATAATGGGGGGTTTTCTTAAAGCCCCACCATCTGAAATTGAGAGAATACATGAGAATTTCAGCCTTAATTAAAAAAAGTAATGTATAGCCCTCATCATTGAAGAGAAGAGCCTGAAAATGAGAAGCTAGTGTATCCTAAACACACACAGAAATCAGAAGGCAAGCAATAAAAACTCAAGTTTTAAAAAATAATCTGGTTCAAATATAATGAATCTCCTGATTCTGGGGAGCTTGACTCATCATTTGTAATGCTGGGGATTGGCAGTACAGGGTTGAGTTCTACATCAAGCACACACTTGGACCAGCAATCTGAACAGTCTCAAAATAGGGGAAATCTGGATGCTAATACAAACTAAACAAACTAAACTTGGATCCATTCCTAATGATAACTAATGAATAATTCTTTACATTTATATAGTGCCTCTTATGTGGGGATCAGAAAGTTGGTGTGCCTGGTTTCCTCTGGCTATATTTCCCATTCTAGAGGTGGTGCCTGAGTGCAGCAAAGAGGGGAGATTTATGGTGCTTCCTGTGTGTGACCCACCTCTTTGATTAGAGAGCACCAGTTCTGTTTGGTCATAGTCTAAGGGTGCATCTTCACTAGAAAAAAGGTGTGTTCTTAATTTGAGTTAGCTGCATCAGTTTAATGAACATTAGGATTAAATCCTAGTGAACTCAAGGCACTTTGTAGCTTTTGCAGGAATTAGCAGGTTGAGTTAAAGACGATGGAGGAACCTGCTAACTCATGTGAAAACTATACATTTTCTTGTCTTCCAAAGGAGTTTACCTTGTGTTAGTTATGTCAAGTTAACTAATCTGAATTAAGAAGAGCCTTTTGTTCTCTAGTAAAAACAAGGCCTAAAAGGAGACGCCAAGGATTGACAGTATGAGTCTGTTCTCACTTGAGCAAATTCTCAGTGACTTAATCGTGCCAGACCTGAACGGGCCTGGAGTATGAACTGAAAGCAGATGAGGTAAACAGTCTATGAATAGCAAGGTTCTCAAAGACTTGTGATGATAGGTGTATAATTCTTTGCCCTGAGCATTTTTGCTGAGTTTTTGAAAAAGAAAAGAAAGAGGAAGCAAAAGGTAATGTCTATGAAGGCTTCCTGTTTTTTCACATTCAGATTATAATGGCTCTGACTGAATACTCTTTAAGATGTAGGATTATTGAATCTTTATGCCATAGGATATTTTGCATTAATGATAAATCTTTAGTATTTTATAAATTTAAATGATATAAAATATGAAGCACTTAACTTAAAAAAGTAATCTCTCATTTTATGTAAGTATTGATAATTGAATTATATAATCTATGTCAGATAAAAAGTAATTTTTGCTTACAGCAGATAATAGAAGAAAAGAAAGGGACAGAAAATGAGCCATTGATTTTTTTTATATAAAACTCCAATTGACTTCCAATAGGAGTTTAACACACTGCTGATGATACACGATAAAAATTATTAAAGCTATAATGGACTTTTTCTGCATTAATTCATTGTGACTAACAGAGAATGAGTGTATTGGGTGCACAAGAAACACAGGATTCGGTCCAATTTGCGTGCAGGTTTCCTCTACATCATTTGGCAGTTCTGTGCAGGGAACAAATGTGACATATATGCCCTTTGGTTTCTACTGCAGATCTGTAGAGCTAGTTGAAAAATTGTCAATGGAACATATTTTCCCCTGAAAATACCATTTTGTTGAAATCAAAGTGTTTCACAGGAATAGGTTGAAATTTAACAGAAAAATTTCAGAACAATTCAAAATCAGTATGGAATATTTTGTTCTGATTTTTTCCCTTTTATTTTCTTCTAACTTCCCTGTTTCGTTTTGATATATCGTGTTTTGACATTAGTGAAATGAAATGGTTCTTCAACAAGGTTGTTTCAATGTTTCCAAAGCAATTAAAAAAAATCCATTCTATGAACATATCAATTTTATTTTTTCACCCAGATTTTTGATGAAAACAAATTTTAAAACGTTCGCATTTCCAGCAGCATGGAAATTCTATTTTCCAGTTGTCACTCCTGATCTGTGCTTTTATTTTTTTATTTGCAAATTACTCTGTGCTCTTTATGCAAATTTTTAAATCAAGATGGGACCATTGCATTGGAAATAGGAAGAACTATATAGTACTTAAGGGATATACAAGGATAATTAATATTAGAACTGTATGAAACTGTGAAACCTTTCAGCAAATGTGCTGAAAAGTTTTGAGCAAGTTTCCTTGTTTCCAGTTTCAGGCAAATATGGGCCCATTTTATGTTTTGGGGCTGAAACCATGAAAAATTGGTAATTCCATATGCTTCCTCTGCACAATTAGGTAAAATCTGGTGGCTTCCTATGAGTTTTCTCTGAAACTTCTCATTTGAAACTCAAAGCAAAGCCCAGGTTGTAGGTGGACACCATAAGCACTAAACTAGAAATAAAGGTTTATAGGAATCCTATTATCTGGTGGAAGTATAAGTTCCATTCTTAAAAATAGGAATGACAGAAACATCATCTTTTTAATATGTCTGTACTACAGACAACTATCAATATTATTTTGAACATATTTTATTTATATGGAAATAGCCCAACTGGCCACAATATGGAGGCTGATCCTAAAAGCTCACTGGTAGCTGTTACAGGAAGTTTCTGTTTTTTTCCATGACTAAGTCCATCACAAGAAGAAAATCAGTCTTGTGGACAAAAAGGTTTTAAGAAATATGCATATAAATATAAATGGCAAGGATTCTAATGGAATCAAAGACTAGAATGGGATATAGAATGCTACAGTACAAAAAAGGAGTTTGAATGAAATATAGCTATCCACAGGACAAAATGTAAGAAAAAGATTTGAAAGTTTTCATTGGATATGTTGGAAATATACATAGCTTGTCTATGAGAAGATTTGGTTTATTAGTAAAAGTCTGGGTAAAACTTCAGGATTTAAGCGAATACCAGTAAAGTGAAGACTGACATTAACCAGACCATGCTATAAATACCACACAAAGAGACCAAACAAGCCCTCCATTGAGGGAGCTGGCTGACATTCTACTTCACCACTAAGCCATAATAAAGGGAAGAAACCCGTTGTCTTTAATTAGTTCATCTGAATAAGCTGCTCAAAACACTATTGTTTAAGTCTGATACCAGCAACTTTTGGTGATTATTGCTGGTCCAGAGTCAGACATTCCTTAGATTCTGTTGTATTACTAGCATACAGTTACATTTTCAGTTGCATCACTCAGCTGTATATATGGCACTTGTTTTGTTGTTGCTTTGCCTAAATCCGTGTGCATGACAGTGCATTCTTTTCCTTCTTGTTCAGGTCCACTATTAAACTCTTCTCCAGGTAATAAACAATATATGTTGTTTTCATTTAAGGGTAAATTTTCAGAAATCAGGCCTCACTTTTGCAGATGCAATTTGTGCTTTTGAATTGGTTTGCATCTGCAATTTGGTTACTTGCAGTTGTGCCTGCAGACACCCAACTAAGTACCTGACTGTAGGTACAAATCTGCAGCTATTTTGTATTATCCATTTTATATCAGAATTCCCATTCAGGTAAAGTGGAGGTAAAGGTTTAACTGAACCACGAGCACAGAAAAGCTGGGCGTCAGTTTGGGGGAAAATATATCTACCACCAGCAAAGCTTCTGAGTTAACACATCTTTGCAATGGATAAGAGTTGACATCTCTCAAAGATATTGTCTCCAGGTTTCTGCAGATTCAGGAAGACATCACTATATCAGTTTACATTTTGTTGATTTTCTTCACAATTATAATAGCTAGAGTCTCAGGCTCTGATCTTGGAAAGGCTGACATGCATGCTTCAGTGTAAGCATGTGAATAATCCCATTGAAGTTAATCACATGCTTAAGACTTTGCAGGATCAGGGTCTACAGTATTCTTTTTTGTAAAACTTAGACAAACTCAGTACAAGATCGCAGCCATCAGAGGAAAATACTGACTCGGCAATCAGCCACTGCTTTCAGGAACTTATTTTTGATGATAAAGGGAAAGAAAACATCTTACTGAAAATTAGAATAGAGCACTGGTCTTTTAGTTATGATAATTAGCAGTAATAACATTTTATCATGAAATATCTGAATTTCCAGTCCGATACACACAAAAAACTCCTACTGAAATCAAAAGTATTGGGCTCTTTTTGAAGTATGGTCAGTTTATGTCAAATGAATAATTTTATAAGGCAAAGTAAATAACAGCCCTGAGACTTTACTATGGTATTTATTTTCTCTCTAGCATGCAAGATTCAGCATATAAAACCAAATTCATAGAGAATTCCCATTTCTTCCAAGTTGTGCTAAGATATAGAAATGTGTCTTTCTAACATTATCATATATTATGAGTTTAATAGTGGAGAATTGCAGTAAGTCATACCATTATGCTGAATGTATATGCAGCTCATTTCTATATTCAGTGTTAATCTGGAGTTCAGGGCCTAAGTCTTCATCCTTTGCTTATATCAATAAGGGGGGAAAAAAAAAACAAAAAGAAAAAAGAATCAGTTCTTTAAAACCCCTGTAGGTTTAGACAAAAATAAATAATTTTGGCATTTCTGTTAAAAATTTGGGCCTAAATGCAGACTAGATACATTGACAAAAGCTTGGTGAGTATCTATATTATCTTGGTAGTATATTATGTCAAAACTTCTTCCTTAGAATAACAAAAATAACCCTTATCATGCCATAAGTCCTTTGTGACCTTTCTGGCAGTCATAACAGTGACTGATAAAAAACAAAGATATATCAAGAAATAGTTAATTCATGGAGATGGGAGAAGCTGGAGTTGAATGCTAATGTTTAAATTTGGCTCTTCGAGTATTTTTATTATTGGGAGAGTGATTCTTGACCTTGAAGTGACATGGAAGTATTTCATTTACCACAAGATTTGCAACACCATGCACTTTAGTAACATTAACATTTTCAGAATATATTTTGGAGAGTGACAAATATCAACATTTTGAAAAACTACATTTAGCTCAGTTTAAATTCATTAATAAAAATTAGAAGGCCAGACTGGTGGAAAAGCAAATCAGGAAAACTTAGAGAAACACACATATAACAGCTATCAAGCTATTGATAAAGATGGAATTGTATCAATAGCATACATGTCACCAATTTTCTTTTCAAAATAACCTCATCTGTAGTATATTTTGCTGGCTTATGATTAATAGACAACTAGCTCTGATCATCCATAGATCTTGAAGCATTTTACAAAGGACATTGGTATCAACCACTTCATTTTACAGATGGGTAAGCAGAGTGGGGAAATGATTTGTTCAAAATCACCAAGCAAACTAGCAGGAGAAGCAGGAATTGAACCAAGGTCTCTCAAATTCCAGCCCAGTGCCTTATCCCCAAGGCCTTCCTTCTTCATTGAACTGCTATATTTGCAGGCACAAATTCTGATACTCATAATCATGTGATCATAAGGCAAGGTGTTTTTTGCCCATATTTGATTCATCTGCATGGTAGTATTCAGACATCTGTTACATTTGGTTCATGTAGGTTTGCATGCTAACATTACTATCAAGATAAAAATCTGCATCACCTCCCAACCCTATCCTGTTTCCCTTGTGGGGGAAAATAACACCAAATCTTTACTCACAAAAGAAAGGGCAGAGTTCATCCCTTAGTTTCTAGAGTTGGTTAATTTTCTTTATATGCAGTGGCACCTTAATTTATAGCAAAATAGAATGAAAGTCCTGAAGAACTGCATGGATTGGAGCATGCAGATTGCAGTGTGGATTATAATAAACTTCTGCCTAAAATGAAGTTAGTCTGTTAAAACAATCATGTCACTAAGAGAGCTCTATTGTAGCTTCGTTTATTTGCATGCTTGCATTATCTTTAACTGGATAACTGTGAACAGTTTCATTGTCTCATTCTCCGCTATTTCTCTCTCTTTTATTTTACCTTTGTTGGGGTTTTGTTTGTTTATTTTTGCAGTCTTGCCCATTCCTCATATATCCAAAACAGTACTCTGGTATAGTCTTACCTAAACCATCAGTCCCAGTCAATGAGGATAGTCACATGAGTAAGAAAACTGGATTTAGTGCTAGGTTACTAAAGTCATAGGTATAGTTTTGAAAGTTTTAACTCAATATGGTCCCTATTATTCTGAGCTATTAATATTTATATCTTTTCAAAGTTTAATTTTACTTGCAAATGCAATTTTAGAGCAAAATCCTGCTATGGGATCTGTGCAATAAATCTTCAGTAGCAACCTGTTTTACTTGATTGTGGAAATGCAGCTATGTTTTGGTTGCACTCCAGGCTGTATTAATTAATATATATTTCCCATTCTATACCTGCTGTCCTTTAGGATGACTCTATATGAGGCCCATAATTCACCACTGGTGGTAGCAGCAATAGAAATAGTAATATACAGACCTTACCCATTCTTACCGGTGCCATCTCTACACAATATAGAAACTAGCAATTACCTCTGTGTTTAACCAGATCTCAAATGATTATAAAGCATAGGTGCCGACTCCCCACTGGCAGTCCCACCAATCAGCTCCTCCTCCTCCCTCCCCAATGCCTCTTGCCTGCTATGATCAGCTGTTCAGCAGTGTGTAGGAGGCACTGCGGTGGGGGAAGGAAAGGAGCAGACGGTGCTTGGGAGAGGGGGTAGAATGGGACTGGGCTCAGGGTGTAGTGGGGGCAGGAAGCGGCAAGGCGGGGGATGGGTAGAGTGCGGGAGGGCCTGGAATGGAGCAGGAGATTGAGCAATCCCCCCGGCAAATCACAAGGTTGAGAGCTCTGTTGTAAAGAACATGCCAATATAGAAATCTGTATTTCCAAATCGCATGCCATGAAATATAATAAGTGAGAATGAAAGATACAATCCTGCAAAGAGTCATGTGAGTAATTTTACTCATGTAAGTTGGCTTATTCAACTAAGTTCTATATTACGTAAAAGGAAAATTTATTAAGCAAAAGGAGCAAAACCAAATCTTGAAAAGTGAGACTCTGATAATGAATACCAATTGATAAACACATTTTTATCACATCAAAGATTTTACTAGCTCCAGGATGTACTCTACTTTCCCAATCTGAAACCAACACACAGTACTAAGCTATACAAATATACAGCTTGTAATTCCTCATGCCACACTGTAGCACTATTAGATTGAAATTACTCAAATTACATGCAAAGCCTTAGTCTGCTATACTGCGCTGTTGCTATTCCCTCTAAAGAATATCTTACACACTTGTGGGTTTCATTTCTGATGTGTATATACACAACGGAATGTCCGGAGGTAGAAAGGAATGTCCACTGTGAATTTCACTTTTTCACAGTAACGACCTTAAAAGCAGCAATCACAGAGATTGTCAGATCTCTGGGAATAGTGAGGTATTAGTGGCACTAGCCGTAAAAGCTCAGCTATCATTAATGCTGGAAGAGAGATGTTTACGTAAGAGCTGTGCAAGCATCCCCATTTGGAAAGGCTGAACTGAGAAAAGGATGGTATTCACGTTAGAGCACTAGTCTGATTTAGGAGACTCCTTTTCAATTCCTGGCTCTGCAACAGACTCCTTGAATGACCTTGGGCAAGTCATTTAGGCTCTGTTTGTACTCTACCTCTTTGGTGGCCGTGTGTAGCGCATGTGTAACTACATGTCATAGTGGAAAATAGGCTGAGTCCACATTGTGGTGTGTAGCTACACGTGTCAGTGAAAGTTTGGAAGGGCAGAGCTGCCAGAGCTTTTCCCCACTGCCAGTCTTTCACTCCAATAGCTACCTGTGAGGGGATAAGGCTCCAGCTGCAGAGAGCTGTTGGAGTCTTACCTTGCTGCCTCCCACTTGCCAGACTATCAGAACCTTTCTGTCCAGCAGTGGGGAGGCAGAATAGAGCGGGAGGCACTGCTTGGGTGAGTAGAGAGACAGGTAGGGAATGTAATCTAAGGCTTCACTAAAGCAGGGCCTCACCATGTACTCTGTTCTTTATATTCATGCTTGATGGGGAAGTGCAGTGTATGTATTTTAAACGCAGTTGTAAAGAGTGTGCAGTGTAGACATACCCTTGCATCTCTGCTCCTCTTTTATGAAATCGGGTTAATAGAACTTCCCTATCTCACAAGGACATTGTGAGAATAAATACATTAACTATTGTACGGTACTCAGATTCTACAGTAATTGGGGCTGTGGCAGTCGTTTCAATATGCAGTCTTTATCTAAATGTTAAGGAGGAAATATTAAGATGTTACGTGCAGGAATTCCCTGTAAGAGACTGAATTCATTTGAATGTAATCCATTTCTATAGATTTAAGCAATAGTACGTAATACATCTTTAGCTATTTACAACATAATATTTGGCGTAGTATTTCTGTAGGGTGATATCTTTGACAGATCATTTAAATAATGTAATTACAAATGTCTTTAATAGTGTTTTATGATAAAAACAAATATAACATGAATAATCAATCATTCTCTACTTGCATAGACCTTTTGATGTCATTGGAAGTTTCATTTATGTGAGGATTGGGTGTGTAAAAGCTATGTACTGTCTGATCTTTGTGCAGAACTCCTATTGTTGATACCTATGGCCTCTCAACCCTACTGTTAGCCTCTCCTGTCTCCTGACAACCTGCAGACCTGGGTCCCCTTGGGTTTCTGTGGAGAGGTTTCCATAGGCTGGGGAACACAGGTTTACCATAGAGTTAGCTATTTCCCAGGATCCTCAGCTTTTGCTCCTGCTCTGCTCATAAAAGTGGAGAAGAGAATTTGGGCCATTGCATACAAATGTGTTGCATAATTCTTTAGGTTGCAAGACAAAATATTTTAATAAATTTAATTCACA
This sequence comes from Dermatemys mawii, assembly GCA_007922305.1. Lineage (NCBI taxonomy): Eukaryota > Metazoa > Chordata > Testudines > Dermatemydidae > Dermatemys > Dermatemys mawii. The sequence continues at coordinate 23,320,084 of ML677342.1, read as the reverse complement.
TAATTTGTGAAGTTAACCTCTTTCTACGGGGGTTATCAAGTCCTCCGGTATCAAGCCGTATTTGCTCCTTTCCTACCTTCCATGAATTGGGCTAGTGACTAGTCCCTGCAAGGATGTTCAAGAGAAGGATAATGCAGAGTCCATTTCACATGTTTAATCCTCCCCATAACCCATGCAAGTGTCAGCCACCATTCCAAAAGATCAGGGGCATTGTCTCACACCTAAGCCAATAAATCTTGGCAGCTGCAGAATGTACAGTGCACCCTTTTTAAGGGTGGTGAAGTAGCTGGACTCCCTGGAAGTCCAGGAGACATTGTGCACCCTGCATTCTGGAGCTGTTGCTGGGGAGTCTGTCTCCACGTTTAATGGTGTACTTTTGTCCTGTGTATTTAGCATGTGTGTGAACCGGTCTTCCTTTGTTCACACTAAACTGATTTTCCTAAAATTTCCTGCTGAAATTACTACCAGTTCAGCTCCATCAATGGGAGCAATGATGTAGACAAGGTGCAGGCAGATGGTGGCTAAAAATATCAGTACTTGTTCGACACTTCTGCTCCCAACTAGACAGGTGGTAGTGATGATAGGACATGTAGGAGAAAGAGGCAATGTACACACTGCTTCTGTGATTATACGAGGTTGCTTCAAGATCAATTTCATGTTGAAGGAAGAAATACAATAAAACAAGACTTTCAGAGTATAAGCCTTGTGCCTGGCCAGATCCAGAGTTAGCTCTTTATCACAGGTGATTCATGACCCAGTTGATGCTACTGAGAGAGCAATAACTTGTGCGACAGACCAACAGTGTATGTATTCACTGTCTTTTAAAGTAGCCTACAACTTCGTATTCATGTCCACAATTCCTTGTGAACAGGCAGAAATCATCTTCCTAGACATTTTCTCATCTGTCTGCTCTACTTGCAAACATTTAAGTTAATCCCAGTTGGAGCTTTTCAAAGAAATGTTCAAATTTCAGTGAAAATATGGGGGAAAAAAAAAGTTCTTTGGGCCAAAATGGTAGTGAAAACAATTTTCTATTTTTCAGCCACTGTTAGCAGGTATATAATGTGCAGCTGTTTGGGGAATTCATTGTGAATCATATTTGCTGTAAGTTTTGAGATTTTTTAAATTAAAAAATATTGGATACATTTTTATTGTTCAAACAACTCAACATATGGTCAGGAAATTTTAAAAAAATGACCCAGTCCTATGAACACTTATGCACATGAATAGCTTTGTTCCTATAAGTAGTCCCATCTGTGGGGCTTAGGGTCACTGCCATGACCTCTTCCACAGTAGGGTCAACCTTCACCTCCTACCAGAATGATTGGGAAGAATATCTTCTTTAATTCCTTCCCATGAGTTTTATGGAGGAGGCCCAATGAAACGAACAACTGAAAAAAATTCATACTCTCAGGGATGCTGTTCTTTGTTCATTAGAAGGACTAGGATAGCAGATATCTGCCTACTGTAGAATAAGTATATTTCTTTCAAAGTAAATAGCTCCTACAAAATATTATTTATATAGTTCTTGCAAATTGGCTTAAAGCGTTGTTTAGACAACCTTATTGTATATAAAGATAAAAATTTCCATCAAGAAATTATGCAACAGCTGGATAAATCTATCATACATTGGCAAAAAGCAACAAGCACTTTTAATTAGCTGAGTGAATGTAGTTTGCTGAATACTGAAAGCACAGCCTCACTCATATTAAAATGTGCCTAATTTTCTGTGAAAAAGTCCCATCTGAACAGCCCTGACCACAGTCAATCATACTAAAAGCCACTGGTGCTTAATTTGATTTACCAATATAAAATGCAAATTAGGTGATTAAGTGGAGTGGCAGACATAGTAGGGCCTCTTTCAAACCATCAAGTTAAATGCAAGCAGACAGCAGACTGGCTGTGCAAAGAAAATTTTAGCATATTCGTTTGATTAGTGCTACAAAAATTTAATTAGGTTGGCTAATTACTTGACAAATTGCTCTACACTAGAGACAAGGCAGAGCATGTTTTATTCCTGAAAAACCCTGTGTGTATTTTAGCCCAAATGCTATCTGCCAATTTGCAAAAGCATTATTAAATGAATGGAAGATGGTACAACAGTCCCCGACAATGGCAAATCGTATAATGCATATAATTAGACAAGACACACACAACTACATCCATATGTCCATGATCTCTCATGTCTAAAATATTTAACACAATATTTCTTGGAAAATACTGTCTAAACAGATTATTACAATGCTGTCAGTTTGTCATAAAAAGCAATATATCAAAAATACTCATTAGTGGAATACAGAGCTCATCTAAAGCAAAGCCTCTTCACCTAAATGAACTCTATCAAATGCAGCAAAGTGACACACTGTAACTGTATCACACTAAAAGGAAATAACATACACTGTTTGGCTGAGGGCTTTATCTTTATGTATATTTAGTGCTGAGCTGTGCCAAGAAAATTAGTTATCTGGTGAGTGAAGAAAGGAAAACTTGAATGAATTATTACATTTTACAATTCTAGCTGTGTAAATAGGCCAAATAAGAACACCAGGACATTATTATAGAGCACAATTCTTTTCTTGTTTGTCCATTAGCGTTCACATGCCACAAAATTTGCCATTTCTTTCAGGAGACTGCATTTGCTTCTGCTGATCTTCAGTGTAACTAATCAGCCTCTACTGACTAAACATTCATGATAGTATAAATAGATACCCACTTTATCTACTCAAGTGGAAAAAATAAGTATCATATTTTATAAACATAATGCAGTGCAGTTAGCAATTAGATACTGCATTTAACTGAGGCTAAAGCAATATCTTAGAAACCATGGGATACAGGAGGTCTCTGAGAAGAATCATCATCATCATTATGTGCATGAAGGTATAATATATTATTTCATGCCATTAGCAATTCTCAGCTTCTGTTCTTAAAGGCCAATGCAATTTTTAAACATCCCAGTAAAATGATTAAATCTGGAATTGAATACAATATCATGTAATATCAATATAATGATTACATCTGATTGAGTTGGTTTTTGTTATTTTGTGTTGTGACAAGATGGCCAATGTTCATATCGGGGGGTCCTACACTTTTCTGGGGGATGGGGGGGGCAAAGATGCCACACTTTGCCCCTGTTCTTGGGCACTGAGAGCCCCACTAGTGGCCCAGGAAGGTGATAGAGGAGAGAAGCAGGGGAGAGATCTGGGTTTGCTCCTCACCCTGAGTCCCAGCCCCTTTCAACCCCTGTGAGTTTCTTATCCTCTTCTCCCAGAGAGTCTCCCTTACTTCAGAATTCTGGTCTTCCAAATCTCACACCACACCTCAAAGTTTCTCTCCTCCTGCTCTGACTGCCTGAGGCAGGGGGTTTTATTAGGCTCCTGACAGGGCCTTAATTGACTACAGGTGCTCCAATTAACCTGTAGCAACCCTCCCTAGTCTACAGGGAACCACACCTTAATTAGCGTAGGCCTTATACATTTCCCCTGGAACATTCTACCATTGCTCCCTGGCCCTCTTGTATCTCAGTGTGCTAACAAATATCAGGTCCCTACCACTTCATATGAATGAGTGTGTTAAACTTACATTAATGGAAAGACAAAACAAGCTTTTGACCTCAATTTCTGAAGATAATTGGCAATCTTGCATAGAATCAAACACATTTTTTTCAGCCAAAGCATTTTTGTTGTAGTTGTTGTTGAAAAATGTAATTTAGGTCAACCAAAACATTTCATGAATTCATGTTGATTTCATCAAGTTGTTTAGGTCAAAACAAACAAAGCAAATTTTGAAAATGTGAAACTGGTTTGTTTCAACATTTTCACAATGTTTCCTTTTGCTATTTTGGGCTAGACTCAAACCAGAATTTACAAACCAAAATCCGAGAAGGAGACAATGGCATCTCCATTATAACTTTTGTCCCAGTGGTTAGGGCACTTATGTGAGATATGGAAAGCTTAGGTTAGAAACAAGTGTCTCCCCAGAGATGTGTGCAACCACCAGACTAAGGGTATTCTAAACTGAGTGTTTCTCAGTCTTTCCTGTTGAAGCTTATCCACTTTGTATAAAACATATATATTCAGTAGGGCTGGTATTGTAACCCAGGCATCACCCCAGTAAGTGCCCTAACCAAAGGGCTATCAAGTCATTCTCATTGTTTTTCTCTCCAAGTGGCTATTAATTTATGTACGGTGAAACAACTTCAACAGGTGAGCCTTAGTAATCACCCCAGAATATCCCTGTAGCCTGGTGATAAGGGCACTCACAAGAAAGATCAAGTAAGTCTCATGTCTCAAGCCCGTGCTCCTAAGAGGGAGGTTGAACTTGGGTCTCCCACATACCAGATCAATGCTAAAGTTTATAAGAGGAATCCCATCACCACCACCTTTAGTGGCTGTGCTTTGGAAATGCAGGCCTTTATTGCCTTTATTTTTATTAAAACTAGGGTAAATTATTTTTTCATTTGACCCAAAATGAATTTTTAACAACTTTTTCTGTTCACCAAAAATGTCAGTTGGATTCAAAACTCAAACGTTATTTTTGATTTTTCCAGATTTGCCAGTAAACCAAAAAGTTCAGTTATTCACTCAGTTCTAATCTTGGATGCATTAATTTTTGGGTGTTCATGCTGAGACACCTTAAAGGTGTCTGATTGTTTCAGAATATGCATGCTTAGCACTGTATGAAAATTGTGCCCCTTCAAAGAGCCCCAAGATGAGCATACAGAAATCAACTCTCTTCAGATCAGACCACCCCTTTTCAGCATCTTGCTGTTATTGAAATAATCAATATAGAAAAGGATCCCAGGAATCACAAACTCAAAACTGATGAAATGTGGAAACAGATACAGGAGTCAATTCAGCCAGAGATTAACAAGAGGCATGGTTTGCGAAGAACTCATAGCTGGTACATGAACTAGTGCCTCGTTATCGTCTTACACTTAACATGAATTTGTCGAAAGGATTATTCTGGAAAACTGTTGGCATCATTGGAGTATGCAGCCCTGTAACTCTTTATGCCCTGTTGTATCAAAGATCCACTGAGACTGGTTTAGGGTCCTTCATCCCTTATTCCCCCACTTTTTTCACACACCTATTCACTGGTCTAACAATTCTTAGAAGAGAAAGCAGAACACTTAGTTTGTTTCCTTTGGGTCTATTTCTCAGCCATGTACAATCTGTTTAATTTAGTTTTTCAGGACTGCCCAGCTGGCCTTCTACTACAATTCTTTGCAAGCAAGATCTTTGGGCTTAGACGTGGGGCATCAAACTTTGGAGTGACTCTTAAGTGAAGAGGTTATATACACTTTCTTCTGGAGCTTCGAGCAGGTATGTTATACCAACAGACTCCCTTTAGATGCCCTTAGCTTTCTCACAGGCAATGTCACCCTCAGATTCTCTCTTAAATTGAGACTTATTTACCAACACAACTATAGTAACTATCTATTTAACTTTGCATCATCCCAGAGGAACCTGGAAGTACATGGAAATATCCCACCAATTATATTTTTAACTGTAAAGACGCTGTCAAATAGTGAAGTTTCTCTCCCCCAACCTACTTTTCCAGTTCCTCCTGTCTCCTTTCTCTGACAACCATGTTCAAATATTAATTTTTCCTCATTTTGTTAGCATAATAATTATACACTTCATTATAAACAATTGTTTAATCCATCTGAAAGGCATTTGGTAGATGGGGATCCTAGCATGGCCTGTGAATTCAGAGCAACAAGATCTGGTCCCAGCTACATCTGCTTTAGAGCAGATTTTGCCTTTGTTTCTACCAAAGAGTTAAAGCATTTGGTGTACGTCCCACTAACAAAGGGCCACCTGTACTGAGATTCAGAAAAGAAGTCCAGCTAAGTTTACTGCTATCATCACAAATAGCATACAGTAATCAGTCTTCCCTTTCATGTGGTTTTAAAAATCCTTCTGCTCTAAAAGGAGGAGCTAAACACGGAATTACACAAGAGCAAAACTGCACTGTATACCTGATGAAAAAGACCAATAGATTCTGAAGTGTTTCAAATAAAGCTGCAGTAGATTGCTTATGTAATTGTAAATTATAACAACAACAGACAGCAAGCTGATGAGAATAAACAAAATGCTTCTTGAGCAATGCAACTGATAAAATATGATAATCAGTTAATTTGTCAGTGACATTCAACAGTGTATGTTTATGCCTGATAACATACCTGCCTTCTTTTATTTCCAAGTATTCCCTGAAGTATTAGTTACACACTTGTATAAAACATTTGGAGTTTTTCATGGTAATAGGTGGATACCATTTCAAGTCATGAATATATTTTTGCTGCTTGAGTGAATGTTCAATGTGACCATTTGCCCATCTTTGTATCAAGGAAATCCCCTTAACATGTGAACAAAAGTATATCATATTCCATGAAATGCTTTTGGTTTTGCATTTTGTACTCTGTATACTTTGTGATAGCAGACGTAGCTATAAGCATGCTAACAAGATCTAAATTTGAAATTATGAGTCAAATTCTGCTCCCTCATTAACTTCATTGACTAGAGTGGATTTACTCTGGGTTCAAGACTGTGTAGCTAAGAAAAGAATTTAGACTGATATAGACACAAATATCTTTTAAGCTGCAAAACCTATATTTGTACCCATGATTGATGTGTTGCACAGGATAAAATAAAAGCAAATTTAATACTCTCTGGAGTGGGGAAGCCTTTTTCCTGAAGACATATCCTGCATTTTAGATATTGTTCAGCATCTCTGCATTGCTTTAAGCCTACTCCTTACATTCTGCATCCTCACTAACCTCATTCTGCCAAAGAGTTTATCCATTCTACCTACTAATCAGAGACCGACAGTTGGAACTGAACACACCAGGCCACATTTGGAGATGAGTAAAGTCATGTACATTTCATTCCTGTGCACTGATTTAGATTTGCTTAGAGTCAGTGGGTTACATTTCAAAGGTGACTCTGGTTTTGGATGCTTCAATTTTAGTCTACACAACTTGATCCACTTGGACTGTCTATAATTGCTGCTGGATTTGAATACAAAAAAAAATTACTCCTAATTTGACCTCAGACCAGAAAGTTAAAAAAAATAATCTGCCCTGAATCTACTTCCTAATCCTGCCTCCTCCAGAGTCTAATTGTATCGATAATATATTCTATAGTGGGGTTATCATTAAAAAGAAAGCATTTATCATATATTATGGCTTAAAGAGCCAAAAGTGTAGGAGAGAATGAGGATTGACAACAATGGTTTATCTTAATATTTATGAGAATTTAGGGTTTATGCAAGGAGAGACTTTGATTTGTTTTGTGTAGTAAAACAGGGCTTAAACTACTTTACATACAGTTTTGGAAATGTAGCTCACTCCTATCTTGCAACACTTCCTATTATTGCAATCCTGATCTCCTCTTGGAGTGGAAATTACCAGAGGTACCAAGCTGTGTAATGGTTTTCTCAAGTGCAATAATAGGAAGCAGATTGGGAGTTAAGACCATATTTCCTCTTATGTAACCTAAACTAAGATGAATAGATGAAAAATGTATAATGGTTAATTAACCCATTGTATTAACTTGTTCCTTATTGTAAGAATATGGGCACTGTTTCTTTAAATCTTCAGGAGGACGCCCTGGAGAACATCACTAGGGAAGGCTGTAGATAGAAGTGCTACAGAGAAGCAAAGCAAGAGAATATCTTTAGGAATGCTTCTGTTTTCCTTATTCTAGTAAAGTCCCTTGTTCAGTGTGAGGTAAAAGTCACTCTTCACTATTGTCACATGACATCTTTGGTCCAATTCTAATGACAAATGAATTGTGTTCATGAACAAACAATTTCTATTTCCAGTTTGTTTTAATACATCCCTTTCCCCCCTTCTTCCATCCCATTTTCTTTTAATAAATGAAAAGAAATGCATGAGAGTGTCTCAACATCTGGAGTATCTGAAAAAAAATAATATCACACTAGTATATTAAATTGTTACTTTTCATATTCATCGCCTCCTTATTTTGGCAGGAAACAAAGACACACAAATATATTTTCTTTAGGGCATGCTCATCCTCCTCTCAAACAACACTTATATCAACTATCATTTTTCGTACACTTCAGTGTCTTGCACACATCATACATACCACAGGTTCATTCAAAACACTGAATTCTCTTATGTCTTTCAATAGTTTCGCATGCCTAAAGAACACATTTCTAGCAAATCAATCAGAATTCCAAATAGATAAACCTCATTCTCTTTGCTAAGCTGTTAGAGTAAGTAAGGTCTAAGAGAGCAGTTTGTTCTCTAGCCTATGCCATCCTTTCCCTCCCCCTCACGTTCTACCTCTATAATAAAAAACAAAAAAGGTCATTCCATAATTATAAGAATGATACCCTCCCAGTAATATAAAATGCATTGTTTCTCTCATACATTACTAGACATCCTAAAAAAATTCTCACATGAAATGTTGCACCAAGCTATGCAAACAGATTTTAAAATTACATGGGATACAACAGATATGAATATATCTTCCAAACAGTGTTAAATCCAATTGTTGAACTATCTATTCTATTATAAGAAGGTGAAAGCAAGTTCAGTGACTGTAATACTATGAAAAGGAAACATACAGCACAAAGTTATAGTCCTCAGAAAGGAATATAACTATAGATAGATAGATAGATTAGATAGATAGATAGATAACTAACTAACTCAGAAGGGAGTAACTGTAAGCTACTTGCTACTATAGCACCAAACACACCTCCCTTTTTCCAAGGGCCTAACTACTTTCCCTACAATCCATAGCTCCCCTCAGCTCCTGGGCTTTATACAGGCCCCACCTGTTCCTGTCCAGCTGAGCCTTATCTCTAATTAATCTCTACTCCCTGACTCCTCCTCCAGGTTCATCTTGGACAGTTTATTAGCCCACCCAGCTATCTAAATCCCTTCAGGTCTTCTGTGGGGTGGATACCCCAGCATAGGGTGTTTTATGCCTCTTACTCCACTATGTGGGAGTGTAAATTGGGCTACAATCTGGCTCTCTGTTAGTAATGCTAGTCAGAGCTACTTCCAGGTGTAGTAAAACCTAAAGCATTACCTATTTCCCAGAAAGACACCCACTGATTTTATTGGCACAGCTACTGCTACTGCTACTCAGTATCACAAAGATTATGCTGCAGTCACCAAGAGAACGGACAGCCTTTTGTTTCAGATTGATGCAGCGTAATCTCTTCCCCTTCTCTTCCAGCGCAAGACCATGTAATGTTAAGCTCAGTTCTGCTACTATGGCATGTGTAGTGAGGCAGCTGCCTCACTCCAGGAAAAAGAGCTTAAAACAACCCTGCAGAGGCTGTAGCTAGAGCTGTGGCTGGGAGCATGCAAGCTCCCAGGCTGATTAGGCATAGCAGACACAGCTGTGGCTGGGTCAATCAGGGCCTAGCTGGCCCTGATAAAAGGGCCCAGAGTTTGGTAGAGAGAGACAGTCTCCTCTGGTTGCAGAAGTAGCCTGGCTGCTGGGAAGCTTAAGGTACCCAAACTAGAGCAGGGCTAGGGGGAGGTAAGAGGAGCTGTGGGAGCTCTGGCCTGGAAACCCCCAGGCTGCAGGGCCTAGGAGATGGTCCAATAAGGGGTACTGGGGTTGCAGGGGGCAGCCCATGGGTAGTAGTAGAGGCAGCTGGCCAAATCCTCCTTGCTGGTGTTGAATGGCAATTATACTGTAGTCTACCCCAGTGAACAGGGGCAAGTGGTGACTGGCAGTTGCTTAGACTGAGGCAAGGTGAGGAAAAGAGGTTGGGGGTTCCCTGGGGAGGGGAGACCCTGAGATCTGTTGGGGTACTGCAGGGGTGCAGCACCCTAGGGAAGAGGGCACTGAGGTCTGGGAGGAACATGGGGCTGAGAGCAGGCGGGACTACGGCCTGCAGAGGGTGTTCTGGATGCTGGTGAGAGCTAATTCCCTGGATGTACCAGCAGGAGGTGCCGCAGGGTGAGTCCCCGCTCTGCTACAGCATGATATGGTAACATTTTATGCAATTGCTGCAGGCTAAATTATGAAATTAAAATAGAGAAACCCTCTGAAAAGCGTTTTATTTTTTCTGGTGTTTTTGGGGAGGGATCAGCTGACACAGATCTCCACAAGGGGGGGAGGAAGCCACCCCTAAGGTAAGTGCTCCTCACTATGTCTAAGGATGGCAGAACCAGGCCCTGTTTACGGAGCTATAGTATAGAAATGCACACTATTTGAGCATGCTAAAGGAAAATCTATACAAAGTTATTTTTGTATAGTAACCATCATAGACAGTTGCATAAATGCATTCAGATTCACCCCACTTCCCTGTGCAGGAGAAATCTAGTTCTGTAAACTGTCAGCCACCTATGTGAAAACATCATATACATAATTTCAGTATTTCCTATCTTTACAAAGGAATGGTATGTTGCCATCTTTGAACTATCTGAAGACAATGAAGATTCCAGTTGAGGTTTGGACCAAAGTGCTATTTCTGAGTAGCTAATGACGGAGAGCACTTCACCATTTTCGTTAGCATTAACAATTTATTTGCACATTCCTGCCATAAATATTGAGGCAATGGGTTTGATTTTGTCTGTCATTGGCATACAAGAATCCACAAGCCCACTGGATGCCAATTTGCTTTGTTTTACGTAATTATGAAGTAAATTGCCTCCCAAATCTTTGGGCTTGGTTACACTGGCACTTTATAGCGCTATAAAGCCCCCATGAGCGCTATAACCTCCTCCCCGTCCACACTGGCAAGGCACGTAGAGCGCTATAACTGCTGAGTTATAGCACTATTGTTAATCCACCTCCGCATGGAGAATAAGGGCTGTAGCGCAGCTGCTGTAGCGCTACAGCAAGAATGTGGACACCCACTGCGCTACAAGTGATCTCTGGAGATGCGTAGAGCCATTTAAGGCAATTGACGTCTCTTCCCTTTGTTTTGAACTCGTCTGGAGGAATGCGGAAGTACCTCTTTAGAGTTTCTCTCTTAACTCAGCAGATAAGCAATGCAAATGTTTAAGGAGGGAGCCTGTGTGAAAACAAAGCCTGTGAACGGAGGCTCACTGACAGGCTTTCAGAAGAACAGAAAAATCACTATATCTCTCCCTCCGCATACACACAACGTGTCCCCCCTCACCCCCCTCGTTTAAAAAGCACGTTGCACCCAGCTGAATGCTGGGATACCTGCCCTAATGCACTGCTCTTAATGCCGCATTAAGTGCCCCAAATGTGGCCATGCTATACCGCTGGCGCATCTGAGTGTGGACATACAATAGCGCTATGCATATTACTGTATAAGGGGACCGCTATAACCAATAGCGCTATAATCTTGTAAGTGTAACTATACCCTTAGGTACGGAGTGGAGGACTACTGCAATAAGCAGAAATTAAGTCTCACATAGCTACTCAGTCATCAAGAAGAGATTAGCAGCACCCTGCTGTGAAGTCATGAGTTAGTAATAATGTTAGTAGGTGGCGTTGTGTGTTCTGGTGTTTACTACAGTCCCTCCTGCTGTTCTTTTATAAAGAGGTGGGCTAGCTCACTAGGAAATGGATAACAGCTTGTGGCTATGTTTCTTCCTAGAAGCCAAAGGATGAAACTGGAGAAGAGCGTGAAAGGAGCCTGCCAGAGTATGTGGCCTTCATAAAGGTTAGGCAAAATTAACAGCCATCAATTTTCAGCTGAATTCAGTTCAGCCCTGAATTTGTTTTTTGAGGGGCAAATTTTTCAGTTCAGCCACCAAACTGAAAAATCAATTATTCACTTAGCTCTATTTTTGGTAAAACTGTTCTAACTGATAGACTTCACCACACTTGAATGTATACACACAACAATCCAAAAGGTCCAGCTAAAATGTCCCAACAAACAAAATGTTCTTTCACCCTTTGTAGGCTCCTCTTGGCCCTGTTCTCAGCCCCTGCTGGGCTCTATTTCTTGCAACCTTCTCTACTCTGGGATAGAGCGCTCAGGGCCTTCCACATTAACCAGCTTCTAATAGCATCCCACTAAACTCCCTCATGGCTGGTTTTCAAAAGCTACCATGAATCCTGTTTTTACTGCACATGGAGTGAGAGCTAAATATCCATCCTGGTCTCCATTTCATGAAAAAAAGATTAGGAAGAAATGGCACTGCCACCAAGGTATCTATGGGCATCCTCCCTGGAAAATATGAGGGTTTGACCTTTTCTTCCACCATTTCCCTCTGCTCCCAAAGGCCTTTAAAATCTCTCAGAAGTCTTAGAGATGTACCAGGCACTGTGGGATAGGTATCCAGAGATCAGTGACAGCATAATGCTGTGCTAGAGTGGATATAGTGTAAAATAAAGAATATTCTTGCTACCCAAAACAGCAAGTATTGCTATATGGACACTTCATCTTTTAGACTTACATCACTGCCATACCATCAGTCCATTGAGCAGAGACTCAATTCCCTAGTGAAATTAATAGGAAATCTTAAACACACAAATACCTTTGAGGATATGTCTGGCTGTCAGTTTCTCTTAATTCAACATCAGTCATACTGGCTACAGTATTCACAGTGTCAAGGTTTGAAAGTCTTCAGTACAGGAAACTCATCACTGTATAGTTTCATTTCATGATATTCTTAGGAGCTGGAAAGAGCTTTACACATGTTTGTTTGTTGAGATATATTTAGATAATTTTTTAACACTAAATCTGTTAAGTGTTTTGAGGGAATGATAGAATATGGCTGGTACTGATGAATGCTTCCAAAGTGTCTTTGCAATAACCAGTAGATAGCTTTAATATAATTGTTCCTTCTTCCAAAGGCCTATGTAAATGATAAAATCTGAATAAGTTTTTTGTTTTCTCTGACAATTAGGATTTTTAGAGGCAAGAAGGAGAACAAAATCTTTGACACAGAACGTACCACCTTTGTTGAAATAATCCAAATACCAGATTTTATTTGCCTATGAAGGTTGTTCTTTTTAGAAAGCTTTGAAAGTATAAATGGAGAAAAGAAGATTCGAAAGAGCTTGAAGTTTGATTTGCATTTAAGAACAAAGAAACAAATGAAAATGTGACTATTGTCTTTATCTTCACTGTTATTGTATGCAGTATCCTTCTCTAATCTTTTCTTGTAATGATACTTAATAGCTGCCTTTGAGATATTAATGGAAATTGTCACAGACAAGGGAGATATTACTGCATCTAATGAACCAAAGTAGAACTAAAAAGGGGCAGGGGGAGGAACAATAAGTAAAATCTGAACAAATAAAATGATTTAACTTGTTTCTAAAATTTAACCCTATACAGTATATGGTTGTGTCATTAAATCAGAATAAGTGAATGCAGTTGGCAATCACTATTCATAAAAGCCCTTATAGTATTTTCAATATGCCAAAGAATATAATACATATGATATATTAACCCCTGCATTTCTCAAAGTTAATGAAATGTGATGATGAAAATGTCTAATGTACTCAGGGGTTCACTGATTGTATAGGCTGAGTGCCAGCTGACAGAGGCTATATACAGTATGCTTCAGAACATTTGTATCATGATAAATACAAACAAGATAATTTTACAATAAAAATATACAAAATTTTAACTTCTACAGAGTAGTTGGCTGAACAGTTATGTGGCAAATTTAATAAGCAATTGCCCTATCTTTGTTAACCCTTTTGCATCAGGACCTGGGTTTCTCTGACTCTGTCTACAGATTCAAAATGCTCCTGAACATCAATTCTAAAATACACTTCTCACTTTCCTCTGGCCCAGCTCAAGTGAAGAAACATGACTGGAGTACTTCAAGCATCAGTACTTTGCCACCTAATCACAAGAAGGATGTGCAATTGAATTGGCAGAGAGCGAATTATTGGCTTGTGGTCTAAATCATGTTTTTGTCCGGACTTGAAAAAAACCCCACAGGATGTTAAGTGAAAAACAAATTATAAATGCCATCCAAATCTCCAAGGAATTAAGAGAGATACTAGATTATTGCAAGAATAATATTTGATGCTGTGTAGTCTGTCTGATCCTATGAAGTCAAGGACACCATTTCCATTGACTTCGGTCGGAGCCAGATAAGATTTTTACCCAGTCAAAATTATAAACATACCTTCTTTTATGATTTATCCTCCAAATAATGTAGCCCTAATGAAGAGTTCTGAATTTGGCCAGCCCCCTTCATTTCACAGACCAGTGTGTTTTTATATGCCCTGGCCCACCTACTGTGGCGTGTCAGCGTGACAGTCCAATCTGTAGGAGGTTGCATTGTAATTTGTATGAGAAATCTGTAAAAGACATAAACTAGCATCCTTCATATAGGGGAATAGATCTGTGAACTGATCAGTCTTGAAAGTTGCCTTCCATTTTAATTACCTGTATCAATACAAGAGAAGGGGATGGGAGGAACTCTCTTCCAAAGCTTTCTTGAGCCTTTTTTTTTTCTGTCTCCCAGACAAGTTGTGGAGCATTCTCTACATTTTCAGACAGTTAATTCTTATCCACTGCTTAAGCAGAAATGCTACCTTTTTCTTCAACAGTAGATATTACAAAGAGAGATTAGTGGCCTTTCACTTTAGAACTGTCAGAATTAAAGTGACATAAGCTATTAACATTCTATTGTAAGTGGCCAGAAGCTTCCTTCAGCGTTCTCATCCAAAGGGTACTAAAACCTTCAGTTTGTGCTGTTTTCACTGAGGTAATCTGTTCCTGTCCCATTTGATTGATTAGTGACACTCAGTCTATCAGAATTATTAATGATCCTATGCAGCTACCAAATCACTTATACAAAATAAGAAAGTCAGGATATTCCACATTAGTTATGCCATAATATTCTGCCATAATACTAATGATATTTTTGTGAACAGCTAGGCAATACAATGTTCAAAAGACATAGATTTGAGTTAGGAGAGAAAACTGTATAAAAATCATACATATATTTGCACATAATATTCCTGTCTGATAGTTTTCCACTAAATATGTCTAATACCCAGACACAAAAGGAACAAATATACTGTATATCTCTAAATAGTAACTGACAATCAAATGAATAAAGAGGTAACATTGACAGCTACCCATAGAGAGATACAGAAGGAAAGGCTCTTTGTATGTTTTTGATATTTTCTTTTTATTTTCCTTTTTACCTCCTCAGCCTTTCTCGGTGTCCCATGCTCACCTCAGTTGTCCTCACACCTCAAAAATTAAGACATTTTTACTTATTCCGAACCTTTCAGCCATACTTCAAAACATCACACAACAACAATATAACTTCAAAATTGCAGGTATTTAACATGCCCACATCACAGTCATAGGCAAACATAAATGGCTAACTGCATTTTATGGAGAGACCAAGTAACAAAGCAAGTTCCTTCTGAGGCAAGAGAAAGCCTTTTTGGAGAGGATTTCCCATTATGCAAAATCTGCCAGGGATAGCTTACATGATTGTGGAAAGATGAAGTGCAAACCGACCCAATTGAAGTCAATGTGAGTTTCGCTATTAACTTCAAAGGGACCAGGGTTTTACCCACAGTTCACCTTATTCTACTTGTTAGACATTAAACACAGCCAGTTCAGACATAATCAAAGTTTTCCTAAAGTTTTCTATCCTCCTATAGACTCTTTCCCTCCTTTTCTTTTTCTTTTTCTCATTTTCTTGTACTTTCTTTCTTTCTCTTTCTTTTTCTCTTTCTCTCCCTTTTTTGTTTTGTATTTTTAAAACATTCTTACAAGAGTTTCGAATGATGTTGCTATTTTTTTAACCACCTAATATAAGAGATGTTAAAAGCCTACTCTTCTACTGCAATATTTTTATTTGGAGTAGTGCTAAAGGGGAATGTCCTTTGAAAGGCAATTCGAAGCTTCATTTAACAGTCTTTTAGAGAGATTCCTCCTCAAGCTCTGGTCAAAGAAAACTGTTCTTATTTTAAAAGATTTAAAATTATAATGTTAAAATAACAGCAGCTATGTTCCAAAGGCTTTGAAACACTACTTCCCCCATCCCATTTTTAAAGTTACGTTTTTGTTTATTTTGAGATGCCAACCTAACAATAACCAGGAAATATGGCCAAGGCCGTGATCTCCTTGGAGAATCCTATCATTGGGTATGCCCACTAATCAGCCTGCTTCCCCCAAGAACTCAAGTGAATGCTGTGGTTCCCGTTTATAAAAATGCCATAAACTAACAAAAATGATACTCACTCTTTTAATGTTCCACGTATGGGAACTCTTCTAAATGCAGGCTGCCTGTTAAAGCAATGTACATGTGGGAATAATAACAATCATTATTCATAATACTTACATGGTATGTTCCATGTTCAAAACACTGCAAAAATTATGGGACCAATTCTGCTTTATTTAACATGAGAAAGGGTAGCAGAATCTGGGCAGTAGCTAATTAAGTTTCACAACACCCGTATTCTGCACCTCACAACATACCTGTTCTAGAGATGAGGAAAATGAGATAGAGAGGTTGATGGATGATAGCGCAGTGGTAGAGGTGAAGTTAGGGTTCAGGAGCACCTGACTGTGAGTATGTAACTCCTTTCTGTAGTAGACCAAGAAAACAAAATATGGAATAATGGTGTCCTTATACCCAATAGCACACTGTTTAGAACCCTCACCTCGTATGAAAATCTGGTTTCAAATCGTTCCCCTGCCTGAATCAGAACAGGGTCTTGAACCCAGGTCTTTGAGGTGAGTGCCCTAACCTCCAGGGTGTAGAGTCATTTCATTGGCCCAAGGTAATTTCGGTATTTCATACAGAGAGAGACTCATCCCAGAATGCCATGGTTAGGGCACACCTGTGGTAGATGGGCAATCTCTATTGTAGATGCTGCTCTGACTCAGGGGGACAGGATTCAAACACAGATCACCAACATCATTGATGAGTGCTCTTACCACTAGGACATTAGGTATGCATGGTATTAGATCCTCCTCATCTCTGTTTTGTGTGGGGCCTCTTAGGCAGCCTCTGAGCATGACTACCAGATTGGGCCTCACAGGTGAGATAGGCAAGAGAATGCCTACTTTGAGCTCAGGCTGAGTTAGGACCCTCACAATCAGGACTTAAGTGGTTTAGTGCATGCCCAGCATTAAAAATTTAAGCAAAATTTGATGGCAGAAACCTAGGCACTTAGGGAGTGAGGCACCTACAGGATTAGGGATAGTTGAATGGTGGTTTTGTGAATGCCATTGGTGCCTAAATACTGGATTTAGGCACCTAAAATGTCAGGCACCTAAATCTACCTTGTGACTCTAGTCCTCACTGTCTCTTCTTAAATTGTTAGTCTCCAGTCACATAGGTTAAAGAAATCTGAGTGGGATGCTATTATATCCTGTAAGCCACTAGTACCATGTGAAATGTATGACCCTCCCCACATGGCCCCATTCTGCACCTACTGAAGTCAATGGCAAAGTTCTCCTTGACCTTCAGGTTCAATTCTGGGCTCATCGCTCCTTATCCTACAAAATGTGCTGCACTAGTGCTCCTTTTCACCTGCTCAGTGTCCCACTGGCTTCACCCAACTTATAGGATGAGGGCCACAGACTCCAAAGGGAATTTGTGCCTCAATTCAGCAGAGCATTTAGATATACTTAAGTTTATCCTTATTCAGTGAAGGATATACCTAAGTCCTATCAAAGTAAATGAGACTTAAGCATGTGCTTAAGAGCTTTGCTTGAATCAGGGCACTGGACAATAAGCGAAGAAGTAAAATTTTGTTTGCTCTGTGACTGAGATGAATAAGATTTAGAATGAATATTTCTTAATTGCAGGAATGAACATTGTTTTCTTTTTAAATTCATTTACATGAAAAATCATTCTTGAAGGTACGATGCATTAGTAAAATGTCAGCATAACAACATCATGCATAATTCTACTTTGCTAAGGATTTGTTTCTGTCATTCACACAAAGTCACTGCATAGAGCCAGCCCAAGTATCTCCATTATTTTCTTGCTCTGAATCCTAACAAAAAATTAGGAAATGGAAAAAGGCATTATTTAGTGGAAGGAAAAAAACAAGTCATAGATTTACATTTTGTTCATTGTCCTGGAAGTCACAAATAAAATTATACCACAGAGAAGATTCTTTTGGCCAATATAATTTCATTACTTACAAAACTATGGTCGATTGTTTTGTTTTATTTTGTTGGGGGAGGAGAGGTTCTGCAGAGAATAGTGGTGGAGGAAGGAGATGGTGGAAGGAAGGTTCCTGAAAACAAGGCTACAGTAATTTTTAAAAATGAATGTCTGAAGGGGTAGACTCCTAAATAAATGGCCTGAAGCTAATGGGGATTGCTGAGTGCTCAGTACTTTTGAAAAACAGGCCACTTATGGATTTAGGAGCCTAAATTTTGAGACCGATTTTTGAAAAAAACTTCTTGTATCCAAATTTTCTCTCTCTCTCAATGTGCTAAGTATATTTTGGAATGATAAAAGAATCTTGCAGTTAAGTAAAACTGGTTGAATTATTTATTCTGAATAAATTACCCAGTGAATTTATCCCTTTCTTCCATTCATAAATCATTCTCAACCCAATCCTGATTTCCACTAACACATTTGTTAATTGTAAGTACTCACTGAATAGTTTATATGGACAAATTCCAAACTATAGGATGTTCACTTCAACAATTCACTCTTTGTGACTGTGATTGGTTACTTAATTAACATGGTATTATTTCTGCCCCCTGACTGGATAACTGAAACTAACTGATAGTGACTTAGTAATGCACTGGTATAAATGTTTGGATGAAAGAGCCACATATGCGGACACCTGTGAAATCACGATTTAAAAACAATTTCATGAATAAATCAGCACTCTATTCACAAAGAAAATGATGCAAGCTGGCTACTGAAAGGGAGCATTTGCACATGAAAATATTGACTTTTTATATTATTTTCAGAGTTGAAAGAGGATGACAATTCCATTTTGTCACAACTTCTAAGGTTCTGAAATTTCACAAAGATAGACTTTTGTTTGTGTTTTGTATAGGCTGACCTGGGAGACCAGCTTCACATCTTTGAACCGAATGAAGGTTTTCATCCTAGCTCATTCCAAATCAGACAGAGTAGGGACTTCAGCCTAACTCAGTGGTTCCCAAACTGGGATACATGAACCCCTGGGGGTTTGTGAAATGTTACATGGGGTTCTTGGGAAAAAATTCCCTAATGGCAGACAGAGCTGTCCTTAGGGACCCAGGGCAGCATGGGGCCAGGAGCCCAGAGCCCCTGGACTTCCAAGAGCTAAGCAGATCAAAGCAAGCATATCTTTCACACTGCAGAGATTTAAACTTCAAGACTCCTTATGGCCTGGTCTACACTGCGGGGATGGGTTAACCCAAGATACACAACTTCAGCTACGTGAATAAGGTAGCTGAAGTCGGCACATCATAGGCACATCACAGGCCGACTTACTTGCTGTCCCCAAGGCGGTCGACTCCGCCTTGTGCCTTTTTGTAAGCTGGAGTTCTGGAGTCGATGGGAGTGCCTCTGGGAATCGATTTATCGCGTCTCAGAAATCGATTGCCAGTAAATCGATCACTACCTGCCGATCTGGTGGATAGTGAAGACATATCCACCTCCCTTTCCATTTCTTATAGGGTATTTTTTGCTGTTTTTAAAATTATTATGAAAAACAAGTTTAAGCTTTGTTGTAACATGTGTGGTTTGCCTGGACTGCTCAAAATCTGAATGCTTACATAGGAGGAACTCTTTGAGTTGGTTTCTTAAATACCTCATGCTGTTTCACATCTGATACTCCTTAGAGAAGCACAGGAGCCTTGTCTTATAACAATTCAAAGTGATACAAGCTATGAAAGTGAGATCTTGGAAGAGTGTTTCCATTCGTATAATGTAATAAAAATACTGTAATGATAAATAATAATAATAAACAGGGTGTAATAAGCACGTCATAAAAACTAATTTTATATTTCCAAGATCACTGCTTTTATAATTTATACTCAGGTAAAGCAGAAAATTCCTGGAAATATTCATTTTTCGGAAGGGGGTTCATGAGACTTGACATTTTAGTAAAAAGGATTCACAGGTTGTTAAAGTTTAGGAACCACTGGCCTAACTCTTCCACATTTCAGGCCTAAACAACTGCTGTAGACACTGATTGTCTGTCTCCCTCTTGCTCTCCTTTATACTTCATCCCAATGTTCATTTTTTGATGAAACAACATAGTTCTCCAAAATTTCAGTTTGGCAGAAATAGTCTGACTAGCTGTAATTATTAAATCAGCTCTATAATTAAGTGATCCATTTCACTTGAAGACTCACTAAGTCACTTTGTTGCGATACAGAGATAGTGATCTAAATGCAGAATCAACAGTCCTTTCTTTTAATCTATTTTTGTTTTAATAAATACTTGACACAGCTCCTTACCCTTGTTAAAAATATAAGATTCTTTAATATACTTCTGGAAATCCTCCTTACACAGGAAATATTTATTTTACTATATTTTCTTTCATTTGGGTTTCTAAGAATTTAACTTGGTTGCTAGTGAAGAAGTGAGAGTTCATTTATTTTTCTTTGTTTCAGAGTATGCTTTCTCTGCTGAGCAATGTTGTTTTTTGTCCCAAAATAATGATCATGCTTAGAATGTGTACTAATCCCTCTTTCAACAATATTCTTAAGTAATTTATAAGTGCCTATTTCAAACTGAGGAGTTTGACAGTGCCCCTTGTGAATCTAGATATACATGTCATACAATTCATACAGAAACGATACTACATGAAATATTCATTAGGAATATTCTAAATTATGTACCAAACAGCCAGGGTACTGTCGTTGTCACACTTTTCTTCTGGTAAATATCCCAGTGGGCACAATGAATTCACTTATATATCACAAAGAGTTTCCCAACATGTTTAAATTATTTATCTTCTGGCTACAATCCTGTGTGTTTTTAAATAGGACCACTTTTTCCACAGTGCAGTAGATTCAGATAAAACATTTAAACGAATGAATCAGTGTGTATTTTGATTTAGTTGAGTTTATTTCAACACAGTTTCTGTATTTAGACTGCCCTGAGAGGTTATGGTCAGAGAGTAGGTAGCTGGCACATGAAGCAGAGTTGTTTAAGTGTTTGTTAAATAAATAAATAAATAAACTTCCAAAAGGTTTCCCCATCAAGCTAACCTGCAGGATGCAATGAAGGGAGTATGGAATCTCTAACACATTCAGAGAGGCAGGCATCTTATAACGACAAGATGCTATAAGTCTATCATGTAATAAGATGAGTGGTGTCATTTATAACTTCTTAAAAGATGACGAACACATGGTAGTTTTTTGACACTTGATTCCAAATGAAACTCATCACTTAAAATAAGTAGCTACAAACCTCAGACATAATAGATACATTTGGAAAAATGCAATGCATCACGTTAACTTCTTACAAATATTTGACATCGTCTGACATGTCAAGCTCCATTATTCAATAATATTATATTATAATATAAACTAACACAGCCTTGGTTATTTTTTATTTAACTAAATTAACAAATCTTTTTGTACCAGCCTACATTTATATTATGGAGGCATCAACGATGCCCTACAAGTTGGTGGCGGGAAACTAAATTATATGGATTTTGAATTGGAATTGCATGAAGGGGAGCAGCATGCTCCTCAGTTCCCACAATTGTGGACCTCCATAGATACACTCTGGCATCAGGACTTGGATGGTTGGGAAAGACCATACCAGGGCAGGTGGTAACACTTCCTGGCTTCATCCTCCCACTGTCATAATAATGCAGTGTAAGCTATTGTTGACCCAGTGAAATAGTTTATTCAGCTTTCCTCTCTCGATGCTTTGAAACTTCCTCAGTTGGAGCAGGTACTGGAGGTGGTCACTACAGCACATACCATCGTGGGGATGGGGAAAGATTAGAGAGCAATGTAAACACACTTTGCCTCTGCCTCAGATCTTGAGCCATGTGCTAGCCCTTGAAAGATGGTTTGAGACCCACAGGTTTTGCTTGCAAATCCTGGGATACCTATGGATTATATGTTCCATATCTCCACCAATTCTGCAGGAGGCAAACCTGGCACCCACAGTGGAAAGATTAGTAGGGATTTCCTGGCCCCTGTGATAGTTTCTTTGTCTTCACAGGGCAACAACATGGCCATTGTGCTTTGAAAGTGGACTCTCGTTGGGAGATTTTTCAAAGGCACAAAGGATACTTTGGTGCTCAACTCCCATAGAAAGTCAGCTCCAGCTGTGTGAGGAAGGCTGTGCTAAAACTCCCTTCCTAGTGAACAGATGCAATTTGAAGGCTATACAGGTGCAATCGTATCGATTTCAATGGGTTTGGGTCAAGCCCCGTTTTGATTATGGAATACTATTGCCATAATCACCATATATGGTCCTGGTTTCAGATAGTTAATTTCCAGCATGTCCTCATTTTCCGTAATTTGAGCATAGTCTCAGAAAATGAACTACTTTCATACAGTATTATATTTGTCCTTATTAGCATTGTCAGGATTGTGGTAATATGCAGAAGCTCCAGTCCTGGACAACAACTTCATTCACACCTGTCCCAAAGATCTTGGATTCAGTAAAATCCAAGAGAAAAATGACCTAAAATCTTGATTTAATATAGCTAGAAACATACCAATTCTAAATTAATTTTCAAAAATACAGTATTAATACACCTTGCTTGTTCTCACAGTGGAAAGAATACAAACCATCTAAGCTTTTATGATAGATTAAACAGGATTGACATATTTTTCTCAAAGGAATTTAAAGTTGAATTACACATACAGTAAACAATGTCCTGGCTGCTATGTAGCACAGTTTATTTAAGAAATCAGTTATGAGTTATGTTGTGTTTCACCAATCAACAGGTAAGCCCGAGGGATTTTCTCCTTTAACCACCAGTTTCATCCTCCATCTTCACCCCCATTAAGAAGATAAGATGCCTTGGAGTATGGGATATATAAAGGTTTCTCAGTCTTCCTTAACTGAGTAATTATTATCTATCATAGCATCCTGAGTAAAGCACTTTGGAATTGCATGTTTAGTAGAGAAGAAGAAAACAAAACAAAATAAAATGCCCCTATCAATACATGCTATTAAATTTCAAGTGGACTAGAAGGTTCCCTTTTATGTGACACTTTACTACTTGTCAGATATTATAGCTATTGATCAGTTTGCTTGCATTTAAAACAAGGCTATGCTAGAGCATGGCACTTTGGCTCTTATATATCTCTTTTCTACAACAATAAAATCTGCAGAAATAAGAATATAACACAGTTGGCATATATTTCTTCCAAATAGTGTAAAGGGATGAAGAATAAAATATGTGTGTGTGTCTCCTCCTAAAAAAGAAACAACAAATAAATTGACAGATTTTGCATTGGGGACTGTGGGAAATTAATCACTGCTTTTGCCAACTCTAGTGTCTTCTAATGGTCACAACAGGGGACTGGGAGTCAGGACTTCTGGGGTCAAGGCCCATCTGTGCCACTGACTCCTTGTATGATTATTGAAAAGTCACTTAATCTGTCTGTGCCTCAAGCTTACCCATCTATAAATTCAATGTAATAGCATTATTAGTCTCACAGGTGGCATGAGGCTTAATCAACTGATGGGTGAAATTTACTTCTCACATCTACAAATAATTAAGCTTTGTCTGAAAACCTGACCCAGTCCTCACCCATGAGTCTCCAATTCAGCCCTTCTGAATATATATTTCAATATGTAGCTGGAATACTAGATACTGAACCTTTGTTCTCTTGAGCCACAGAATATGAGTAAGCACAGATTCTCTGGCCTTTTCTTTTGCTCCATTATACAAAGTTCATGCTAAGAGCTGTCTCACCTACCTGGAATTGATGTAGTAGTATTTTGCATTTACTTCACTTTGCGCTAGTGTAATGGTAATATAAGGCGCAGGACATCAGAGAATCTGGCCCACATAGCTAGCAATTTTGAACAACATTTAAAAATAAAGAGAAAAATATTTGTTCATAATTATGTCTTACCACAAAGTCTGTTGTTAGAGAACTAAGGGAAACATAACGTAACTTTGAAGCATTTTAATAGCTGGACTATTTCTTAACACATGAATTAGTCTGATTTCCTTTGAAATCCCACTCACACTAAACCAGTAATCAGATAAAACCACAGATTGCTTTGATTTCACATTAGACTCAGAAAAAAATCAGTCTAAAACTGTCTAAAAACAAATAGTTTGCAGAGGGCATTACAAATCTGTGAGAGAAAGGTTTGGCTGTTTCTATTTAATGTGTATGTTTTAGTTATATTTTTGTGATTTATGTAATTATGCTAAATAAATAAATAAACTTCACCCAGAATGAAACAGAAGATATACAGGCATGCTGTGATACAAACATTTTAAAGTTTCTGTTTATATTTCCGCATTGTGAATATGTTAGAGACTGACAATCTTACAGAATGAAGGTTCTGGTCGAACATAAGTCATTCAATGCAAACTTCCCCATGGTGACCTACCAAGGGGCCTCAACTTTGGCCTGAAGAAACAGCATTTGATTGTAACATGATAATTAATTCCCATTGACACATTCGGTTTTGGACCTCAATTGTGAATTGACAGTAAAGGTGCCTTTTAATGCCGTTCTGGTGATGTAGACACATGTCCACAGAGAATTTGACTCATGTTGATTCACACATATCATATAGACCTGGAAGTGAAAGTTATACAAACTTTATTACTGATTCCAAGTCCCTCATTTGGCTGGTTTTTATGTTATCCCAAATGGTTTACCTAACTAATCTATACTGAGTCTGAGTCTATCATATCAGGGCTACCATTGTTACTGTGATGCTTGCCTCAGGGAAAAGTTGATAAGTACTGAGTTTCATGTTTTTTTCCCCCCTTACTAACATATAGTCATACATATCAGTGGAAAGTAACTTGTTACCATCATGAATTAGTAGTACTTTGCACTCACTTCACTTTGCACTAGTATAATGACTGTCCAAGCTACACACATCAGAGAATCTGGCCTGCATAGCTAGCAGTTTTTCATAAGGTACAAATATAATCTAATTTATAAGATAATTATGGCCAGTTCTGAGTCTAATTTTTTTTCCAGGGGATGTTATTTTTCACCTGGTGGTGCAGAAGTATAACTTAATGATATTTTTAACACTGACCCCTCAAGGAACATTTTTGCTCAAAAAGAAACTTCTTGTTGATGGGTAACTTGAAAACTTTAAAAATTTTGTTGAAAAGATATTGTTTTTTGCATCAAAATATGCCACATGTTGAAATTTTACATTCTGTAACAAAATGCCATTTTGCAAAGTTTCATAAACAGTGATGTTTTTGAGCTAAGAAAATAGCCTGAAGCAAAAGTGTAAATATTTTCTTTACAAAGTGTCAGGATGAAGTAGTTGTGATTTTCACACATCTCTTGTTCTAATCTTGCACTCCTCTCTTAGGTGAAAGTCCCATTAATTTAGTTCAAAATAGCTTTACTCAGGTACATAGAATTTAACCTAAGACAAAATTCCAGATTTCTTGAAATAAACTGACAAGCTCTCAAACAAAACTTCCATTGACTTCATTTGATTTGATGGAATGTAGTCTGAGAAAGGATAGCCAGATTGACCCTTTGTGCAGTATCTCTAAAAGGGCTGCTACTTGATAATCTCTCTTAAGAAAACCGTGTGTGATCAAATTTAGACAGTGGGAAGCACAACTAATATGAATGAATTTGGAATACTGGAATATGGGCTCCTTTGTTATACTGTCACCAATATACACAAAAAGAAGTTATGTATGAGATCATATGAGGTGATCAAAACATTAACCAGACAGTCTAACTGTTTTTCAATATTCTCTGCCAAGAGTGTGTGTTTGAAAGAAATGTGCTACTTGGAACACAGCCATTTTTTAGCAAGCACTGCTGGTATCTTTGCTTACTCATGGTGGTGGCAATGACAGGAGTGCTATTGCCAGTTCCAGAAGCAGTGATAGAAACTCTCCTCTCTTCCTTCCTTATATTCAGAGCTAACTCACTGTGCTGTAAAAGAAAAATACCCAGTTTTATAGCTACTACTCCGCAAACCAATATAAATGCAATATAATTTTATGGCGGGTCTGTGTGAAAGTACATTTTGCTGTGATAATTCAGATATAAATAATTTAAGGCCAACTTGGGATAGCCTTACTCATTCTGAGTAGTACCTTACTTCAAAAGTGGGACCATTAACTTCCATAGGATTATGTTTGGTGTGAATAGAGTAACCAGATCACAACACTAAAATATTGGAACAAATTGGGGTGCTGTCAGCCCCATTACCCACAGTCACCGCCACTCATCCCCGACTCTGCCCCAGGTCCTGCCCTCCCATTCAGCCTCCCCCATCACCACGCCCTTTCTCATCCTCCAGCCTACTGCTAGCTTGCTGCATCCTTCCTCAGACCCTCACCCAACGCTTGTCTCTTCACCCTCCCCTCCCGCCACTTGCCTTTTCACACCCCCTCCACTCGCCTACGGCACCGATTTCCCCTCTGCCGGGTGGATGCTCTCCTGCTCTTGCACCACCCTTGCCTCACCCCCATTCCATCCCCTTCCCCCAAGTCCACACCCGAGCCCTTCCTCTTCTCCACCTCCTCTCCCTCCCTCCCAGAAAGTCCAAATTGCGCCAAACAGCTGTTAGGCAGTGGGATGCGCTGGGTGGGAGGGAGGAAGTGAGGAGGAGGAGTGGGGACGCAGCGTGCTGGGAGAGGAGCAGGAGGCAAGGAGCAGGGAGCTCGCTGCCTCCTTACTAGAATATCGGGACAATTGGCTTATCGATTGTACATCGATCAGGATGTGGGACAAAGGGTTAAATATTGGGACAATCCCAATTTTATCGGGACATCTGGTCACCATAGGTGTGAAATACTATTCAATGACAGCACTGATGTCTCACAATCAGGTCCGGAGACTACAAACTACAGTTTAGATTGTGTATTCCTTAGGGCAAGGGACAGTATTTTCTTATTTTACAGTTTGGTCATCACACACATTGATATGACTTTATAAATAATTCGATAAATAATTATAATTATTAAGCACACTGAAGAACAAATGTTGAGTGTTTTCTTTACAGTGAGCTCAAACATGAGGAAAACTCCATCAGAGGAGACTTGAGACTCTGATGGTGCACTGGCTGGGGGTGGAATGTAAGGATTGGTATCAAAAGAACTGGATTTGGAAAATTTGATGGGATATCAACTGGGCGGTGGTGATACTTGTACTACAGATCAACTTTGCAAATATGGGGCTAGACTGTGGCTTGAACTATACCTCTGCTCAGGGGCTTAGGTGGACTAACAGGCCCTTTATGTCCCTATGTGGTTGCCTATAGTTGCTGTGCATCCACTTATTCTGCATCAGAATAGGTGGGAGGGGAGTGAGTGGGGAAAGGGTGGATCTTTGGTTCTGCCCTCCAATGGTACACATATGAATTGATGTGGTGGTGTCTTAGTTTGACAGATGACTCCTGATATTGGGAGACCACCCTGTAAAGGGAAGGATGATGGTGGCCCCACGTGTCTCCTCTGGGAGGAACTTCCAGCCCTACCTCCCTGGGCCAGGTAAGCCAAACCTGCTGGCTCCTGGGTTGGTGCTGGGGCTGAGCAGAGGCCGGGGAACCTGCTCCTGGCACCCCAGCAACCCCCGCACCTTGCACCTAGGCCAGGGACCACCTCACTCTCCCCGCTCCACCAGAGTTACCTGCAGGGAGAGTGGAGGCTCTGTACTTCTCCTGCTCTGCCTCCCTCCCGGCATGTTCAACCCCTGTCCCTGGCAGCCGTGCCCGGATAGGGAGAAGAAGCCACTGCATCCCCATCCAGGCTCTTGAAAGCAGTTGCTGCACTGCACAGAGCAATGACCTGGAGCAGCCACCACAAGAAGCAACCTCTCCCTGCCTGGGCCTGGCTGCCAGGGACAGGGGCCAAACAGAGCTTGTCTTCCTCCCTGCCAGAAGGCCAAGCAAAAATTTTGGGGGGGAGCATTTGACCCAGCATTCCTCCTCCCCGTCCCCATCACCGTTGTTTAATTTGCTGTGGACATGGACCAACAGAAAGTGACTACCTTCACCAAAGATAGGGGATGCTAGGAGGAAACTAGGGCTAGCTATGACACAAGATGCCTCCCAGAGCTACCCAGGGATGCTGCAGTCTATCCATCACCTGTTGCCCAGGGACATGCCTAAAGGCATAATCTCTAACCTAGCCCTTGATGAGTATCATCATGCAAATAATTCAAGTTTGTGTCATGATTACTCTGGTCATCACTAACCATTTCATTTTCTGGTTGATTTTTGTTCCCAGCTACTTTGTGCAGTAGTTGGATTTCCTTATACAGTTTTGATCTAAGTACTAACCAAGCCTGTCTCCATTTAGAAGGTAACATTTTTTAATCTATTAACTAAAATTTGAATATATAAAACAATTGAATACTGCTGGCAGAAAATATGCCAAATGGTAAGTTATGTAATAACATATATTGGATTTTAGCCAAGATTCTCTTAATGTGGCACTGAGGAAAACCTACAGCATATATGCTATAGGCCTATTTTAGATTAAGTTACACAGCTACAGACTACAATGATCTTCCTTCGTCCTGCCAGTAGTCTATGTCCAGCCAAACACAGAATACCCCTGGCATCTGAGCCTCCCTTCAGTCAGCCTCCTGTTTCTGATCCCCTCCCAATTTGCTCCCATTCTATTCCAGATGTATCTCCTGATGCAATGACAATTTCTGTCCTCCAAAGTCCATCTTGACAGACAGCCACCAGACCCACACTTTAGCATCTAGTCATTTTTTCTAGTCTCCAAAACCCACATGATTCTTTTCAAGCTGGCTTCAGTAATCACCTGCCTTCCTTCTCCACTGGGTCAGATTCCTCCTTCACCAACTCCCAGTGAACTTTTCTACCCTAGCAGCAGATGTGATCAGAGCTTCACCCATATTTGACAAGGCTCTCAGGTGCAAATCAATTCTGCAGTGATGGAAGCTGAACATGGAGAAAGGAGCATGTTGTGAAAACTCTGCATCTTCCTTTATAAGTTTTCTGCTCTTATGACCCTGCTAGGTACACAGATTATGGGCTGAGGAGAATTTGACACTTAGTGCATGAATAATTTAATCTTTCACTTTTGAATTAACTTGACTGAAACAGGCATTTTATGAAAACTGCAAAATTCTATCATTTTCTAAATTCCATATCCTAAAAAAATCAGTCTATCAATTAAAGCAAAATTTCATAAAAATGTGTATATCGGTTGAATTTTTTTTCTAGTGTGTCTTCACTTTATGGAGTCTACAAATAGCCAAACTATCCTTTTTTATTTAGATTCTAACCTACTTTTTTGAGCTTGCAGTATGGATGCAGAAGGGATGCATTGCAACAACATGTTAATGTCAAAAGAAAAAAAAATGTGTAACTTGAATTTAAAATGCGCTTACACAAACTATTGGTGTAGATCCCCTTATAAATAGAAAATGTGCAGTGTCCAGGATTCTCCACCAGAACCCTGCAGACCATATGTTGTAAAATTAATTTATTAAGCCATTTCAGAAGTGACCTAGTTATCAAGCCAAATACAGTTCTAAAAGCTTCCATCTAATCCTTAACACATCCAGAGATGTTGGCATTTTTTAGCAGTTACTACATGGTATTATTGGCAGCATTTCCACAAGCAGCACATACTAGACTAATTACCATTAAACTATATTAGTTTCTGTTGATTTCCTGGCTAAAAGTTCAGAAGATCTTACCTTTTTCTGTGTGGTGTGCTTGTCAGGTTTTACAGAATTCTCAGGACTTCCTAAGTAATATAACACCTTGTGTGAAATCATTTCAGTAAAGCAATTGTTTTATCACAGAACTGATCCTAAACCTGGCACTGATCTAAGAAACATTTGTGAATGTCACTTTACCCTTGCCCACCTGTTTTATGTTTCTCCTCCTCCCTTCATCTAGCTTTTCCACACAACAAGACAAACCAAAGTGTATGCCATTTAGGTGTCACCAGGTCTGTGAGGTTTGAAAAGCTCGGCCAGTTAACAGAAAACAAAATCACTGGAGGTTCCATGGAATCACATTTCTTTGCTGCAAAGAAAACTGAGACGAGAGGAAAGGTAGCTTTAGAATGTGAGTTTGAATGAGGACACTTTGTTCATGAATGGAAACTCTACATTCTTTGTTATTTTAACAGGCTGTGTCTGTTCTCCTTGAAAGAAATTGTATGAGAGAAGATTGGATTAAGTAGTTTTTATTTTATTTCAATGCACTTGTGCACTTTTACAAAGATCAACTTACTTAGCCATGTAATAAACTCTTGTTTTACAATAATACCAGTGTATATTATATCACTGTAGGTACCTGCAAAGTTCAGAATTAGAGTAGGGAAACAAAACATTTGTTTCTTTGGTGAATGAAGCATATATCATTACCTCCATTCACTTATGTCAGATATAACTTGAACCTTTGAAAACTATCCAACTATTAGTTAATCAGGTTTAGATAGAAAAATGGTTACACACACTCATCTTACTTTCTAACAGCTTTGCCATTCACCATTTACAGCATGGTACATTTGTGCTTATTCTTCCTATTCTGTAACTTCTGAAAAGTCACTAAGAAAACCCACTCTTACTATCCAAAACAAGAACAATTCTGATACTTTATTAACAATTAATGTTTTCTAGTTTACGTAGACAATAACAAAATCCTTCTCTGAGAGACTTAAAAAATATTAATCACAGAAACCATACAGCTGGCAGTTCAAGATAAACAACTGTAAGCACTAAAACAATCAAAAAATTAGAACAATTTGGAATACACTGTTAATAGGGTAGAGTGAATTGGGTTTTGCTGTAACTCTCATTGAAGGCAAAAGGCATCTCTTCACTGATTTAAATGCCAGTAATATCAAGCATTTGGTTTGGATGAAACAACTCATCCTAATCTTTAGTTAAAACTTAAAATATTTTTGAGGTTTGTTTTTTTAATAGTTTTCATTTTTGTGTGCCTTGTATTTTCTAGCTCTATCATGGTACTTCCCAGAACACATATAAAGTCAAGACTATTAGCTCAACAAGCCTACAAATTAATATAGCCAATGTATACACAGGACAACAGTTTAAATGCAAGAAGATGGCTTAGAAGTAGATCTGGTGTGCAATGTTTTGACTCAACTGTTTTTCTTCACAGAATGCTGATTCATCAAAACTCAAACTTGGTGGAAACCTCAGTTTTGACTAATCAAATTTTGTCCTCATATACTGTCTTGCTAAAGCCAAAAAAAATTGTGAAGACGTGTCTTTTTCTATTACGTTTCCATCAAGAAACTTTAGTCAGAAAGATTTCTCAAGTCTGGGGTGGAATTTCTGACCAGAGGAAAAGACGCCCACCACAGAATATCCAATAACCTAAAGGACAGGGCGCTCAGGGTTCAATCTGATTCAGAGAAGAATCTTTATAGCCTGCTGTCTCCAACACTTTCCTGGGAGGTGAGAGACGCAAGTTCAAGTTAATCTTTCTTTATCTGAACCACGGAATATTTAATTATTTATATGAATGGGAACAGTTCCGAGGGGAAAGATTGATTCTCTAGCCAGGGAGAATAGTGACTTAAATCTGGCTCTCCCACATCAGTAGCCTAACCTCTGGGATATTGGCTATTCTGTATTTGCTCTGTATTAGAACAAAAACGAAACCTTTCAAACATTTTTGTGAAAATGGAACTGTTTCCAAATGAATGTTTTTGATTGAAACCTGAGTTTTTCAATATGGGAAGGTTTTAGGGTCCCTTTCTCATCAGAAAAGATCAAAGAGTCATGGACCCAAAAAAACCTTCTTGAAGGAAACGTAATAGAAAAAGACACATTTTCACTTTTTTGGGGGGGTGGGGGGGCTTCAGCAAGACAGTATATGGGGGCAAAATTTGATTTAGTCAATAATGTTCCCATTAGTTCTACTTGATTTGGTGTTATCACAGAAATGACAAAACTACATGACACTATGGATATTAAAAGAGAAAAACATTGAAAGGTGTTGGATTAGCTTCACTGATCCTGTCATGGCCCTCACAAGCTACATAAGACCCAACAAAATCATAAATTATAGAATACATGTATATGTGCATGCACAAGAGAGAATGTTTTAAGAATATCTTAGATTTACTTAAAGCAAAAAAAATCATATCAAGGATCTTAAAAGTAATCAGTGAAGGCAAACCTATTCATATATTTGGCACCATAAATGAATAATTTAGAGCTGGGTTTTTCAGCCTTGCAAAATATAGCTTTGATATGGCCATTTTGTATTGAAAGAGACTATGCATGTTAGAGCCAGATCAGACAGAATTAATTGATTTCTTTTTTCTGCACATTATTATTTTTTTTTACTCTTGAATCCTTGCTAGCATGTTTTCAGTCTAATCACAAATATTCATGTCTTTTCTGAAGGAAACAATCTAGCTTTCAGTGTGTTCAAAACAGTGAAAGAGCAGATGTTATGAGTCTGTTAGAAGTAAGCGAGAGCTGTCTGCATTGCTCTGGACAATGGAGTCAACTTCGTAAAAGCTATGAAAAATTATAGCCTTGCAACAAGAAATGGAGAGTGAGAAATTCTGGCATGATGAACAATAAATATGTTGGTTAAAAAGAAAAATAGGTGGAACAATAGGACAAACATGCCTGGTATTGCAAGAAAACACCTATAGTATGTGCCTAACACACTACAGAAACTAAAGAAGATGGTTTGTTATTGTGCCACTATTACTCTTGTAATACTGACAAGGTCACTGTGTGCTTGGGCTATGAGCTGCATAAGAATTAATCAAGTAAATCAGCTTTAATTTTTACACCCAGTTTTGCAGAAAGCATTCAATGTCTTCTATTCATGAATCTGAATTCTTAACAATGAATAAGCTTGAAGTCGATTAACTTGACAGCAGGACACAAAGACAAGTTCAAAGAGCATTGGGAGAAAAGGTAGAATCTTTTGGAAGATCAGTATGTTAACTACAATGACACACTTCATCAAGCACTGTTTTATAATGCATCAACCATAATATCAGATAAACAAATAATGTCATTAAAAATATTAGTATGCCAAACATGAACCAGCACTGAAATTATTGGGTGAAATCTTAGCTGCATTGACAAAACTCCTGTTGACTTCCATAGGACCAGCATTTCAGCCATTGTCTGCACTAAGGCCCACGTCTACAAAGGTATTGAGGCTCCTAACTTTTATTAAAACCAATGGAAGTTAATTGCCTCTCTTTGTGGATCTGTGGCCAAGTTTCTTAGTTATTGTTTCTTCAAGTCTACGTTGTACAGTATGTTGAATACAAACAACTTGATATTATCTCTCACTAGTGTATTATCTGTCTTTATATTACATTTTAATACATACCCCTATGCTAAGAGCTATCTCTTTGACTTAGTTTCTCCTGCCTCCATCTTCTCCTACATGACCTTTGCTACACATTTGGTCCCTGCTTTGAGAAGTGTTAATAAATAAAATAAAATAAAAAGTCATAGAACTAACAAGGCTAGTTTTTTAGGTCTCTCTCACACTGCTGCAAGTGACCTTGATAAAGGAGCTTTCATTTACACACACACACACATGGACATGTGTATCCCTTTTCCTTTTGATGATTTCCCTGAATGCCAAATAAAAAAACTGAATGCCAGGAACACTCAACTAGTTTTATTTTTGCAGTGGGATGTGGTGGAGGAATGAAATTTCACACCTATATATGCAATTGTAACAGGGTGCTGGCTAGGAAATCCAGACCCAGCCACCGTTATCCCAGCTTCCTGTTGAAAGGAGAATTAGCTGGGGATGGCTGGGAAGGCAACACCCAAATCACCTGAGGGAAGGCATCTGCGGGCCTAATTAGCCAGCTGGTTACATAAAGCTGGCAGGGGGAAGGATTAGGGCAGAACACAGGAAAGGGAGAAGTGAGTGGCTCTAGATCCCTGCTGGCTGGGGAAGCTAGTGTTCCCTAGGGTGTTGGTCTGTAGAAATATGTACATAGCAGGTGGTGGGAACGGACACAAACGATAACAGAGCAGTAGTGCATGCATTTTGGTTGGTCTCTGGCTGAGTTTGTGAGAGGACCAGCGAGGGCCCGGTTATAGCAATGTATTGTGAATCAGTTACATTTTTGGTGGGACCCAAAGAATTATCTCATTGTTCCCCCAAATCCCTGCAAATCCTTCACTTGGCTTTGTGCATATAGTGATCAGATAATGGTGGACAGAAACTGGTTACCCTGGAGGAAGAGGGGCACAAGAATATTATCATTTGCTATGAAAGTCTTTCTGCAAGGTTGGCATTTTTTAATAAACATAGCTTCCTTCTTTTCAATAAACATTTGTTCACTGAAACAGTGTTCAGATTTTGCCTTTTTGGAGCAATTGTAATGGAAAGCCATTAGCAGTAAAAGCCAAAGCAGTATGCAATTAGTAGATTTAATAAAATTAGCAAATATTGCCAATAGAGGTAATAAAGATGCATAGCCAGAGTCTACCCTGTCTCCTGTTGCCTTCCATGGGAACCAGATGTATGCCCCTCACTGCACAATTTGACCCACTGCTTTCTTCTAATATTTAACAATATATGTGAAGCAAATTCTAAAATAGTTTTGTCCTCAAGCAGCTCGATCCTGATGGATTCAGATTAGCTGAAGCCTTTCCCGCGCACTGTAAATCAGTTAGCATGGCACTCATTTTATGCAAAGTGCATGTTGGTTTAGATATGCATATTGTATGCATACTGAGTAAATGGGCTTTTTATCTTGTGCCCATCAGGTAAGATGATGGCGTTTGCAGTATTCATTTCTAGTCAGAATGGGGAATATCACAAATACAATTAATAATTTACCTAATAGGAGAAAGTTAATTGGTACCTTTTTAAGACCATTCACTATGATATACCACTATTCTGTAAATTAAGCTTATGGCTCTTTGAAGAAAACTTTTCATATTCACTAGGTGACTTTCACTTGTTCCTCCTTTTTTTATTTGTTGATTTCCTCTCTATTTCTATAATTTACCAGTAAAATATTTGTCAAGTTCAACTAATAAATAAACTCAGAGCTTTAAGGTGCATATCCAAGAAATTTAAAGTGGCCTGGGTACAAATTCATAGATAAGGAGGAGACTATAACCACCTTTCCCATAAAGCATCACGGCGGGTCTTTTGAAGGTAAAGACTGCACCCCTCAGCAAGTTTGCAGATGACACTAAACTGGGAAGAGTGGTAGATATGCTGGAGGGCAGGGACAGGATACAGAGGGACCTAGACAAATTAGAGGATTGGGCCAAAAGAAATTTGATGAGGTTCAACAAGGACAAGTGCAGAGTCCTGCACTTAGGATGGAAGAATCCCATGCACTGCTACAGACTAGGGACCGAATGGCTAGGCAGCAGTTCTGCAGAAAAGGACCTAGGGGTTACAGTGGATGAGAAACTGGATATGAGTCAACAGTGTGCCCTTGTTGCTAAGAAGGCTAACAGCATTTTGGGCTGTATAAGTAGGGGCATTGCCAGCAGATCGAGGGACGTGATTGTTCCCCTCTGTTCAACATTGGTAAGGCCTCATCTGGAGTACTATGTCCAGTTTTGGAGCCCACACTACAAGAAGGATATGGAAAAATTGGAAAGAGTACAGAGCAGGGCAACAAAAATGATTAGGGGCCTGGAGCACATGACTTATGAGGAGATGCTGAGAGAACTGGGATTGTTTACTCTACAGAAAAGAAGACTGAGGAAGATTTGATAGCTGCTTTCAACTACCTGAAAGGGGGTTCCAAAGAGGATGGATCTAGACTGTTCTCAGTGGTACCAGATGACAGAACAAGGAGTAATGATCTCAAGTTGCAGTGGGGAAGGTTTAGGTTGGATATTAGGAAAAACTTTTTCACTAGGAGAGTGGTGAAGCATTGGAATGGGTTACCTAGGGAGGTGGTAGACTCTCTTTCCTTAGAGGTTTTTAAGGCCAGGCTTGACAAAGCCCTGGCTGGGATGATTTAGTTGTGGATTGGTCCTGCTT
This sequence comes from Dermatemys mawii, assembly GCA_007922305.1. Classification (NCBI taxonomy): domain Eukaryota; kingdom Metazoa; phylum Chordata; order Testudines; family Dermatemydidae; genus Dermatemys; species Dermatemys mawii. The sequence continues at coordinate 23,284,086 of ML677342.1, read as the reverse complement.
TGAGCAGGGGATTGGACTAGATGACCTCCCAAAGTCCCTTCCAACCCTAATATTCTATGATTCTATGATTCTATGGGTGCTGGAAGATCAAAAGACCTGTAAAGCTACTGTTATTATAGAAATGGTTATTATTTAACCCCCCCCCAAAAAATCTAATGATATTCATTTTATTGAAGCCTGAGCTGCCTTAATTACATAATAAGACTTCCCTTGTTTGGAAATCCTAATCTGTTTTGAAGCTTGGACCAGAACTGGATTCAGTAGGAGTTTTAGCTGAGTGAGGGCTCAAGGATTGTGCCCAGTGTTAAGAACATGTATCATGATGAACTGTCACATAGAAATGCTGGATTTGTCAGCCATACACAGCTGGCTGTGGATCAGCCAAACAAAATGAAGAATAAAACTGGCAGTGCTGTGTGATATGCCTGCCAATTATGGATCTTACAAAAGAAAATGAAAACATGTGGGGTTAGGAGGCTGCTGTAACCACTGTTGTTCAAGGAGTTCAGTCCTAAAAAACCTGGAATACATGAGTCATTAAGATTTGACTCTCCACCCTTTAACTCAACCTTGAATTGAATTGAACCCATTTTTTCGAGGTATGAATATATGGTGTTAACTTTTTAAATGTGTTTCCTGATTTTTTACGTCTCTGACCTTTTCTGACAGTTCAAATCAGACCAAAGCCAGGAAGTAGGGTGACCAGATGTCCCGATTTTATAGGGACAGTCCCGATTTTTGGGTCTTTTTCTTATATAGGCTCCTATCACCCCCCACTCCCTGTCCCGACTTTTCACATTTGCTATCTGGTCACCCTACCAGGAAGTGCTGGTAAATTCTTAAGTCAAGCCAGGTTTACGATATTTTTTCAGCTTGACTTCTGGATCAGAGAAGTATAGGTAAATTCTAATGAATTTTGGTTAAGACGATAAATTTTTAGACACATACTTGAACTTAAGGCACTAGTAGGTAGAATGTGTGTAATGGAATGACTGGGATTTTGTCATTTCTCTCTCTCCATCTCTTTTCCAATTCGTATTAAGATATTGTGTTGTTCATAGCAAAGGAACTCTTTTGTTGATCTATAGATGTGATGCTTTTTATCTTGTAATTCTATATCATATATAGCAAAATACTGCTTAGTGAGTGACTTTTCCCATAGAAAATAAAAATATTTACCAAACTGTTTTTAAAAAAGAAAAATAGCCCCATTTGTTCACTTATTATTCCCTTTTCCTACTTTGTTTCATTAGAATTCAGGTGTACTCTCCTGTGCTCAGCTGGCTTCTGAGTCCTTTCAGGAGGCTCTGTCTTAGAAAAATCTAGAATATTTGACAATTTGGCATTAAACAAGAAAAAAAATCTTTATTCACTTATTGTTAGTTTTTTGTTTTGTTTCTGTATTGCACAGGTGCACGCCTGTGCACAGCTGGTTCCTATGCCCTGCCAAGACTTGTTGCAGAAAATAAAAATATTTGCCAGCCTTGCTTTAACAACAGCGCCGACAACAACAACAAAAAGCACATTTATTTCTTTGTGCTTTATACACATGAAAATAACAGGCCCACGCTGCCCATGTCACAGGAATCTGGCACAAAAATCCTATTATAGGCTAGCAATCAAAGCATTTTGTGTAGACTACTACTGGCAACAGTTTTCATTGGCAGAGAATCTGTCTTCAGCTCAATCTGAAGCTAGAAGCCGACACCAGGGATTTTTTCATGTCTTCCATTCTCTTCCTTATCTATTGTTCTAATACTCCAATGCAGCCCTTCAGACCAGCAGCACTTCTTGATTAAACTAATGTACTAATTTATAAAACTCATAACCGTTCTCTCCCTTCTTACCACAGACCAGCCATCTTCAACAGCTGATTCTTAACCTGCATTCCATCCTTCAGGCACAACCAGGCAGAAATCCTAAACCAATTACCTCCTCCTAGCAACTACTTCTTCCCCGTGAATGTAAGCAAAGACCCCGGGTACCAGTGCACTCATCTTAGGTATCTGCTTTTGAAAACCAGTGGCTGCATCAGCAGTGCCAGTCGGAGTAACTAAACAGCTGAGCTGGATGAAAACTATTCACAAATAGATTAATCAATGAATATTTTCTGTCAGTTGACAATGAAATGTTCATTATTATTTTTTCAGTTATCTGCATTATCAGACAGAAATCAGCAGGCACCACTGACAAATTTTGAGGACTAGAAAGAAAATTTTGGTCAAGAATATCAAGGGAACCTGTTATTCTTACAAAAAAGGCCATGGAATCTTTAGGGTTTGATTTTCAAATAAGTCTATATACTATAGCAGGGGTTGGCAACCTACAGCATGTGTGGCAAAGATGGCATGCGAGCCAATTTTTGATGGGATGCAGCAGCAGGCTGAGCCGCTCAGCCCACCCCCACTCTTGGGTGTCCCCTGTTGGCCCCTTGCCAGCAGGAGTCCCCCCCCGTCCCACTCAGTGCCTGCTGCCAGCCTGGGTTTCCTTCACCCAGGCTAGCAGCAGGGGGACCCCGGCTGGCAAGGGGCCAGCAGGGGTAACCTCAGAGCGGGGGTGGGCTGAGCGACTCAGTTTGCCGCCGCCTTGGGGTTTCTGCCGCAGGCTTCTGCCAGCTGGGGTCTCAGCCCGCTGCCAGCCTGGGTGAAGAAAACTCAGGCTAGCAGCGGGCACTGAGTGGGGCAGGTGCGGACTCTGGCTGGCAAGGGGCCAGTGGGGGGAACCCCAGAGCAGCAGAAGGAGGCTTTGGACATGGAAAGAGCTAATTCCCAGAGCAGCCTGGAGGAGGCATCCTAGCTATAAGAGCACCCCAAGACAGCCTTTCGTGGGGGTAAACTGTCATGGTCTTGCCTTCATACAGAGAAAGGATTTCCTACCAAAAAGATTATATTCATGGAAACAGTACTATGTAGACTGACCATTTAAACCTATGTAGAGAGCATTCTCCATATGAAAATCTTGAAACCATGGAGTCTAATGGGACCGCAGTTGGTTCTAATGGGACCACAGCTGGTGCTGATTGTGTATGTGCATTATTTTTAAAAAGCTCTTAGAATATTAAGGAGTAACAAAGGAAGTGAGCTTTAGCTTTAAAGCCCATAATACTTGTAGAGGAGTGAATTTCTTTGGCGATATGCTTTGTATATGCAGTAGTGTGTATTTTATATATGTTACATATGGCATTGCATGTGGGCTACAGTTTATGAAAGGGAAAATTTGCATTTTAAGTTACAGTAATCATATACATCCAACATATACTGTACCTGGACAGCAATCACATAGATTACATTTATTTCTACATAGACTAAAGACAACTTATAAAATACAACTGGCTAGAGCCTAATTGGTGTTAATTGATATAGCGCTGTGGCTTTCAGTGGAGCTATGACAATTTATACCAGCTGACAATCTGGCCCAATATTCATTATAGGTGAAATCCTGGCCCTACCAAAGTCAAAGGTGAAACTCCTATTGACTTCAATGGGATCAGGATTTTCCCCTACAAATTTACAGTCTCATCCAAAGTCAATTGAAGCTGATGGCAGTTTTTTCCAATGGACTTTGGATCAACCAGACCCGCAGCTATTTTTTGGGTTAGCAAATCTTCTGTGAGGCAATCTTAAAAAAAATGCTTTCAGTATTTTTATCTGTAGAACAGTATGAATTAACTTTCAATCTAATAGTTCACAAATTGTTTAGTCTGATGATTCATTATTCATATAGTGCAGTTGGTTCCTTAAGTCACATGGTACTGTTCCTGCTCCTTGGTCGAATTAGTGAAACTTTTAAAGCAAGAGAATAACAAAGAGCAAATAACACACTTCTAGTATGAACATTATTATTATTAATAATAACAATAATAATAAATAATACATAATATTAAAATCATTACCACCACCATAGCACTTAGCAGACCTAGTCAAGGACCAAGACCCCATTGTATCAGGTCTTTAGGTTCCGGACAAAGACATGATAAAAAGATACTAGGACACAATACAGAATAGAAAAAATTGAACCAAAAAGTCACTTCAAAGCAAAAGACATTCAATTTTGAAAATGTGAAAATGTACCATATGTGGGAACTTTTTCTATTTTTCTCTGAATCAAAATCTTGGCAAAACTGATATTTTGTTAACCATTTAGATTTTGACATAACTGCATTTTCTGATGAAAAATGGTACTGTAATTTTTTCTGACCAGCTCTACTTGCTATGTAAGACACTTTGCTCTATTTTGGCTTGCTCTCTCTATCTGGAATGTTGTTTAGAGTGGATGCCAGCAGAAACTGGCCTCAAAAGGTCTTTCATGCATGTGTATCATCAGTGGACTAGAAGAATATCTAATACATTGCAGCTTTATTAAAGATAGTCAATGTGGACTAACAAAAATGTTATTCCCAATATTTCTGACTATTTCTGAATACATGACTAAAGAAATGATAAACAAAATACACATATCAAATTCTAGGAACATTTTTGATTCATTGCCCCCCAAAAAAGCCTAACATGCAATGTCATAAACATTGTATAAGACAAGATCTACATTAGTGGACAAACAATCCACTTGGGTTTCAAAGACTGAGGGTTATTCTGAATGGAAACAGCTCAAAATGGAGCAAAATTCAGTGTCATGAATGCCAAATTGCATTAATTTTACATATTCAGGACCTGTGAGAAGAAATGTGTAGTAAAGTGATAAAATTTGCTAATGAACAGAGCTCAAGGGAAAGGTTGTCAAATTCACAAGAAAGTCACATTCTAAGTGGCCTTTCAGATTTAAATAGATGAGCATTAATGTGAGATACCTTAAGTAGTTTATGACATATTTTGCAAAGAAAACGTGGATGCTTTCAAAAATGGAGGGAGAATATGCCCGTGTATGTTATATTGCCTAGTTTAAAACACTGAGCAGGGTTATTACAATTCTTTGGAGTACAGATTAAATTGAGGGATACATAAAATATCTTATTTTGGCAGGTGTCTGATAATACCAACTATACTTATAACTGTAAAAGAGTTTCTTTTACAACTCCCAGTTTTCTCATAACTTTCCTAAGCATTTACCTTCTGGATTGAATTTTTACATATTTGGTCTCTGCACAAAGGCGATATTTTTTAAAGTTCAACCTTTTTTGAGTTGGTGCCATCAGTGCACCTTCTCCCTTCCTCCCTCAACCGAGCAGCGGCTTGAATAATTTACAGAGGGGGGATTGCATATTTTATTTTTTTCCATGACAGCAGCAAAACAGAACAAAACAGGAAAAAATTAGGGACATGGAAAATATTATAGTGCCTACAATTTATGGGATAGTGCCACTTTTCTCTTGCATAGTTATTAAATATTGTGAATTTTTGAAATATTCCAAGACTAACTCCGCTCCCCCCCACCAAATATCACAATGTCAATTAAAAAGAAAACCTGTCGTGGCACACTGTGCATGAAAGCAGCACCCTGGAACCCCCATATTCACCACTGCCATATAATTATGACATGTTTTGTACAAAATTTGCCTTGTGAGGTATCATTTTAAAAGTCTTGATCTGCTGAACTGTAGTATCCTCTTGCATTGCATGTGCTATCATTGTGTGTGAAGTTATGAAGTTTTGCTATGTGTATGTAACTGAAATATGCTGTAAGACTGGAAACACCCACAACCAGCTTTTCAGGTACAACAATAGAAAAACCAGATTGTGTGGATGTCCCATTAAAGGAAATCCATACTACCAAGGACTATCACAGGATCTGTGTACAATACAGGATCTGTATACAATACAGACTTCTCAGAGGGAGCACCTACACAAGGGACACTGCTTCACTCATGTCATAGCAAAAGATCTTTCCAGCAAGCTAGAAGAACCTATAAAAGAGAGGAAGTGATTTCATCACTGGGCTTCTCTTTTCCCACAACTCAACACCTGGAAACATGTCTGGAGGACAGACATAGCTGGGGAGGTAGTCCTAGGTTGTATATTAAGGAACTATACCATCAGGATGAGACACTGCTTGATTCAATTCCTGTCTAGTTAATAGAACTAAGATTGTGATTTTACTTTTATTTCTTGAGTAAGCAACTTTGATCTGTACGCTTACTACTTATAATCACTTTAAATCTATCTTTCTGTAGTTAATAAATCTATTTTATATTTTACCTAAAACAATGTTTTTTGCTGGAAGTGCTTGGGAAATCTGCTCAGGAACAAGAGCTGGCGCATGTCCTCTCCACATTGAGGAGGGGCAGACATGATTATAAATTTACAATGGTCAGCTTTCTAACCTGGGAAAGAGGGTACAGCTCTGGAGCCCTAGTCTGGGGAGCTGGGGGGAACTGGCTAGAGCCTCTCTATTGTTGTTTTATGAATGGCTAGGCAAAGCATACATGTAACTAGCTGGGTGTGTCCCTGCCTGTGGACGGCTATGCAAGTGCAATGCCTGGAGGGGTTTGCAGCTTGCCACAGCATCACAGTGTGAGAGGGAGCCCAGGTTGGTAAGACAGGAGGGTTAGCAGTACCCCAGTTCCAGGTTGCACCCAGAGAAATCCATCACACCTTCAGACAAAGAACACAAATTAAAAAAAAACAGGCTGATACTACTGTCATGGGATCCTGTAGCAAAACTTCTGTTGATTTGCAAGGAAACACTCCCGCGCTGGGATCTCAAACTTCTACCAAATTCAGCATGAGGGTATGTGAACACAGAAGCCTTAATTGATCTAGTTCAATGATGATGGATGATCAGTAATGAGGATTGAACCTGGGACCTCTGCAATGGATCTCTGCTTTATTCTAGACACAGCTGACTCAGGCTCATGGGGCTACAGAATTGCAATGTACACATTCAGGCTCAGGTTGGATCTGGGGGCCTTCCCTGCTTTTGGGTTCTTAGAGCCCAGACTCTAAGCTGAATTTTTTACTCAGCAATTGTATAGCCCTGCAGCCCAAGCCCCACAAGCCTGAGTCAGCTGACCCCAGCCAGCTGTATAGTGTAAACATACTCTTAAACCAAGCTTTTCAGACATTTTCTGGATGTCCTGCCTGAGACACCTGAGGTTGCATTTACAGTGGTTCTGATTACTTCTCATTGCAACCGATGTCAATTAGAGCTGCGCTTTGAACATTTAAAATACAATATAATGCTACATACTGTGAAAAATCAGGCCAAGGGGTTTCACATGAGGCACCTAAAATTAGTGGCCACTGATGAGCTGAATCTCTCTGTGCCTCAGTTTCCATCTATAAAATGAGGATGATAATACTGCCTTGCATGAGAAAGGTGTTATGAAAAATAAATTCATTAGTACAGTGGGACCCCGGAATACCACGCCCCACTATAGCGCAAATCCGTTTATAGCGCGGGGCGTGTCTGGCTCCCAATGTCGGTGGTGGCCGCTGCTTTGATGCAGCAGAACCCCGCAATACCACGACCCCGCCACTATCGCGATCAATTTTTTTTTGATCCTGATCGTCGCGGTATTGTGGGGTCCCACTGTATTTGTGAAGAAGTCAGATACTGTAGTGATAAGCACCATAAAAAGGCTCTTGAGGAAATTAAAGTTTCTGTATTCAGATCAGGATTTGAATAATGTGCAGTGAATGAGGCATGGGACCAGATATTGTACAATGAGAAGACAAAATATTCAATAACTGCCATTCTGTGAGAACTATCCATTCTATGGTCCTGTAGAAAAAATAGTATATCATCATGTAATTAAAGACTGTATCACAGTGCATTTATGTAAGGTGGCCAAACTAAGGTTGCATGGGCAACCTTAATTCTGGATTTTGTTAACATTTGAGTGCTTGGCATTGGAATATTAATATTCCTTTCATATAACTTTTGTGTGTAAGAGACTATACATTGAAGGAGACAGTTAACAATAGAGCATAAGAATCTTTTGAATAGAACAAGGGAAATAAGAGGGCAGTAAACATACGATTGCGAAGAGCCAGAAACTAAAGCCATTTCTTTACACAAGGACAAGTTAATGCATGTAATAAACTTCCAAAGTCAACAACAGGAGAAATTAGTATAAACAGTTTTATAAGGGAGCTAGACAAGAATTTCAAGAGAGACAATGGTGTGCGATTTTACTGCTGACAGAACAAAGGAGACCAGATCAAGATATGCTTCCTAGTCTCCTTCTTCTTTTACAGGAAAAGTGTTCCCATTGCTACCACCATGGAAAATGTTTTTTGAAAATAATGGCCTATCAAGGGCTTTTTCCCAATGATTTTTAAAATTTTAATTTTAATGCAAAGCTAATTTAGAATAGAGGATATAGACAAGATTAGTGTATCTTTAGATAGACTTCTCTGTGCCCTGAGATCCCAGCAGCCCGCTGGCTCCCCACCCCACCCATCACTTGCTTTTCTTGGCCTTCCCACTGGCTCGCTGAGGGCTCCTCTCCAGCACCTGTCCCCACCTGCCAGCTTCTCTCTGCCTCCAGTCCAACCCCAGTGCACCTCCAGCTCTGGGCAGTCTCTACTTCCCACCACTTGTGGGGCCCAACCTGTCTCCCTGGAGCTGAGCTGCCTGGAACTTGCATAGAAGCCTGGCCAGTATCGGCCAGTTGAGGTGGGAGGCAGCGTGGCAGGCTTGGGTGGGTCCCTCCAGGCAAGTGGGTTCTGAGGGAGACTGGATGGGGCAGGCCCTGTTTTGGCTGATTGTGCCCCTCCTGAGGGGCCTAAGCGATTCCCTGCCCTGCGACCAGCCCTGGCCGGGCCCGCAAAAGGTTAATCCGGCCCTGAGAATTCTTAATATAGAAAAGAAAGAAACTTCTATGATGGTGTAGCGGGGCGGTCTGGTGCCCAACCGCCCCGCAGAGGGACGAGCCTCCCCAGAGGCAGGAGGGGGCGGAGCTGGAGAAACCTGCGCCCCTCCCCCAGAGGTCAGCTGGCCGACCCGGAAGGATAAAAGCTCGGCCTCGGAGCTCACTTCGGAGGGAGCCACCGGAGGAGCGAGAGGCTACAGCCAGAGCTCCTGACCGGGAAGCCCCGGTGACCCAGTCAGAGCCCGGGAACTGGCCGAGCCTGCCCTGCGCCTGCTACCCGGAGGAGGAGGAGGGACCGAGCCTCCCCAGTCCGTGCTACCACGAGGAGCTTCCTAGTCTGCCCTGCGCCCGCTACCCGGAGGAAGAAGGACCGAGCCTCCCCAGTCCAGGCTACCCCGAGGAGCTGCCGCCCCTGCCGCCAGACAGCGACTCAGAGGAGCCCATGGAGGTCACCACGCCTCCCCAGGTACCCTTTGAGGGGGAGTTTGGAAGTGGCCCGGGGGATGAGTGTTGAACCTAAGTCAGTGTGTTGCGGTCTGGATCCCCACTGACTGCAGCTGGCTTGTAACCGCTGCTAGGGCCCCGGGCCGGGACGCAGTGGAGCGGGTGGGCCTGCGTCCCCCCTGCCACCCTTAACTGTGGGTGGCAGTCTCCCCCTCAGCCCGCCGTCATTCCTCGCTGTCTGCTACTGCTCAGCCCCTGCTTGAGGGTCTGAGCCCCTGACTATTC
>ML677342.1:23257426-23274580 GCA_007922305.1 Dermatemys mawii | reverse complement strand
CCCGCCCTGCCTCAGGGCCTGGGCCTTGCAAACTGTTACTGTTCAGCCCCTGCGTGAGGGTCTGAGCCCTGACCCTACCCTGTGGGTGGGTTGCCCGCCCGGCCTTTGGGCAGAGGCGGGCGGAACGGACGCTGCTCAGGCCCAACTGAGCACTTGAGCCCCGGGCACGGGTATTCCCCAACCCGGCTGAGGGGCGTGTAGCGGGGCGGTCTGGTGCCCAACCGCCCCGCAGAGGGACGAGCCCCAGTGGCGACCCCCTACAGATGGTTATCTCATCTTCATGACATAGGCAGAAGGAACCTTGTGTGAAGTCATGTAATTTCACCGCTTATGCTCTTTTATTTCCCAATGGCTTTAATGTATGGGGGCAAACACTAACTCCTTCTTTAATCCTACTGCCACAAGCATAGAAGGCCTTGATGAAGCAGAGCAGACATGGTAACACATTTCGCCTGCAAGGATGGATAGCCTTCACTTATCCTTCCCCGCACACCTCTACAGTCCTTCCCAGAGTTTATTTGGGATATTATTCTTACTAATAGTGTGCTTTGTATATTACAGTATTGACTAGAGGCCTCAAGTGAAATCAGCGCATCATTGAAATAGGCACTATGCAAACACAGTGATAGATAGTCCTATGTCCCAAAGAGCTTACAATCTTAATAAAAAAGACAGAAAAAAGGGTGGGAAAGGAAACAAAGATGAAGTAAAAGTTCACCCCACAGGTTGATTGAGACCCAGGAATAAGAGTTTTGTCACTGACTTCAGTAGAATCAGTTCTTTATCGACCAGAACACAGAATTCTGAACTACCGCAATATTTTGGGTCCAAGGTTTTGCCCATAGTAAGTTTTCCTTCTTCAACAAGCAATATTATGATGCTATCAATAGTCACGCTATTGTAAAGTAAGCTTTTAATTATTTCAGACAAGTAAAAATAGGAGGGAAAGGGAAGTGGGTAAAACAGAGAGGACTTAATTGCATGCAATTGAGGGGGACAGTAATGAACCAAAGGCAAAGTAAGTATACTATTCCTTAGGTGTGTGGGTGTAACTCCCACATATTAAAAGTGATCAATTACAAAATGATTTCTAGATATATTAATGGACCTAATTCCAATCTATTTCTGCTTGTCAGACGTGTCACCTCATATCCTTAGGATACCAGAATGGGAACATTCTCTACACTCTTGACAAGTGAACTAAAATGGAAATAACAGTATTTCTATATGAGCTCTGCTAAGGAATTTATCATTGTAATTGTAGCACAGAGGGAGGTAGCTTTTGATATTAACAAAGAGCCATTCCCACCATGTATTCATAGAATCATTGACTCATGGAAATGTAGGTCTGAAAGGGATCTCAGGAGGTTGCTAGTACTTCCCTATGTGCTAAGGAAGGACCAAATATACCTAGACCATCCCTGAGAAGTGTTGTCTAACCTGTTCTTAAAAAAAAATAGTAGGAGACAACTAATAATTAGAGAATAATAAGCATGTCAAATTTGTACATGCATGTAAAAGCATTAAGCTGTGGCTAGTGCTGCGTTTTCTTTGGGAATGATAATTTTCTCCTGCTGGTATGTTTCCTGGTCTCTAAAAATTATACTGACCACAAACTAAGATCTTGTAGGTAAAAATCAATCAGTAAAACAAAAATCCCACAGACTAATCATTCCTGTATTTCACCAACAATTTTAAAAAAACGTAGACATTTCATGGCTGACTTTCCAGATTCTTCAGTAATCCATTTTCCTGAAGGGCCATACTATTCTATTATGTCTCAAGAACATCCTCATTCCAGTGGATTTGGTCCTTCAAGGGAGAAACAAAAAGCAAACTATTTATATTTCTTGCTACTAAAAAGAGGGATTCTAGGCTGCCTGTCATTTACCCAGCACTACAAGAAGTAATGTCTGAGCTACTAAACTATTAGACCCATCTGTCTTGTCTACTACTGGGCTACTTTTAGACATTTGTGCTTCTGATGTACTTTCATTGTTGATGTTTTTATTGGTTTGTTGCCTCTGGTGTTGGTATGACTCTTACCTGACAAATTGGTATGACTCTTACCTTCATCCTGTGTACATAATACTTAGTGGACGTAGCCTTCCCTTTTTGAAATGGGTACATAACTCCCAGTGTACCTCATACATTTTATTACAGATTGAATGCTATAGATTTAGTTTTTTACTTTGTAAGCAAAAGATTTATAATTTCTGAACATCTGTGTGTAGTGAATAATACCTCAGAATAGGTTGGAAAAGGGGGTGTGTGTATGAAAGGTATCCCCATATTTGATTTTCATATATACATCAATGCCATTAACATATATTATGAACAGTATAGCACTTAGAAGACACAATTGAGATTGAAGTTCCATTGTGCAAGAGGTTGAACATATACATAATAAGAGACACTGTGTTCCATGAAGAGCTACAAATCCAAAGAAAGGGTGTTTTAATTATTAATAATTTGTCCAAGATCATACCGTAATTCTGTGCTAAGAGACAAAAATTGAACCCTGATCACCTGAGTTCCAGGCCCATGTCTTAACCACACAATCATTCTTCCCACTCAAATCCCTGTCTGCAGATACATGCTAAAGTATGTTGCCTTTGCCTGGAGCAAGATTATAAAATCTCATATTGAAACTTCACAGTTGTTTTGTAACATTAAATAATATATCCTATGTGGGGTTTTAGAAGAGTGGACTTAGCATTTGAGTGCCCCCACGTGGCTGGGAGTGCAGTAGCAAGCTCTTCTCATCTAGTTCCCCCTGTAGAGTGCTGCTCTGGCTCTCTGGAGACCAGCCTCTTCTTGTGTCCCAGCCCTCTGGACAGGTCACATTCAGTCACATTCCTTCCAGGGTAAACAAAGAGTCCAATAAACTAAATTCAAATAAACATAACTTTTCACCTCTGCCCAGATTTATTGTCAGGGGTAGCACTGGGGATGGGGTCAAGGGTTTGTGGGGCCTACAGCCACCCCAAAATTTGCCTTATCCCTCCCCCATAGCCACTCTTCCGAGTACAAAGGTCAAACTCTGTGCAGAAGTAAAGATGCCATGGTATAGCATTGCCATTCTCACTTCTCTGCTGTTGCTGGTGGTGGCACTGCTCTCTCCACTCTGCCTTCAGAGCTGGGCATCCCTCCCGCAATCAAGAATCAGCTCTTGTGAAGAGTGATGTCTCCAAGAGCTTTCTCCTTGGAGGCCCAGCTCCAAACTAAAACATCCTTCTCTCATTTGTGTCAGGGTGTTTCCACACCAACTTTTCCAGTGGACTAGAAGGGGAACCCAGTGGTCTTTTTCCTATGTGTTCCAGACCAAGACCCCTGTGATGGGAAGCTAAGGTCTACTCCCTCAGCTCCTTACCCCACAATGATGGTTCTGTGCCTCAGGCTTGGCTCCCTGCTCCAGGCATTGCAACCTGGCCCTGGTGTATGGAATTGCAGCATCTCTCAGGTTTGGCCTGGCCAGCTCCCTGATGGGAGAGCATGGGGCAAATATGAGTGAGTAGCACTGTGACTGCAGGGCCAGGTCACAACACCCAGAGTGGGGAGGCAAGTCCAGCCAGCCCCATGACACAGGCTGCAGGTAGGGGTTGCAACAGCGTCTCCTATCCCCTTTCCAGTGCTGAGTGTGCAGTGTTATTTGTGAATGTCAATAGCCGCCATTAGCGGAGCACAGAGTAAAGAAGTAAGATTCAGTGTACGCAGGAATTAAAGTTGGTCTTCCATTCAGTGAGTCTCTGTAATCTCTACAGGGCGTCAGAGTTGGGCTGAATAAAGATTCAGCAGCTCTCAGCACATCCATACAAAAAGAGAGAACAGGGACAGATAAGCAAGCTCTCTAGCCCAGCTAGAACTGCTGAAAAGTTGCACAGAGCTAGCAGCAGAACAGGCAGCAAAGAGACCTGAAACTACAGAGAGCCCAGAGAGAACTGCTGTGGCAAGTCTGGGCTTCAACAGGAAGTGAAGGTAGGAAAGTTAGGCTAGGCCCTCAAAAAGCCAGTTTGCTTCCTTAAAGCATCACACCACTTTACTCCATAAAGAGGCAACAAAGAAAAAAAGAGGCTGGGGAATCCATATTTTGGTAAAACAGATCTGACTACATCTGACCCAAACTTTTTTTTTAAGACCCCCACAACTGAATTGAATTTTCTGCACCGTGAGGGATGTCCGCTCTAGACAGACAGATCCCAGAGGTTGCATCATGCTTCCGGGTTTAGATCAGATATCAAAGGAAATGCAAATTAATACCATGCTTTGTGCAATTAGACAGACAGCAAAGGACATTAGCCTTTCTAGAAGCTTCACAGCTACTCAAGTTCCATCATGATAGCAGGGCAGCTGGGCTAAAGCTGAGCATTACAGAGACTGTGCCTGCCAGCTCACAGCGCTACTTACTCAATTTGTCCCAGCTGCTCCCCCATCAGCCCAAACCTGAGCACGTGTCACTGTGACCTGGCATTTAGTTCCCCCTTCCACTCTTTCTATCATAACTACCAAACCATCAGGAGGTTCATGCCCTTGAAAGTCCGACACACCTCCCAGGGGCTGTGCCTCCCTGTTAAGAACCTCTGAGTTGGACAGAGGGGCAACACATTGACGTTTTGCCTAGAGCAGCAGATTGTCTCTCCTATTCAGCACACTATCCAGCCTTGCCCTGGAAATTAATTATTAATAATATGCTTCCCAAAACAGGGAGGAAAAAACTGTGTCAGAAAACAACAAATTGAATGAGTCTGTGGTATTATGGTTGGAAAAGTCTTGACTTCCAAGAATACCATTAATATATAGCAATCCCCAGCAGCCTTGGTTGCCATAATATTGGCCATGTAATAACTTGATGATATAAGTATTAGACTCCTTCTAAACTACCCATCCCCCTACCACCCAAAAATCCCAAACAAACCAAAGATAGGATTTCCTTTATATGACAATTTTATTTAACTAACTTTTCCACACAGATTTTGTTTACAAGGAATTTAGAGTGTGGATCATCAATCAATTACCTATTCCTTTTTTTTCTTTAACTTTTCTTTTAAATCCTTCTGGGACCACAACTAACTCTGACAGAGGAGACAATTACCAGACATGATTCCGTATATTGATAGGCTATTTCATGTGCTGCTGTTAGTTTTAATGTCTCCAAATGTTACGTAAAGTACACCACTATTTGTAAAACTTCAGAGAGAAGTTCCATTCATCTCTAAGTTGGGAGCAGATGGTTCAGATTTTATTTTTTAAAAAATTATTCCACCTGCAATAAAACACAGTCTCATAGATTATTATTGTTATAATTAACAACTCAACATTAGTGTACATGGATACAGTAGGTCTCTATTTAAGCAAGTTTATCACTATAATATGCTTTGTTCCCACAAATCAATCAAGAACAGGCTTCCTAGTTATTTCTGTACGTGACCAGCATAATAATAACTATAATTAGAAAATATTTGTAGTTCATTATCATCATCCAGATACACAAAGTTACGAGCCATTAACAAGAAAATGGAACTAAACGCAGAAGTGCCAGAATACCGTGAGATAGGCTGTTCTTGCACTATTTCCAGCACAATCAGGAAGCAGAAAATACTATAAGCCTCAGGATAGAGCCTGTACTCATGAACTTTCCAGACAGTCTGGCAGACCTGAGAGGTTCAGATAATTTAAATAAGATTCAGATAAACATCTAATCTTTGTTTTGCTTATTCAGATTGAACTTCCCAAGCTCTTGAGTTTGAACCATCCCTATTATATAATAACCGTTACAACCATTGACTTTAGTAGAAATGCAGACACACAACCTTCATTCCCAGCCATATGTACAAATCACACAAATGAAAGGGTGGAACCCGGTGAAAGCTTTGCTGGCCATAAACAACTATATGCTGCCTGCAAGGTGCAGCAGCATTTTCACTAATGCCAATGGATTTCGTATTTGAGAATCAAGGGAAAGACGCGTCCCATAATGCCCAGAGATACACTGACCTTTTCCCATTTAAATCCTTTTTCCATCTTTAAAAGGGTAAAATGTAGCCTGCAAGTCACTTTTCAAAGATAAGCATGTGTGAATCTGACAGTATAATTTTGCCCTTAATAAACAGAATTTATGGTGCAAGCTTTTCCAGAAGGCAAGATAAATGAGATAATTGAACTTTATTCCATATTGTAACATGGAAGGCAAAAGTTATACCATTTAAGACACTTAACAGGATCTGTGTGACTTTTTTAAAAATATACTTTTACAATAATAAAATTCAAAGTACATACCTTTCTTCAGTGACCAAAGTATTTTGAAAAGTCCATCTATTACCATTCTCAATGTGACTTTGTAAATGAGTTTATACTGACAATGATATTGAAATATAATTCAAAGTTTAACTTTTTTTTAAAAAAAATGTAATGGCTTTGAGAATTTTCATATCAAGCATAGAATTTTTTTATTATAAACCTTTTATGTCCTATGTGTAAAAAAATCAGTGTAAAGTTCAATGTATTGTACTGTGGCATCACAATTATGATTTTGTCAATATACAAAAAAGCATAAATGTAAGTAAAACATTAATACAGTCAGTTTCTGAGGTATGTGCATTTTCATGTTTGTATATGTAATATAATATGTCATATATATCTGAATAAAAAGGGCAACAACCACTATAAATCCAGGTTAAGATTAAGAAGACTAAGAAATATTCCTGATTTTTCCATACTTTTAGTTTTCTGGTATTTTAAAAGCCTGATGATCTAAGAGCACACACATTTACTTATCTTTCAAAGACATAATCACACTGTCATCCATTTCAGTACCACAAAAGATGGATAGCATAACATGTACTTAAAATGGGTTCATTAATTATCAAAAAGATAAGTGTTTCATCAGGTATATACAGCAGATAATATTTATCTCTTCTCATAGAGTAAAAAGATTAAAGTAATTCTTACACACATACTGGAAAAGAAAAGGGCTGCACCACTGAAAGTTTCATAAAGTGACACTAGATAATATACTCTGCCACTAAAGACAACCTTACACAAACATAACCGCAGATGACTTCTATCATATTCAACTTTGGCAGCTGAACACCAGAGTGAAGCCATATATTCCAACTTTAACTACTTCATAAACTTTCTTTTGTTTCTTTCTAAAAATAAAATATATATAAATTCTCTTTCAGATTTACTGTACTTTCTGCTGTAATATTTGAGAATTAATTACTGGACAGCAATGATTAAACAATGTAAGTCAATAACATGATAAACTGACATACAAAAGGAATGATCAAAGTATTGTGATAATTTCCAGAAAGGAACATTAGACTGATATTAGCATTACTAGTGAAAATATTATCGATAATTCAGGAATATTATTACATCCTTACCAGAAGGAAACACATGATGAAAAATTAAACTCAGGGGTTTTCTGATTTACGTCAACTGAAGTTCTGGCTCAAAACAACAAAAATAAAACCTTTTTAGGGCCAAAGGGAAGGGTCTTTTTAAAAACGTCATTAAAATACTGATTTTTTCCCCTGCTAAAACTTTAATATTCTTTTTTGAAATCCATAATTCATATCCAGTCTTCCTTCTGCACAATGTTTCTTAAAGTTGGGACATTACAGATACATATCAGTAAAGATAAAAAAACTATAATCCCCAAGTGTTCTGACTGTAGTGATGGTCTTGGAAAGAGTGGCTATAGTATCTTGTGAATAGGTTTGGAGAATTTCCAATGCTGTGTGATAACTTAAAGAAACATTTCATGGACAATTTGAGAAAGTATTAAAACTATGTTTTTTTGCTAATTTTGCCTGTCACATGAACCACTTTCTATTAATAGCTAATTGTGAAGTCCATATTGTTTTTTCCATATTTCACACTGCCAAGTTAAGTAGTGGTGAATTCTAATTTTATGTTAATCAAGAGATGCGTATCTTATTCCTCTTTAAAAAATTAAAATAAAAATCTCCATAGCTTGAGTAAAACCACTTGTGTGTAGAAGTAGTACCAAGTATGGCTTGTAAACTTTGAGAATGATCCAAAAGGCTGAAGCCAATGGAGAGACTCCTACTGATTTCAGAGGGCTTTGTATCAGGCCCCTTATTCTTAAGCATTGCATTGGTTTAGTTAATGTAATATTATGCATGATTCTCCCCTAGACATTGCTAATGTAATCTGTTTTCTCTCAATCATTTGAAAGACAGTTGATTTGCATGGCAGTTAAAAATAAATTATTTTTTTGAATATTTGTTGCAATCTAATTATACATACCTGATCTTCAGATTTAACAATAAAGTATTTGAAAAACCTTTCTGTAATGGACTCTTAAGAAAGAGAATTTTTGAAGTTAGAATAGGACTTGGTTATTTTGAATAATGCAGCTTTCTACATCTTTAGTACGCACATAATACTGCAACATATTGGCAGACAGAAAAACTGATTTAGTTGTTAACAAACTATTTAATATATTTAGGTGATAATATATGACTATGGGGACACTAACATGAAAACAATAAAAATTAGCGCTATCAATTTTGTTTGTTGCTCTATTTGAACCGCACTATTTCTCTTGCATACAAGTTCACCTTTCTTCATCATTATCAATTCATTCAAGCAATTCATAAACATTGATAAAGGGGTCTACTGAAATTTAATGGCAAAAATGCCAGGAATAGTCTTGGAAGTATACACAGGTCAGTGATTTTTGGAGACAGCCTTCTTGAAAATGTTGTGCTGACAGTTTGTGTTTCAACAGCTTTCAAAGAATGTTTTAATGGCACATAAAAACTTAAGATTCTTAAACATGTTAAAGAAAGGAACTATAGTTTAGTTCAGGCCTACTCTCCCCAAAGTGAGTTTATCTCAAGTTAGTTAAAATGACAGAGCCATTCTTATTGAACACATAAAGAAATGTAATAAATAAAACACATCAAAAATGCTCAAGGCAATTTAACTCTAAATGCTAATATTTTCCCATCAGAGGGTTAATTAATTAAATGTACAAAGAATAGCAAATACATCAATGTTTAATTCCTGTGAAACTGAAAGGAATATCTAGTATTTAACTGCACATTGTATATGTTCCTTCAAGTATGTGAAGTGCACAGAAAAAAAGAGCTCAAAATGTAAATGTCTCTTATTACCTAAAAATTGGCCATAAAATATCATTAAGATATTAATTGGTCAAGTGTGTATTGATCAGAGTACGTGGTGAATAATTTTTAAAATTAAGATTTTTAGTAATAATTCGGTACTTTCTAAGTACTTCATTTTAAGAACATTTAGCTACACTCAAATGTTAGTGAGATTAATGAGGTTAGATTCCTATCTAATTTAGATGCCCAAAGCTGTTCAAAAATGTTTCAAACAGATATGTTATTTGGTGTGTACAATGCCATCTCTCTCTTTCATATTAATGCACACACCTATGCACACAAACACATATTAAGACAATATTTTCTTTATAACATTAATACTGTGAAGGTTTAACTAATGCACACACACTCATTAAGATATTTTCTTTTTTAAGATGATTACTGTGAAGGTTTAACTAATTGTGCTGGAAATATTTAGGGAAAATACTGATGGCATTCTTATGCATCGAGTGTATTCCTAAATTTCAAAACCATAAAATAATACACAACTAGAACTGGGTTCAACAAACATATGCTGTGTAGAAGTTAGTTCATGGATAGCAAAGAATGAATGACAGCCTGTTTTCTGATCCTTACGTCTTCAGTCTAATTGAAGATTAGAACTGGCACCTACCCTTATGCTAATGAATACCTAATTAGAGACACCTCCTAGTCAATAAACTGCTCTCTTATCATCAGTTAGATTACCTGACAAGCCCTTTCACTCCAGTTCTGGCCCACCAAGAATCTTCATTCTTTTTCTCGTCTTCTTTTCTGTAAAGAGAACTGATCTTGCATAATCCCTGGAATAATGCAGCTTCTCTCATGGAAGAGCTGGTTTCCCTCTTCCCTTTTTTACATCAAGCTAATGGAGCCAGTAGGTATTCTATTGATCTTTTCTCTATGTGGTTTCCTCAAGGATTTGACAGACTTCCTTACAGGTTAAACATCCAGGCTTTCTGAAGCGGCTATAAAGCTTTGTTTTTGATTTTTCTAACTTTTCCTGAAACCCTTGCTCATCCATAATCTTTAAAAGCTCAGTTGATGCCATGCAGAGTAAAGGCTTATTTCTTTGCTGAACTAATCTAGACACTGTCTAGTGTTGAGTACAGTTGTCTGATTCAAATCTTCTGTTACAAAGCAGATGACATCCAGCGAGATGTCATGAGAAGAGACTAACAATGACAATTCACTTATCCCTTAGAAAGAATCAATTCTCCCACAATGCATCTGTCAGAGAACTCTCACTCAGTAAAAGCAATTTTTCTAGCTGTCTGACACTGTAATTGCTCTTAAATTTTCAATGAACGTTTTACAAGAACTCCCCTGAACCATGATGAAAAACTTAACTTTTTCTAAAAATGAGAAGCTGACAGGATGAAAGAGGTCTTTCTCTTTAAAGCCTTCCTTGCTCGAGCAGAAATTCTTTCATATCATCAACAAGCTGTTGAATAGAGGATAGATTACTTTCCATTTATTTCATCAATCAGATTAAAGACTCTCCTTCACAATGCCCTTTAAACAAGAGCTGTTTATGATGTCCTCCCAGGTTCTACTTTAATGTAGTATTAAATCACCCTGGGCAGAGAGGCAGGCAAAGCATATAAATATGATGAATATCTGACAACATTTAAGTATTGCATACGTTCAGGTCATTTCCCTATTTCTTGTCATACTGCAAAAAAATGTGAAAGCTCTTCATCCTCCTAGAACAGCTTTTAATGCTAAGCAAGCAAAAATGACATCTGGATAACAGTGATTTGTCCATCCTTATACCTTAAAAGAAGTTGTACATATTTAGAAAAAAATTACAAATGATTAACTGTCCATGCTCTTTTAACAGATACGTATACATCACATCAGCAAACAGAACTGGGTCTCCATACACTTCCCTTAATTAATTCTGAAAGATTAATTTTACTTATAGGTGCAGACCTGTTCTGTTGTTAGCTTACATCAATATTACACAGAAGCAGTAAATGAACTTCTTTCATTTTGTACCCAGTGGAACTGCTTTATTAGAATGAAGAATATGTACAAGCTACAGCTAATATTTCTTGAGTAGTCAATGAGACTTTTGGTGTTTTTGACTATCAGATTAAAGGCTCTATCACTTTTTGTTTAGATTATTCATCAATTCAATAATATTAAACATGATAACACATACTCATTTTACCCTGGTGACTAGAGAGAATTATAATACACAATGATGCATCCTGCAATCTTTTAAGATCATGCTAAAGTTTAATAAAATGTATAGATTTTCTAAATGCCAATTATTTGTGACAGAAAAAAGAATTCTAATGTGATCGTTGAACATGGAAGTACCTATATAAGCACAATGGACACTAGTAAAACTAACTATGAGACTATTCTTTTGGAACAAATAGAATGATATGTTTTTTTGAATACAAATCCCATAACATTTATAAACTAATTGCCTAAGCAATTACTAACAAATAATATTCGGGGGAGGGGGGGCGGGAGAGGGTGGATTTGTTAAATCATTTAAAAAACATTCTCACAGTTTAAATGACAAATGTCAGTTTTATTATTTCCCAAATGATATCTCTTCTTTTTCCTTCAGAAATGTTATCCCATGCAGTGTCCAGTAAGGATGGGGAGAGCAGTTTCTATTTTAGAAGTGCTCGCACTTATAAGGAGCTCTCCAAACTAAGTCTGCCCGCTGCATGTTACAGGACTGGAGCCCTCTGCATGTTGCAGGTCTGCAGCCTCAGACAGTAAGCTCTTTAAGGCAACAGGGATCTTGTTTTCCTGAATGTATATTTTTGTACAGTTCCTAGCACATTGGGGCCTCACTGGAGGCTTTAAGTAACAACAACAGACATTTTTGTGCTGTCTCCCTCCAAAATTAGACAGAATCTTCTGCCATCCTTAATAAAACCTCCCTAACAGAGATCCAATTTCATATCTCCAGTATCCAAAATCTTTCTCTCACACACATTATTGTACCCCCCCAGTCACCCTCTGTGCCCAAATCAAGCACCAGGTTTCCTCTCACCAATCTCCACATATAAGATTTGCCACTTAGGCTCCTGCCAATAAAAAATGTCCACACATGCACATTAAAGCTCCCATCCTCCAAAGACCTTCCCCTCATTCCCTGTGCTTCTTCCTTAATTCTCCCTCCTTGCCTTTCTCTTCCCATCCCCCCATTTTCTCCGCTCTCCTCTCTACCACCTTTTACCTCTTAGTATTGCCGACTCAGTGTGGGGAAGAGAAACCCACAGTAGGGCAGAGGAAGTAAGTGCTTAAGTACCTGGACCTCTTCCTCCCCCTGTAGGCTGCCATCAGTAGAAATTAAGATGGAGTGGGTCCAGGAGACATTAAACAGATGAACAGCATCCAGGGAGCATAGTTAAGGGGACTGAAGAAAAATGTCTTCATTTTCAGCTCCCCAGTTATGGGCAAGTATCTCTAGGGAGAAAAAAGAGTTGTAGGGGGGTAGGGAAGACAAGGTGTCAGAGGCACATACTCCCTAAGGAGCATAGAGATGGAGTGCTGCACCAGTGCTCAGCCCTTTGTTTACACAGCGGGGAAGAAAGGAGTGGAACTTTTGCTGCTTTACATGCTGAGGGACCAAGTTGTCCCATCAGCCTATGCCGTAGCTCTGATTGGCTTTCCTTCCCCAGGAAGCAGGAGAATGGGAAAGGACGGCCAAGAAAAAGGGATTTCTGGGATCTTAAAACCTGTGATCTAGGGAGAAAACTGGTTTTCAGAAGGTCTGGGGTGATGCTTCTGAAGTAAATAAATTTACTTGTATATTAGTGCTCATCAGTTGAGCAAAGGGGTTCACAGTCTGTCCTATTGTAAGTGATCAGAGGTACATACATGTATCTCGGATGTATACTTCAGAGTGTATATGTGTCAAAATTTCAGTGACCAGGCTTAGTTTCTGAAGGATAACTACTTATACTGTGAACGCTGACTTTTCTTGGCTTCTTCCTGCAGGCTGAGTCCTCCTCAATCCTCAGCTACACGCCAGTCACCCAACAGCAGCATCCACTGAGCACAGGCTCCTGAAAAGCACGATCTGTTTTGAAAAAGGCATCTTCATGTCTCTTATAGCATCATTTATGTAACTAATAACAAAAAAAAACCCAATCCACCCAAATCCAAACCCAAAGCTAAAATATTTAAACACAAAAATATGAAGCCATTTCTAAAATTATCTGTGGCAGGGTCCTCACGCATACTCAGAAATAAGACACTTTTATTTTCTTTTGTTGATGTCCAAGCACATAAACAGAGCTATAGTGACAGCTGTTTACCTTGTTGGTTAAAGAGTTATCATGTCTGTTTTGCATCTACTCTCCTGCCTTTGAAAGAAAGTAGAGCAAAGCAGACAGCCTCTTTCTGTCTTTTGGACAGTATTTGTACCAGACATTGTAGAAGGGAGATGTCACAGACTTAATTCATCCTTTTCAGCCAGGAACTTGTCCACTTTAATACAGAACATACTATTATCTTTTGATGTTCAAAAAAATTTGCAGCTGAACCAAAAAGTCAGAAACCAGAAAGTTATGTCCATTACGTGTATGCCTCCAACCCTGATATCTTAAGAAAGACTGAGTACATTTGTTTCCACTCTGGCACTACCAGAAAATGGTTCCTGTTGCTGTTCCCATGAAACCAATGGAGCTTCCATGAGAGCATAATTCAGGCAGGTACTTAAACAGGTGCCTAAATTCATGTACAAGAGTAGTCTCATTAACTTCAATCAGTGTATTCACGTGCTTCACATTAAGTGTATTCTTAAGCACCTTGATGAATTAGCTTCTTAGACTACTGTATATAAAGCATGTACTGCTGTACTGAGAGATTGGCATGTAGCTGAAGACTGGGGAGGACTTAGCCTTCAAGAAAAAAGCCAAGAAAAGCTAGAATTCACAGTATAGGCAGTTATCCTTCAAAAATTAAGCCTTCTGACTGAAGGTTTGACAAAAGTAGATACACGTGTGCACCCCTGAAGACATACAAATATGAAATACGAAGAAGCTTTGCGATGTCAACATGTAAGTAGGAGGGGATGATGACTGTTATTACTGGTTTTCTTTCACAATATTTCAGATCCAGACATAGTACATAAATTTTTCAGACAGGAAAATCATGATTAAATGTAACTGTTTCTTATTTAGAAAGTGTTGTTATTTGGGATTCAATGTCATTTACTTTTCATGCATACACTCAGAGTCAAATTGGACTTTCAAAACTATCCTTTGAAAATATGAACAAGGAGTTCTGATGCATGCTTGTGTGGTATGTACGATGGACAACCAAACCAATACTCCAAGCTATTTATATGATGGGGTTGGGAAGGAAGCTGTGTAGTCTACCTTCTACCTTCCTTACCCCACTCTATGGAAGACAACACCGGTTCTGAATAATGGAGATTGCTGCATGGAAAAGGGGTGATTTGAACTGCACAGGAATGGTGATCTGTGAGGCATGGTGAGGACCTCTTTTTATTAGGTGAGCCAGAATAAGCATCTGACCTTTGGAACACTTCTCTGAGCTGAACTCCAACCTTCTGGGGACTTCCTCTTCACTAGAATTTTATAACTGAATTATGAAGATTTAACTGAAGCAGAAACACATTCTATCTCTTCTTACTTAGAAGTAGAACTTGATAGTAGGCAATTAGGATAGTTCCATCCTTATGAAGCCATATTTCTACCACAACTAATTGATTTTACATCAGGCATGTTAATTGAATTTATGAGACTTGAATAATATCTCTGTCTGCACCGTGACAACTTATGGTGCATGTGGGGGAAAATGATTTATTTAGATCATCTACTAAATGTGCAGAAATAAAATGGAAACAGCTTACAATATATTTTAAAAATTGTGCAATTTAGCAATACTGAACAAAAAAATCTCCCTAAAAGATTGAAAGAAAATAATTAGTGGAGGCAGAGGCAGAGACAGATGAACAGACAGGTAATATATGTGAGTAAGAAAAAAAAAACACCTAAATTTTGTCAGGCTTGTTCCTGGGATTGTGGTAGAGGTGTAGGAAATGGAGTTGCTGCTAGTTTATGTCTTAGTTCTATTTTAGCCATTTTCCTGTTTTGTCCAGGAAAGATCTATAATTATGGACTGAAGAACAAAAGTAACCTCCATTGACTTCATTCACTGTAACTCTCATTGGCTGAATTCTTATATGAATATCATCTGTTCTTCCTATCCTTGAGGTCAGTTCTGCTGCTTTAGGATAGAAGTAACTAACTTCTATTGAAATTGCAATGGGTCATAGCTGATCAGAAATGAATACAAAACCTTAATGGCATTGTGCACGTGGAAGATACTCTAGATTGTTTCAGAACAATTCTTTATATTTCTCCAAATCCCTCTTACTGGATTACTTTAGCACTGTAGCTTTCACCATCGCATCAATAGGTTGTCATAAACATTTTCTGGAGTTGGTAACAGAGCTGTTCATTCAATGGTTCTGCATTGGAAAATGCCAATTTGTTGAAACCAAACCTTTTTGCAGCATGTAAAAAAACATTTCTCACTGAACTCTAGTTGATAATTTTGCAATTAATATTCCCTGTAAACTGAAATAGAGACTAGACTATGAAAATAAAATGAAAATCTTTTAAAACTTTAAATGAGTTGTTTGAAGTCATCTAAATTCCATTCGTAAAGTTTAGTAAAAATAAATACATTTACTGTAGGCATTGCTGTTCAAGTGAGTCTTCAGAAAGTATCAGAATGAAGAGAGTATCCTGGTAGACTCATAAGGCACTTCACACATAAGAAGTGTGCAAAAATGTGGTAGCTGTGAGAAAACTGGACAAATGGAGAATTGAGGTTGGCATTGCTGGTGGAGCAGATATGCGGAATGACATGAAAAGTGATATGGTAAATAGGTACATTATTCAACTTGTGCCTTGAATGCAAGGATAAAAATCTTGGAAGTAATGCTTCAGAAAAGAGAGAACTGGAATGTGGTCAGATCAATGGTTCATAAATATAAACCTACTGGCTGTGTTTTGTATGGGCTAGGAGGGAGGGAGAGTAGAGAAGAAGGAAGTGTGCATTGGGATGATCGGAAAGGGGAATGTTCTACTTAACAAGGGGGGAGTTTGTAAGGGTCCAGAAAAGAGTCTTTATTTTTCTGTCTGTGTATGCACGTAAGATTTTTAGAAAGAAAGAAGTGGCATAATTTCAGCACATCCTGGATGTGGATGGTGAGGAAGAGGAAGGAGTTGAAGATAACACTCAGGTTTTGGGCCAGCATGACAGAGAAAGTAGTAGTGTGTTCAACAGTGACAAAAGATGGGAAGAAATGGGAGAGTTTGGGAAAAAAGATAATGAACTTAGTTTTGGCCATATTGAATATAAATGGGTGATGTGATATGGGGTGAAAGTAACTATTGGCACTTACCACTATGGGGCCAGGCTGGGGCCTGTGTTACTCCTGGCTACGCTACTATTTTTAGCTAGCTTCAGCACATCTAGCAGAAGTCTGTCTACTCATGCTGGGAAGCATGCTCTCAGCTGCCATGTAAACACCTATGTCAAGGGCCAGCAACCTACAGCATGTGTGCCAAAGGTGGCACGCAAGCCGATTTTTAATGGCATGCTGCTGGTCCCGGCTGCCGGCCCCACTCAGCCCCCTTTTGGCCTGACTGAGTGGGACCCCAGGCTGGCAGTGGGCTGAGTGGTGCCGGCGGCCAGGACCTTAGACCAGCAGCAGACTGAGCCATTCGCTGTCGGTCCCGCTCAGCCCGCCCCCGGCCTGCTCAGCCCACTGCCGGCTGAGTGAATAGAACTCCAGACCGGCAGCGGGTTGAGTGCGGCCGGCTGCTGGGACCCCAGACCAGCAGTGGGCTGAGCAGGGCTGGCAGCCAGAACCCAAGACAAGGATTCCAGACAAGGATCACAATAAATTAATAGGTTTAAGATTAGCAGCCATGTTAGTCTGTATCCGTAAATAAGACGAGGAAGACTTTGTAGCACCTTAGAGACTAACCAGTTTATTTCA
>ML677342.1:23136880-23257026 GCA_007922305.1 Dermatemys mawii | reverse complement strand
AATGCATCCGACGAAGTGGGTATTAACCCACGAAAGCTTATGCTCTAAAATTTTAGTTAGTCTTTAAGGTGCCACAGGACTCTTTGTCACTTCATCAGATGAATGTTGTGGAAATCTCCAGAGGCAGGTATAAATATGCAGGCAAGAGAGCAAGGTAAATTCAGTCAGGGAGGGTGAGGCCCACTTCCATCAGCTGATTTGGAGGTATGAACACCCAGAGAGGGGAAACTGCTTTTGTAATTGGTGAGGCATTCACAGTCTTTGTTAAGTCCAGACCTGACAGTGTCAAATTTGCACTTTGGAAAGGTGGCCGACCCCTGACCTACATTGTGAGCTAGGGTGTTTCCCAGCTTGCGTACACAGACTTGTGCTAGCTCTTTTCGAGATGGTGAAAGGATAAATAATAATCTGGTTATTGTAGTACAGGCAGTTGGAGTGGGTGAATAACTTAGGGTTTGATTACACTGGCACTTTATAGCCCTATACAGCCCCCAGGAGCACTATAACTCCCTACCCGTCCAGACTGGCTAGGCATGTAGAGCACTATAAGACCACATTTATACCGGTCCTGGTAATCCTCCTTGCCAGAAGATTAACAGCTGTAGCGTACTGGGTGCTCCATTTTAGCTCCAGCGTAAATGGGTATTAACAATACATTGCTTTGAGTGATCTCTGGAGATGCCCCTAAGCCATTTAAGCCAATTAAGCCTCTGTTCTCTTTGTTTTGAACTTGGCTGGAGGAATGCGGAAGTACATTTTCAGAGCTTAGCTGTAACTCGGCAAATCAGCAATGCAAATGTTTATTGAGTGAGCCAGCATGAAAGAGAAGAGTAGCAGGCTCTGCATTTTAAAGACAGTGTTCTGACACACTCTCACCATGCCAAAATTCCACTTGCTGTCTCCGTCCGCATACACACAACATGCTCCCCCTGCCCCTCCTCGTTTGAAAAGCACGTTGCACTCAGCTGAATTCTGGGATAGCTGCCCATACTGCACCACTCTCCATGCCGTTGGAAGTGCTGCAAAAGTGGCCACGCTATACCGCTGGAGGGTCTACGTGTGGACATGCTATAGCGTTATCCCTATAACTGTATATGACGGCAGGCATAACCAAAACCACTATAAAGTTGTAAGTGTAATTAAGCCATTAGCCATGCTGAGTATGTACCCACTGGCTCCAGATGATTTTGTGCTCGGCACAGCTAAGCTCGACACCTACTGATGTTCCCTGTGGTGCTGCAGTGCCACTACTGTTTATACTCATGCTAGCTTGATGAGAGCTACTGCATTTATACATGAGCTGGGAATCACATTCCAGCTTGTATTGCAGATACAGCCTATGTGGATGAAGACAAGAAGAGGAAGGGGCTAAGAACACAGCTCTTTGTGATCCCTCCCCTCCAAACTGGGAAAGGGGAAAAGGACACTGTGGCCAGAAGCAGGCAGAAAGCCAGACGACAGTGTCACAAAAAGCAAGGGAGGACTTGAATAGGTGGGTGTAGGGAGGCTGAGTGGCCTCCCTCTGAGCCAGAGGGAACAGAACCCCTCTTGCAGCCGGAGCGGGCGGGCCTTGACCAAGCTGGCCCCGCCCCCAGGAAGTGGAAGGGTGGGACAGGAAGTACAAAGGGCAGGGCCCGCAGCTCATTCAGGGCTGCACCGGGGAAGGAGGCAGACGCAGGCCACGGGCTGCTCCCTCCCTACCCTGCTGCCAAGCCAGGGAGCCCTGATCTAGGGGACAGCCTGCGGTTTCCAGACCTGCCGGCTGCCGAGTACCCCGAGGAGCTCCCAGACACCTGCAGGGACCCGTGGCCAACGGAGGCGGACGCTGCAGGAGAACCCCAAAGGCTAGCAGCTGAAGACCCCGAGGTACTGCCGGAGCCCGACAGTGACCCGTGGGCAGCCGAGGCGGCCGCTGACGGGGATCCAGAACCTCCTGCTTCCGAGGATCCTGACTCCTGCTGGTGCCCGCTCGACTGTGAGTTACACCCCAAACTCTAGTGTGCGCTCCCCTGCCTGAGGGGCACGCTACTAACTCTGTGGGCGCTCCCCTGCCCAAGGGGCGCGCTATTAACTCTGTGGGCGCTCCCCTGCCTGAGGGGGCGCATTACTAACTCCAGACACTCCACCCCCCGCCGCTAATTCCCCTGTGACCGGGAGGTGGGGCCGACGTGCGGAAGCGAGTCAGTAGCTCCTCACTGCCCCCTGTGGCCCGGGGGCCATTACGGACTCACGTACAGTGGGTTATGATCAAAGAGTCAAAAACAGTGGCGAGGTCAAGGAGGGTGAGTGAGGATAGAAACTAGGTCCCAAGACTGAGAATGGGTCAAGGAGAGATTGTTCACCATCTTTGTAAATACAGATTGAGTGGGTGGAAGATGTATTGGAGGGGGTCCAGGATGGAGTCAGAGGAGAGGAACTGAAGGCAGACACTGTAAATGGCTCATTTAATGAGGTTAAAGGTAGTGGCAGAAGAGGCAGGTGTGAATGAAGGTTGATTTTTTGAGAATGGTGAGACCAGAGCCTGCATATAGTTCTATTTTGAAGGGAATGAACCAGAAGAATGGTTGGTTAAGGAGGAAGGAGCAGAAAGGGATGACTGTAAGGTAGTTCTGCAAGAAGGAGATAACGGGATCAGGAAAGTACTGTACTGCCTGCTCCTAGCATTCAAAAATTATGAATCAGGCCTCAAGATTGGTAACATTGACTGTGGATGTAGGGTTACAAAAGAGCAAATAGGAGACTCTGGTGTTAATTACAAGGGATAAGGAGGAAAAGGAGCCAGAGAGTGGCTTCCACGTGCTGTTGGGGTATCCTCTCACACTGAGGTTAGCTCTCCGAGGGAGGGAACTCCAGTCATTAGGAAAAGACAATTGTTAATAATGGGAGATTCAATCATTAGAAACATAGATAGCTGGGTTTGTGATGACCGGGAGAACCGTATGGTGATTTGCCTGCTTGGTGCAAAGATTGTGGATCTCTCGAGGCACCTAGATAGACTTATGAGTAGTGCTGGGGAGGAGCGAGTGGTCGTGGTACATGTAGGTACCAATGACATAGGGAAGGGTAGGAGAGATGTCCTGGAAGCCAAATTTAGGCTGCTAGGAAACAGATTGAAATATAGGACCTCTATGGTGGCATTCTCAGAAATACTTCCAGTTCCACACACAGGGCCAGCTAAGCAGGCAGAGCTTCAGAGTCTCAATGCATGGATGAGACGATGGTGTAGAGAGGAGGGGTTTAGATTTATTAGGAACTGGGGAAACTTTTGGGATGGGAGGAGCCTATACAGGAAAGATGGGCTCCACCTAAACCAAAGTGGAACCAGACTGCTGGCACTTAACATTAAAAAGGTTGCAGAGCAGTTTTTAAACTAAGAGATGGGGAAAAGCTAATTGCTGCAGAGGAGCATGTGGATAGGAGAGAGACTTCTCTTACAGGAGGGTCTACTGATAGAGATTCTCTAGGTTTTAGTCAGGAGGAAAGGATGGTAAAGACTAAAGGAGAGGCCAGATCAGATGACAAACTTCCACATAAAGAATCTGACACATCAGAAAAGGGCAGACAAATAAACAGTGACCAGTTTTTAAAGTGCTTGTACACAAATG
Organism: Dermatemys mawii; assembly: GCA_007922305.1. Lineage (NCBI taxonomy): Eukaryota > Metazoa > Chordata > Testudines > Dermatemydidae > Dermatemys > Dermatemys mawii. The sequence goes on along the minus strand of ML677342.1, from coordinate 23,253,421 downwards.
CTAGAAGTCTAAATAATAAGATGGGTGAACTAGAGTGCCTCCTGTTAAAGGAGGATATTGACATAATAGGCATCACAGAAATATGGTGGAGTGAGGACAATCAATGGGACACAATCATTCCGGGGTATAAAATATATCAGAACAACAGAACAGATCGTGGAGGTGGGGGAGTGGCACTATATGTGAAAGAAAATGTAGAATCAAATTAATTAAAAATCTTATATGAATCCACATGTTCCATAGAATCTCGATGGATAGTAATTCCATGCTCTAATAAGAATATAACAATAGGGATCTATTATTGACCACCTGATCAGGACAGTGATAGTGATGATGAAATGCTAAGGGAGATTAGAGAGGCTGTCAAAATAAATAACTCAATAATAATGAGGGATTTCAATTATCCCCATATTGACTGGGTACATGTCGCCTCAGGACGAAATGCAGAGACAAAATTCCTCAATACTTTAAATGACTGCTTCTTGGAGCAGATGGTACAGGAACCCACAAGGGGAGAGGCAACTCTTGATTTAGGCCTGAGTGAAGCACAAGAACTGGTCCAAGAGGTAACTATAACAGGACCGCTTGGAAATAGTGATCATAATATAATAACATTTAACATTCCTGTGGTGGGAGCAACACCTCAGCAGCCCAACACTGTAGCATTTAATTTCAGAAAGGGGAACTATGCAAAAATGAGGGGGTTAGTTAAACAGAAATTAATAGGTAAAGTGACTAAAGTGAAATCCCTGCAAGCTGCATGGACACTTTTCAAAGACACCATAACAGAGGCCCAACTTAAATGTATACCCCAAATTAAAAAACAAAGTCAAAGAACTAAAAAAGAGCCACCGTGGCTTAAAAACCATGTAAAAGAAGCAGTGAGAGATAAAAAGACATCTTTTAAAAAGTGGAAGTCTAGTTACCTCAGTAGGATTTGAGAGGAGCATAAACACTGCCAAATTAAGTGTAAAAATGTAATAAGAAAAGCCAAAATGGAGTTCGAAGAACTGCTAGCCAGAAACTCAAAAGGTAATAAAATATGTCAGAAGCATTAAATACGCCTGCTAAACAACCAGTGGGGCCCCTGGATGATAGAGATACAAAAGGAGCACTTAAAGAGGATAAAGTCATTGCAGAAAAACTAAATGAATTCTTTGCTTCGGTCTTCACGGCTGAGGACATTAGGGAGATTCCCAAACCTGAGCCGTCTTTTGTAGATGACAAATCTGAGGAATTGTCACATATTGGAGTGTCACTAGAGGAGGTTTTGGAACTAATCAATAAACTTAACTGTAACAAGTCACTGGGACCAGATGGCATTCACCCAAGAGTTCTGAAAGAACTTAAATGTGAAATTGAGGAACTATTAACTATGGTTTGTAACCTGTCCTTTAAATCGGCTTCTGTACCCAATTACTGGAAGATAGCTAATGTAACGCCAATATTTAAAAAGGGCTCTAGAGGTGATCCCGGCAATGACAGACCGGTAAATCTAATGTCCGTACTAGGCAAATTAGTTGAAATAATAGTAAAGAATAAAATTGTCAGGCACATAGAAGAACATAAATTGTTGGGCAAAAGTCAACATGTTTTCTGTAAAGGGAAATCATGTCTTACTAATCTATTAGAATTCTTTGAAGGGGTCAACTAATGTGAACAAGGGGGATCCAGTGGACATAGTGTACTGAGATTTCCAGAAAGCCTTTGACAAGGTCCCTCACCAAAGGCTCTTACGTAAATTAAGTTGCCATGGGATAAGAGGAAAGATCCTTTCATGGATTGAGAACTGGTTAAAAGACAGGGAACAAAGGGTAGGTATAAATGGTAAATTTTCAGAATGGAGAGGGGTAACTAGTGGTGTTCCCAAAGGGTCAGTCCTAGGACCAATCCTATTCAACTTATTCATCAGTGGTTTGGAGGAAGGGGTAAACAGTGAGGTGGCAAAGTTTGCAGATGATACTAAACTGCTTAAAATAGTTAAGACCCAAGCAGACTGTGAAGAACTTCAAAAAGATCTCATGAAAGTAAATGATTGGGCAACAAAATGGCAAATGAAATTTAATGTGGATAAATGTAAAGTAATGCACATTGGAAAAAATAACACCAACTATACATACAATATGATGGGGACTAATTTAGCTACAACTAATCAGGAAAAAGATCCTGGAGTCATTGTGGATAGTTCTCTGAAGATGTCCATGCAGTGTGCAACGGCAGTCAAAAAAGCAAACAGGATGTTAGGAATCATTTAAAAAGATAGAGAATAAGACGGAGAATCTTATTTCCCTTATACAAATCCATGGTGGGCCCGCATCTTGAATACTGTGTACAAATATGGTCTCCTCATCTCAAAAAGGATATACTGGCATTAGAAAAGGTTCAGAGAAGGGCAACTAAAATGATTAGGGGTTTGGAATGCATCCCACATGAGGAGAGATTAAAGAGGCTAGGACTTTTTAGCTTGGAAAAGAGGAGACTAAGGGGGATATGATAGAGATATATAAAATTATGAGTGGTGTGGAGAAAGTGAATAAGGAAAAGTTATTTACTTGTTCCCATAATAGAAGAACTAGGGGCCACCCAATGAAATTAGTGGGCAGCATGTTTAAAACAAATAAAAGGAAGTTGTTCTTTACACAATGCATGGTCAACCTGTGGAACTCCCTGCCTGAGGAGGCTGTGAAGGCTAGGACTATAACAGGGTTTAAAAGAGAACTGGATAAATTCATGGAGGTTAAGTCCATTAATGGCTATTAGCCAGGCTGGGTAAGGAATGGTGTCCCTAGCCTCTGTTTGTCAGAGATGGGGGAGCGGATGACAGGAGAGAGATCACTTGATCATTACCTGTTAGATTCACTCACTCCGGGGCACCTGGGATTGGCCACTGTCGGTAGACAGGACACTGGGCTAGATGGACCTTTGGTCTGACCCAGTACAGCCTTTCTTATGTTCTTATGTTCTTTATCATGTACCACATTTGTACACACTATTTTAGAAATGTTTAAGAGATTATAACTATTGTACTTTTTCTTATATGCCTCCAGCTGTAAAGCCCAGATGCCTTAATAGCATGTGACTAACAGCAGAATGCTTAGAGAAGAAAATGATAATAACTTACCACATTTTGGAATATCTAAAAATTCCCGTAAGTAGCATTTCCATATGCCCGTATTACAATTTAAAATCTGGGACTGCACTGCATAAAAACAATTGCTGTGTTCAGTTGGGAAGCTAGGAGTTTCCCATTTCCTGTGGCTCTCATGGTCAGTAAGTTTTTATGCCAGTCAGTGGTTCTGGGGAAAACATTTGCCAGTTTGAGCTTTCACATAGGGAAACTGCTGGGGAGAAATTATTCATATTTGGGTGGTATGAAGAACATATTTGTCTTACCTTTTTTTTAAAAAAATCTGAGCTGATTTGAACAGCTTAGAGATTTGCAATGTGGATTAGAGGGCAGAGTGCAGGTGAAGTGCTCAAAGGTACATGAGAGAAGCAATTTCTCACATGGATATGTCATTACATGTTTGGAATATTTCATTTCCACCATGCATCTCCAGTTTAGATTAATACTTCAGTCATTCGGTCATTCAAATATTGTTGCTTCTTACATTCTTTTGAAATCCAAAGGCAGTTTTTAATAACCCTCAAATGCCTTCAATTTGAGTATCTTTCTAACCCCAGATACAACATAAAGAAAAGAAATGGCACCAAGACAAAACAGCAAGAGTGAGAGTGAATCAGATCAGGCTTCCCTCAGATGGTTTGTGAAGAAAGCTTAGGAAGATATGCAATTGTGTTAAGGATATCAGTTTTTCATATCACAATGGATGTTTTTATTTACTGTTTAGAAGGTAGAGATTTCAGCATCAAGCTTTTAGCATGGCACTCATACCAACCTTCATTTTATAAATTCCACAGAATAAGATCAGATCTGGTCACCACTTTTGAGTAGTCTGGGTATAATTTTGCATGATCAAGGAGGTGCTCTCTATATATGAGACACATGGATGTGTCCTTAATATCTGAAGGATACCTTTTTGGTATAGTCAGCAGAAGGGGATCTACTGATACAGGCAAGGACATCCAGAGGTTAGAGTCAATGGAATAATTATGGGAAGTAGTGAGTCAAAGATGGGAAAAAGAGCCAATTTTTTTTTTATTCTATGAAAAAAAATCAAAGCATTTTCATTCACAATTATAAATGGTATATATGATGAAAACTGTGCAAGAGACCATCCTCCTTAGGCAACCTCCTGTTTCAAGAGACTGTTTCTTAAGTGCTTACAAATGTACTGAATACGCTTTTGCTCCACCTTTATTAGAAGGCGATGTACTGAATTAAGCAAAAGATTGCTATAGGTCTCTTAAATAGCAGCTTAAGACAGGGTTCACTATATTTCTCTTTGTCTTTCTTGAGTTTGTTTGGATGTGTATATAGAGGATTCTTTTTTGGAAGAAAGTATGTTCTAGGAATAAGCTTTGGGGAAAAAAGAAAAAAAAAGCATGCGTCTTTACAAAGATTTTGGAGTTGGCACGTTGCCCTAATTTGTGCTAAAATACAGAATTCCACATGAGGCACTTTTTGAAGTCATAAACTCTGGCAATATTTTTCCTACCTTTCAACCATTAGTGGTAGACATTTTTAGGTAGAAATAGAGCTAAGAAAACGTAAGCTCAAACAGCTCTACCACCTACCTTCAGGTAGATTCATATGTTTCTGTTTAATATAGTTCAATTGCCAGTCTCATTTATTACCCACCAAGATGTGAAACTACAAGGTGAGGTTAAAGTATCACCAAGGGTATCTTCATCACTTCCATATCATTGCCTTAAAAAGCACTGACCAGAAGAAGTAGATGACCTCATTTCAAAATTATTACAGTACAGAGAACTCAGTTTCAACATTATAATTCATTTTCTTACAAAATATTTCAAATTTATTATCACTTTCCTGACATATAATGGCTAATCGTTAAGGATAGCCACTTTAACATAATATGAATACACATTTCTCCATAGGTAATACAACAGTGCCTGCATTAGCATTATTGACTAAGGTACATTTAACTTCTTCACTAATACTTAATGGAAGGTTAATGTATAAGTCAGAAGATTAAATGGCTTTTACTTAAAACAAGTATATTGATTAAAATAACTTAGTGAGGTTTTAAAAGATGATGATATAAAAGTAGTCACACTTTTAAATATTTTATTTAATATTATGAGCAAAATGTGGGCTAGAGAAGATCAAGATTACTGGAAGTTATTGTACTAATTGTACTTTGAGCTAATTATTGCTCCTAGTTAACAAATGGATATTTTATATTGAAAGGTAGCAAATCATGCCTGCTAAATTTAATGCTCACAAAGTTAACTCTATTCCATCAACCTAGGAATTACCCTAGCTTTACAAGTAATGTCCTTCATGTACAACCTTCTACTATCATATACCTGGCATCATGAAGGGATAGAGTAACCTTCCAAGTACAGAACAACTATTCAGTGCCAATGAAGTATAGTTCTATATCCTTTTAATGTTTTGTTATTACTATTTAAATGTGTTAGTTTTGAGGGAGAGCATTAAGTTTAAAACAATTTAACTACAGTTACATTTGTACTGTAACTATTTTCTTTCTTTGTTTAAACTCTATATTCCACCAGTATACAATACTTAAGAACCTTTTTATCATGTGAAATAAGATGCCTGGGGTCATTCACCTATTTACTTCAGTCTCAGCCCAATAAGGGCTGACCTGAGAATTTTTGCTCTTAGGTGGCACCTGGTTACACATGGGGGGGTTTGCTCAGTTCTCATCTGAGCCTTTTCATTGGCATGGAATTCTTTGTATCAAAAGAAAATGATACAAAGTTTGTGTGTGTAGGTAAAATACATAGCAATAAATCACATTTGAAGAAAAATCTTTATGTATTAAGGGCAGTATATTAAGTCTCATGATGTAGTTGGTGAATACTATGTGCTGGTGAAATACAGAACTTTATTCACCAAGAGGCTCAGGAGAGAGAGCTTGATACAGAGTGATTTTGAAGGTGCAGATTTGGAGAACCAGAGCAGTGAAAAAGACAGGGGAACACTGAGGATGGGCGGGACACAAGGTTAACAGATATTGTTGTTTCATTCATCCTCAGTGAGTAGTTACAGGCCACCTGTATATTTATGTCTTCCAAAAAAATCCTATCAACCAATCATGTGTTTGATTTAACTACAGTTATTAAAATTGGATGAGGATAAAAACAACAAATATATATAGGAACACAACATTAAACCCCCCCAATAAAGCCAGTGTTTCAAAACTTTTTCCTGACTCCCAGGGGCAGGAAGATTGTAGAACATTATCTGTGGTATTTGATGTTGGTGCTAGTGTTGAGATATAGAGGATATGTACTCTTAGGTGTCTTCAACTGTAATTTTTTCTTGCTTTTGAAATGCTTGTGCTATATGGTAGTTTAAGATCTCTGTGTAGTTACTAGACCTTGCAGAACTTTCAGTGTGGTGGAGTTCAAAAGATCATGCTCTGGGAACCTTTCCAGACCTGAAGAAGATTTCTCTGTAAGGTCAAAAGCTTGTCTCTATCACCAACAGAACTTGATCCAATAAAAGATATTACTGTAACAGTTTCGGTCACAGAGATCCCCTTGGTACTGTCACCCGATGTGCTGAAATTACCTCTGAGTCAGTTTTCCCTGCCAGCTTGGGACTCCAGAACCCTGCCTTGTTGAGCCAGACACGCTAGCCTGCTGCAACACAGACGCAGGTCTGGACCACACCACCAAAGCTGCAGACTTAAACTAAGAACAGCTCAGCAGGTTACCTTTCTCCAGCACCCAGATATCGAGCTCCCAGTGAGATCCAAAGCCCAAATAAATCCATTTTACTCCGTATAAAGCTTATGCAGTGATAGAGAGAGATGCACAGCTGTTTGCTCCACCAGGTATTAATCACTTACTCTGAGTTTATTAATAAACAAAAGTGATTTTAGTAATTATAAAAAGTAGGATTTCAGTGGTTTCAAGTAATAAGAGACAGAACAAAGTAAGTCACCAAGCAAAATAAAACAAAATATGCAAGTCTAAGTCTAGTATATGAAGAAACTGATTACAGGTAATATCCACCCTCAAAGATGTTCCAATAAGTTTCTTTCACAGACTAGACTCTTCCCTAGTATGGGCCCAATTCCATTTCCTTTTCATGTGATCTAGATAGGAATATTTGTAGGTGCTCTGACTGTCCAACTGCTCCTTGAATGGCTTATTGAGCTATTTTAAAGAGAGATTTGTTGCTTCTTAGTTATTTACTTCTATTTTCTCTGTGTTTTTATCAAAGAAAGATTTAAAAGAAAGCTAAAAATCTCAGACATTTTGGAGTCATCTACTTCAGTCCCTTCCTCTTATATTTATGAGTCTGCTTCTGTATTTATTTTTCCTCAAAAATATATGCAAAAGCCCCCCTCATCCTCCAGCCTTATCTCTTCCCTGCAAGCCTTAACTGAGTCAGTCTATTCTTTACTGGTTTCCTCTCACCTTCTTCATTTTCAGTATAATATTTCTTTAAATTTCTCTAATCACAGATCTTTCTAGTCCTCCCCAAAGACACAATGGCTATTTCTTGAATTCCTATTTTTCAGAGAAATTGTAGTCTGTGTCACTTAAATTACAGTGTGTTTTAAAATTTTCCAGCCTTTTTGCACACCAAGGATTTTAATACTTCCATCCTATTCCAGTGAATTTACTAGAATTCTTAAGTCATACAAATTTGCTTTCCTCAGATCTCATTTCATTGTATTCTCTTTGCTCTTTCCTTACTATGCTGAATTTAAATAGCTCTTGATTATTAGCACTTGGTTCCTATTATTGTCACATTCTCAATCACTTCCTCCTTATCAGCATGAAGAAGATCTAAAATAGTTTCTACTCTGGTTGGATTAGCTACTTGCTGGAAGATAAACTTGTCCTCTCTGCTTCCCAGGAATTTCTTTGAGGATGCATGTTTAGATATTTGTGTCACCCAAAGCATTGTAACATAGTTACCCCCTTAGTCTAATATTCTGTGGTTTTGAACACCTTAAGAAATGGTGCAGGATTTCTCATTATCATGCCCTTCTGGTTGTAGATGCTCACTGTAATTTCAGCTTTCTTCTTCATTCCTTGTAGTCTTGCCCAAAGTGTCATACCTACCATCTTCTTCATTGTCAAATTGCATCTCACAGGCATAATAAATATCTGACATCTAAAATCAGCCTTCCATGTCCTCTTCCTTTTCTGTCTCTCCTGTCCATCTCTGTACCAGTTATTCCATTTATTAGAATTACCCCACAGTGATTCAGTTACGTCCATTAAGTCATTTTAACATCACTGCTTGTTCTTGCTTTTTTTTGTCATTACCCATGTCCTTTTGCCCTTTTCTTATTCTTCATCTTATGTTGCAAAAGAACTCTATCCTTTGCCCTATTTTAATTAGATTATTTGATTTAAGAGCTCTCCATCTCCCCTCTTCTACTTGTTTAAAATTGATTGAGAATGCTCTGCTAGTTTTGAACCCAGGAGTTTGGACCCCATTTGCTTAAATGGAATTATGTACTCCAAACTGACACCACAAGGTATTCAGATGCTCCATACGTCCCAAAATCTCCTTCATATGCCATGGACACAGCAGCTAGTTATTCTAAAGAAGAATTCTAAAGGTTATTCTTTTCTTTATTCAGACATGGGATGAGGAAAGTCACTACAGTCACCTGGGACAATTTGTCCTCAACCCTTCCTGCTCTCCACTTTGATTTTGATGAAATAATGTCAGCCGTTACAATGTGAGAGTCACTTAGTGGGAATTCTACAGCATGCCTCAAGGATCATCTTCAGCCTTCTTGTCACATTCTTTCTTATGTTCCTGAGAAGACAGCACATCATCCTTTCCTTTATTTGTGTTACAGGTGGTTTTCCTCCTGTGTGTTTTATCTCTTTCACCCACAGATCACCAGCTGCTCTGTCTTTCTAGATTTGTAAGCACTTTCCAGAGGAGTTGTACATTCCTGTGTATTTGTATGGAGCCTAGCATATTTTGAGTGTTCGCGTAATATAAGTCAGTTAATCACCACAGAGTCACCAGCCAAAACAGCTTTCTTGTGTTCTTTCTGATAACTCCCATTTTCTGGAGTTATAGTCTATTCCCAGTCACTGGTCAGTGTGCTATTTAAGTCTGTCTCTCCTTCGTGTCAACAACAAAATACTTATTATCCTTGTCTAAATTAAATGTCTCCCTGTACATTTCCCCTCTGTTTGTCATACTTCTTGTCTTAATTTCCACATTCTTCCATCTTCTTTTATCTTTGTCCACATTTATCCCATCTGTTATCTGGACCTGCCATGTCTCTGAAGGCAACACAGACTGAGACAGTACATTCACCAGGGACTGCTTTGGCTTTACTATTTTCCATCAGCAATTTCAACTATAGCTGTAGTTTGACTTCTATATGGGGGGAGGAGGGGAGCTCCAGCAAGGCCAATGGAGCTGCATGTGGCGGGTGGGGTGGGGTAGAGTGGGGGGCAAACTCCACACTTGCAGTTTGGGGCAGGGCAACATTCCCCTTAGCTCCTAAATTACACCCATGATTTCAAATCTTGTTCCAGCCCCTCCATCTTCTTCAGTAAGGAAATCTGCATGCCCTTTATTCGTGGGCTCCCCGATTTTAGTTCATAAATCTGAACAGCACACTTCTTCCATATTGGATTTTTCAGGTCCTTATTATCTATGCTAATCTCAGTTGATGCTCCTTGTCTTGTTGGAACCTGTTAGTCCCAAACCACTCTGTTACCCCTCCCTCTGTGAAATCCCTCTGGATCTTCGTGTGTGTTGCTCTGTGCCTCTTCACTGCTCAAGGATTTACTTAGTTCATTCATACATTTCGTTTAATTAGTCCTGCTCCTTTTGAGAAGGAGGTTCTTGCACCTTTGGTAATTCTATCATTTTTATACTAGCTAGAAGTAAAAATATTTAAACAAAAAGCAATTGCATTTATATAAAAATAAAATATTCAAATCTCATCAAGAGTCACATTCAACTGATAAAAAAAAAGCAAGGAAACTCCAGGCTACAACTGACACTCCATTCTCATCTCATTCAACCCCATTAAGTGAGAACTTTGTTGTTATTCAAAGATAGTTTATTTTCAGTTCATCCAGTTCTTTACTGTCCACTTCCCATACCATTCTACTGTGTCTGGGCAACAGGAGTAAAGGATGCACAATATAATATAACCAATAATTGCATTATAATGCCAGCAAGTTGAGGGCTCAGTTCATTTTTATCCTTACATTCTGATGTTAGTAGACAAAAAGAGTTCAGGAAATAAAGCTGATGCATTTTTATCAACTTAACTAGCATAAGCTTTACACAAATAATTGAAAACATACATTTAATATATTTCAAAGTGATAGTAAATACAGTTTTTAAAACATGATTTTGAAATCTATGTTATGTATGAACACTTATGGTTTAACAAAATTATAGGTGCAAGGATGAATGGAAATTAATACTTCATTCTTTGAAGCAGAAGAGACCTAAGAGATAACATGAAAGGATACCATATGAGTATACATACACTGAATATCCACTTAATTTGCAAGAGTTCAAAGGACATTCAATCCCAACAGAGTGACATCAAAAATGATTGTAAAAATATCTTGTCGAGCAGCATTGTTGTGCTGTCTAGCTTTTTAATCGTAGCATAATGTTAATGCTATTAGAGTTTCTACAAAGACACACAAAGGTCAAGGATGCAAGAGGGGGAAAAAGAAAAGAGAAAGATTATATGTGCTAATTACATTTTCTGAAGCTTAGCATGATGGTGTGACTATCCCTGGTAACATATATTTTCAGGCTCTGTTCAGAAGGTGTTATTTTAAAAAATTCCTTCAACATTAACGAGTTCTAGAGTATGGCCTGAAGGGTCCTGTGGAAACACAGGGAAAATCAGTTTTGATGTTTTAATGGCAAGCCTGGAAAAACTTGCAATTTCAACTTATCTAGAATTAGATTTCTCTCCTCAGACAAAGATCCAAATACAGAGCACACAGAAAAAGAAAATGAATATTTACAGTGAGCCTCACTCAGCTGTACTGATAAAATACTGATGTATTGTCATTCATTGCAATGGTGGAACTCCTGATTTACACCCATGTGTGACAATTGAGCCCAGTATTTCTTTTCTGATAGGTCCTATGACTTCATATAATACAGCAATCACAGATACAAAATCCACTGTTTTGCTACAGTGGTAGACTGCAATTTACATATTGCCATTTAGTAAGTTTCACAAACCTTTCTGTATCTTTATTTTAACTGTGCAATATCCCACTGAAAATCATTCAACTTTTCTACACTTTCAGCGTGCGTGCAGCTTCTGTGCTGGCAAAGTCGAAGTGGAGGATGAAAGAAAATAAATCTCAGTATTGGCTAGGTTTTACATTGCTATTCATATTTGTACAGTCTACTAAAACATTACAACTTTTCAATTAAATATTGTCTGCAACCTATAGTTAGCACAGTCTATTTAAATTTCAATTGGAGAAAAGGACATCTTTTTGTCATCTGTGATCAAAATTTGAAGCTCAGTAATTTTCTTGCTGCTTAGAGAAACAAAGCACCCGGTCTCACAGAGAAAGCCCATTCTGCAAGATATAAACATTTGCTATTCGGAAAACCTCAATCAGGATTTCAATATTTAAAACTAAAGGAAGAAAATTACTAATAATGATTGGTTTCAACTAATGAAATGTTTTTATGCAAATACATGAACCCTAAATATGACCTGGAAACAAAAGACTGCTTAACAGTTACTATTAAGCAATACATTAGGAGATCAATTAAACAGAACTTCTTTTTAATGATCAAGCTGTACAAGCGTTGCTATGGAAACCTGGAAAGAGAGAGAGCCAGAATGCAAATAGCAAAAGAAACAAAAAAATATTTGTAAACATGCACCTTGGAATGTGTATAATCAGCTAAGTAATAAAAGGTTGATTCAATACTCTCTCCTCCCCACCCCACCCCCCGGCATATTAGGAGGAAGGGCACTTTTCAGTGTGAAGGTGCCACTTTAGTCAATATTTGGATGGCATGAAACAATGAGATGCCAAGATAATCTTTCTGGAGTCAATGACAATTCTGAAAATTACACTACTGGATAGAAAGAAAGACACTTACTTTAAAGATTTGAAGGAATTATAGTGGCGGGCATTAAGGATGTTTGGCAATGAAGTAATATGGATCTATTCATGGTGAAGCAAGAGCAAAGACAGGGTTAAAAAACATATTAAATCCTTCCCTTCCACACCTTAACAAAAAGATCTGCCCAAAATAGGGCCCAGTTTAAACTCCCCTGGTTTTTAAAACCATTTGCCCTTTTAAAGACTCTTGTCTGAAGGCCATTTTCTTCTTTATTTTTGTGATAAAACAACCTAATCTTCAACAACTCCAAACTTACTGAAATGCCTAGTGTGCTGCAAACAAAACACAATTATTAATGTGACTTTACTGCTGGAAAAGTGATTGAATTTAAATCTCTTTAGATTTCTGAATTTTAATGATACTGAAATTAGTCCAGTTTTTGCTAGGTTTATAAATGAAACTATGCTGAACAGCAATTTTACCTGTTTGAGTACTAATTTATTTACTAGTCACCATTGTGTAAGGGACTTTGTTTTTTTTTAATGTTGAGAAAATGCATAGCCATAATTGTAGAATATTTCATTCACAAGTATTCCAGTCGGAATTTGGACAGAAACAACATTTGTGAAAAGAAAGAAAAGAAAAGAAAAGAAAAGACATTAGATTTGTAAAATATACCGAGTTACCTAAAATATAACTTATAAATATTGTTGAGAGTTTTTTGTTTTCAGAGATATATAGGTAGTGAAGACAGCAAAATAGGAAACAAGCAAACAAACAGAAAACCTTCCAATACCATAAATTACTCTCACTGCACAAAGAAAGGCTCCTGCAATGTATATAGTCTTGAGGACTTTGCGTGATCTGACCTTGACAATGCTACATGAAGGACAGTGAAGAAAAACTGCAGAATTCAGAGGGGGTTTTTGTTTTTTTTTTAAATGCAGGCCACAACTTTTATAAGGCAGATTAACTAATGGAGTAGAAATTATTTGACCTTCTTGAGAGCTGTATTCATGCAGAAAATATGTGATCATTATAAACTACTAACTAGTACATTTATTAATATCACACCTTTGAAAATCCTATACATTAAGTGAAGACTTACACATATACACACTATATATATATAGCCTGCATGCAGTCTATTTTAACTAATTACATTGTACTCATGCCTTTTGCCATTAGAAATGTATTTAATAATTTATCATAAATGTATATGTATGTTCCTAGTAAACCTGAGTGGGGAAAATATGTATAAATATTACTCTAATGGCTGTACATATATTAGAGAGGAAATGCTAGAATGGTACAATCAAATTTTACTCATGTTATAGGCAATGAATTTTAGTAGCAGATACACAAAGCTGTTGGCTGGGCACCCCGCTCTGAAGGCAGCGTCCTGCCAGCTGCAGTGCAGAAGTAAGGGTGGCAATACCATACCATGGCATCCTTACCTCTAAGCTGCTGACTTCAATGTTGCTCTCCAGATTCTCATCTCTGAAGGCAGCACCACCACCAGAAGCAGCATAGAAGTAAGGGTAGCTCCATAATAACCTTGCGATGCCTCCCTCCCTCCCACAACTCCCTTTTGGTTCAGGACCCCTACAATTACAACACTGTGAAATTTCAGATTTAAATAGCTGAAATCATGACATTTATTCTTTTTTAAATCCATAAAATTGACCAAAATGAACCATAAATTCGGTACAGCCTTAGTTATACTCAAATACTCACATGTATGGTTGCATGTCTGAGCACAGGAGTAGGAGTAAGGAATTCCTTAATAGAACTGGATGATGTACTTGTATTGAATAATTAATTTATCGAATTGAGCCCTTTTTTTTTCTGTTTGCTGCAGAACATCCGGCCCTAGATAATTTGCAATCTGGCCTCTTTCACAACATTTCTTATGTGTGACATCTTGAAAAGCAACATTGAAGATTGACATCCAGGATTGTTATCTACTCTGTGTCTTCCAGTTACATAGAATGATTCAAAGCTGTCCTTCTGGAAAAGGATATTAGAAGGCAGTGGTTCACTAGATGTTCCATGGTTTGGATGTCTTCTCCACATTCATATAGTGTGTGCTGTCTTTCATTTTCCATTGGTGTGGTAGGCAACAACCATGTGGAGTTCTGAAGAGGTTCACTGTGATCCTTATCTTACATGGTATGGTGAAGCCAAGTGTTTGTTCTGTTGGTTCCATAATCAGGTCTTGATTCTTGATCCTGCTCTTTTCTAAAAGCTCCCAACACTTGTCTTTTGGTGGCAGTGCTGAGATTTCAAGAGCCTTGGCTGCTAAACAGAAGGGGTTTCTGGACTAAAGGTGGCATCTCAAGGAGGAAGAAAAGGGCAGTGGGTGGACATCTTCATAAATGGGAAAGTTGATGTTTGTTACTCCATTGCTGTATTCTTGTATTATTACTGTTGCTCTTTGGAGGGAAGATGATAAAATATGTGTGAGGATGGGAAGCCAGATTGTTGGTGTTGATTTCAGCATTCCTGTGATAAATCTCATAGCAGTATTCAATTACATGTTAACAAGTTTAACAGGTACACCATCTGCCTATGTTAGTGCACAATATTCAGCTGCTGTGAAGATGAGGGCCACGATGGCCAAGTGTCTGTTTTCCACCTGGTTCTAGCGAGTTTGTGGATTATATTATTTCTAGCCTTTATCTTGGCTGTGATCTGCATCAGCTTTTGATGGTATGTGAGGCTATGATCCACAACCACCCTAAGGTGGAGTTTAGTGTCACAAAATGTGACATTCACACGATTCTTTAAACGTTGGTCACTCAGACAGAATGCAGAGACAGCTGTTTTACAGTAGTTTGTTTGGAGTCACCATAACCAAAAGTACTCATCCATTTTTTTTCCAGATCTTCTGTGAGGATGAATTCCTCTTGGAAGACAATGCTTGCTTGGATGGTGAGCATGAGATCATGAACGTATCCAAATTTCTATGACTGAATCAGTAGCATGTTGCTGATATAAATATTAAAGAGTGATGGTGCCAGGATGAATCCCTCTGTGACCCTGTTGTTTTAGTTGACAAGGTCTGCTGGTCTATTCCATTAGAGTCTGCATAACTTGTGGTCGATGAGCATAACTGTGAGTAGGATCCTTGTTCCACAACACATCATTTTTGGTACTTTCTGAAGCAGGACATCCCAACAATTTGTGTTGTATACCATGGACAGTATTGGCTCAATACTCTGTTTTGAGCCAATGTCGATAGCCAGTTTTGATGTAGGTTGTCACCATGACTATCTAATTGCAGGTACTTTATCCCAGTTTAAACCAGATTTCTCTCTAGGGATGTAGTCATCAAAGATGGGTGCAAGGCTCTGCAAAAGCACCCTTTCCATGAGCTTATACATTACACATAGTAATGATATTGGCTAGTAGTTTTTCCATTGGCTGCTTTCCCTGGTTTCAGGATGGCATTGACCTTTGTTTGAAGTGGTACCTTGGGCATTTAGCTAGAGGGACGCGAATTGATAAAGCTGCTGCCATGCTAACCTAGGTGTTTCAGAAACTCTAGTCAGATGCTGTCAGGGCCTGCAACCTTGCCAAGTTTGGTGTGTGTGGTCCATTTTTTCTCTGGTGAATGGCTTTGATAGATTTGATATTGCTGGGCAGCCTCATAGAGAGTCTTCAAACTCTCTCTTCATTTTCCTTTTGTGATGACAATATGTTTGAGTCTTGGAATTCAGAAGCATTTGAGGGATGATAGCATCAGCTATAACATATGTCACTCTGCTTTCAGAAGGGTTAGCACTGCCAGGATTATGGAGAAGCCTCCAGGCTTTCCTTACTGAGGGGGGTGAAATCTAGGCTCTGTGTAGCTTTCATCCATAGCTCTCATCTAGTGGAGTTCAATGTTTCCATGAGTGTGGTTGCAGTAGCAGGGTAACCTGTTGTTTGTACTCCTATGGGAGTGCCTCGTTATCTGCCCACCATCAGAGGATGTAGGTTTCCTGTAGCCTCAGAGGCTTTAGGGAGGTTGATGAACCTGCCTTTTTGGCTCTGCTTCAGGTATTTGGTGAACTAGTTTTTTTATATAGTTTCTGTGTAGCTGTTCCAAACATCCTTTCTAGAGTTCCAGTGTAGCTTTGGTAGTAATGGAATTAGAAGGACTTTAACCACTCAAATAGTGGAAAGATGCCAGAAATAGCCAGAACTTCTAGTGCAGGAGAGTCTGCATTGGGCATAGAGCCAGTAGATCAACTTCTGTGCAGCTCCTTGTGTGAGAGGTATGCCTGGGGAATGGAGGGGGAGTGCTCTGAGCCTGCTGTGCTCTTGTAATCCCCAGATAATAAATGGCCTCCTGTGGAGGATCCAAGATCAGCTTCTTTAATCTATGCCAAGGCTGAGATGAAGCTGGGCAAGAAAAGAACCAGCTCCAGAAACAGGAAACCACTTTTCCATATTCTTCCCACCAGAGGTGTCCAGCAGTAGCTGAGTACAGATAATAAATAGGGCCTTATTCCTATAGTTATGTTCAATATTATTCAATCAAAACTTAGACTGACCATACTTCAGCTAATAACTGGTGAATGAAGGACTGAATCAAGCAGATTTATCAGATTGGGGCCCCGTGTGTTCCTGTTGCCTTTGACAAATAATTGTGGTGATTGATCACTGAAGTCAGGTAGTGTTGTTTCTGTACTCAGACTTCTCAACTGAAATACTTATAGGGAACAAGAGAACAATGAACTGTTCAGCATAATCATTTGAACATTTCTGGAGGGAACTTGCAAGTGGACACATCTGCACAGGAATTCACAAGATTTCTTCTTTCTATATACAGTCTTGCCAGAATACAAAAGAAAACAACAACAAAAAAAAAACACCATACAATACATCACTTAAAATATTCACACATTCATTTTGATTAGAACTGTGAAAATACTTCAGTGATAATTACTATCTTTTTTTTCCATTTTCCGTATTAATATTATTATTATTCATTTCTATATTTTAACTGGACTCAACCATCTCTGTTTGTTTTGCTCAAGTCACTTAGGGAAGGATTTTTTAAAGTTCCCTAACTCTGCTCTCACTGAAGTCAAGGATTAGATTAAATGGGAACAGAGTTAGACCAATACTAAACACTTTTGAAAATCCCACCCTTAACCTCTCTTTGTGTTTCCCCCTCTGTACCATGTAGATTAACAATACTTACTACCTCAGAGGGTTATATGAAGCTTATCTGGTTAATGTTTAGATGAAAAACAGCGTCAGGTGTTATTCAGTTGTTTAATATGCAGCATTGTACATCTCAACTGAAATATTTTCTATAAAAGATATTCTTTTCACATGTTTCTGAACGTGTGAGCCTTGAGATACAGCTCAGAAGAGGCAATAATCAGCATAATTCCATGCTTTCTGATAGCCTTCACCACCAGCTGCACTGGAGAAAAACACACACAAAAAGAGAGACTATTTAATCATCTTACCTCAACTCACACATATCAAGAAGAAATGGGTACTATTTCCAAAAGAAAATAACTTAGGCTTCCACTGGTGGGAGAAGGTCACTTTGGATAGCTCAAGTGAGATATCCAAGAAATCCAATTAGCTCTATATCAAATCTATTGTCACTGAAGGACATTAGCCTAAAACACCACTAAACAAAATACTATTATATTCCCTCCATGGTGGAGAAAACAGTTGCGTGGCATTAACAAGAACAGATTTAACAGAGTTTAGCAACAAAGAAACAAAATAAAAATATAACAGTTTGTCAGGTAACAGGTAGGTCCTTCAAACAAATAATAACCATCTTGGGACCCATAGGTAAATCCATGGTAGAGATCATCTTCAAATCAAGGGATTGCCAATCAAACAATCCCTAACCAAAAAAGTCTATTAGGGAAAAAAGGTTAATCTGGATCCTGATTTATCAATTAATTGATGTATAAAATGTGCTTATTACATTAACTAGGCGCATATACTACAAGTTAAAGCATAACAAAACTGATTTAGTGTCAGCTACTGTTAACAACTCCCCACGATTATAAAAACTCTGCCATCTTTTCAGGCACAGGACAGGAGCAATAAATAAGCCATGCAATGAGACCTGAGGTCCTTGTTGGGCCACTGGAGGAACTGAGTTCCAGAGTCAAGAGCTTTGCACCAAGAATGCCCTGTCTCTAGCCCCCGAGGGTAGGTCTACATTTGTGGCAGTGAACAGAATACAGACACTGCATTCCCAGCTAGCATAGGTATAAATAGCAATGTAGCTGGTGAGAACCTGCTTAGGAGAGTAGAGTACAAACAGGCCTGAATCCTAGGATATATGCCCTATACAGCTCTCTGTATGCCCAAGCAGTGCCTCCCATATCTACACTGTTATTTTTATCAGTGTAGTGTTCTGCTGCCAGAGTAGTCTTTCACCACAAGGAAAGACAGGAGGCAAGAAAAGGCTCCGGCAGGAGGAAAGGCAGCAGGGAAAGGCTCCTACAGCTCCTTCCTGTCTGAGTCGTTCCCTGCTACCTCCCCACCATGCTAATCTTTCCTTGCCTCAGTGAAAGACTCTGGCAGCGGGAAGCTGCCGGACTCTCTTCCTGCTGCCTCTTCCCTGCTGGAGCCTTTCTCAGCTGCATGTAGCTACATACGACAGTGAGCGTGAATGCAACCTACCTTTTACGGCAATGTGCAGCTACTGCTACCCTACATGCCTCTGCAAGCGTAGACAGGGTTTGAGAAATGTTTTTGTTATTTTTCAACTGCCTGCAAAATACTTAAACATATTCCTATTTTAAAAATTTGATTTGCATTTCTTTGAAAAATGTAACCAATATTTATTTCATAGCTTATGACCAGCGCACAGGGACTATTCCATATTCAGACTTCCAAAACGGCACCATGACAAAACCCCATCCTGCAATTGAAATTGTGTGTGGCATCTTGTCCATGCAGAGTTCCAATAGATTCCATAGGTACAAGTGCAGAGCATATGGCAGGATTTGGACCTTTGTTTCTGTCCCATGGCTGACTGACTTATTTAATTAACCAAACCTAAGCACATTTTGAATTTCACTGTCACTGAATATTCAGGCCTCACACTTCAATTTTAGCAAATAATACTAGGCTGCTTGGCTGTTCACAGAAGCAAATACAGAAGATCACAGACATGGTTGAAATAAAATTAGTTTCTGAATCCAAACCAAAATTAATGGAAAGATTTGTTCATCTCTAATTGCAACATTACAATGACACAAAGGAATCTTTTAACATGAAATCTTCTCTTTCACTTCCTTTAAGTCATTTGACCACCGCAACATGGAAATAGGCATTTCTGCTAATTATCTTGGTGAGGAAAAGTCACAGAGAAAATCAAGATGAATGAAGCACTGTGTTTTGCACATATCAAACAGACAAGCTGTCAATGCTGCCTAATCCATCCTTATAACAATTCCCTTTCCCCAAGGAAGTTGTCAGGAAAATGGAGGTCCTTGTCACTTCTCTGCTTGCAATTTGGGACTTTCCTTTCACACCTAGTTTATTTCCAGAATCTCTTGGCACCATTCTTGCAATTAAGTGACAAAATAAGTTTAAAAAAATTACCAAACTTAAGCCTGCAATTCCATCCTTCTGGTGTCCTTTCAGACCTTTTCAGGTAAAGGAGATAAGATACAGAATCAGCCTGCTCTTCCCTATGTTGTACAGTCTTTGGAACTTTCTTCTCCTACAGGCACACCAAGCAATCAGTTCTGCATCAGGGATGCAAGTGGTTGGGCAAATTCATCAGCACTTGGAGAACACTGGGAAACTCATCAGTGCCGGAGTGCCTGTGAGAGTGAACAAGTGTGTGGAATGGCTTAGGAAACTCAACACCTTCAGTCCCTTTGAGGTCTGCAAGAGGAGAGACCCATCCCTGTATGCCTTACTGTGTGTGCTCTTGCACTCCCTGAGACTCTGCAACTAGAATTCTTTTCAAAGGTCATCAATACCGTAACAAACTTCACAAGGATCTTCAAAGCCCACACCAATTCTTAATGAGTTCAATGGATTCTTAGATGCCATTCTTTCTGACATTCCTAATTCATCACTGAATAACTTTTTAAATAATTTAATATGGTTTTCAACATCCCAGATTTGATCATGTGCACTAGACTTCACCAAGAGCTTACAGATAAACCTATTTGACATTTTTCAGACAAGTAGTTTTGTAGCTAGGTTATAGCAGAAAGGAGAAGATATTTCTTTATTATGGTTAAAACCAATACATTTTTGCTCATGCTCTTTAAAACCTCTTTTCCAAATACAGTAGACTCTTGATTATCTGGGATGATAGGGAAAAAATGAATCCTGGTTAATAAAATCCCGGATAATCACTATCCATAGGAAATATGGGTGGTGGTGGGGAACGGTTGGTTCACCAGCCACCCTGTGCTGGGAAGAGGGGGTGTTGGTTCATTGGCTGCTCTGTGCCCTGGTGGGTTTTTTTTGTTTGTTTGGGGTTTTTGGAGGTTTTTTTGTGCTCTCAAAGCCAGAGCCGGCCCTGAGAGTTACGCATATTTTTTTTTGACATCCTGGTTAATCCGCAACCCGGTTAACCCAATACTGGATAATTGAGAGTCTACGGTAACCTCAAATTTGGTCAAGCAGGTGTCCACTGTTTACAGAATACTTAGGCCGAATTTGAAGTTGAGAAGAATATGTTTGGATATTTTCAAGGGGGACCAAATCAATCTTATAATGGAAAGTAAGATTCAACCTTTATCCAATAGATATATCTGTCTGAGAGAGAAAAAGAAAATTTGTATAAATGATACAGTGCATGTAAAGGTATAATAACAATTATTTTCTTGATAATAATGGTAATATGACATATATTTAAGAATACCAGCTATCTGCACAAGTGTCTGTGTGTGGGTGTGCATGCATGCACAAATCAGTAAATCCATACATATCCAAATCACCAAACATTTTTATGATCCTGTAAGGGAGAAGTGAGGCTAGAAATGGAAAAGTTTCATCCAGCCAGCCATGGCTAAACAAGATAATGTGTACATCATCATAGATTGTGCAAAGTGATGACCTGGCAAAGAAATAGCAACCAAAAAGCAACGTGTCCTTATTGGGCATGTTTACAAGAACATTCCAGATTAACAAAGCAGCATTTGTTTTTACACTAATTCAGCACCAGATGAGACTGTGTGCCATGCTTGTTGAGATAAAAGAGAAATATGGAAACCTTGAAAATTCATGTAAGGAGCACTGCCTACAGAATGACAGTGTGTGTGTATCTGTGTTGGAAGAAAAGGAAGAAATACAAAGGGAGAAAATGGTTTCGTAACTGTGAAAGGAGAGGAATCCCTGAAAAAAGTGTTAACGCAAGATTCCATCTATTGCTTAGTAGCAGAACTAGCATGAGTAGCAGATATCATAGGCTGGGGGAGGCTGTGTCTCCCCAGACAGCCAGGCATAGCCCCACCCACGCTCTGCAGCCAGTGGTTCACATGCCACCCATGAGCACTAGCCACAGTGAGAACCCTCCTATATCCATTCCAGCTCTTCCACAGAAATATTAATTATGAGAAATGGATTGAAACAGAAAACAAAATCAGGAAGTCTGGTGTTAGGAAATGTCCCAAAACACACACCCGATGCTACATGAAGTTTGGAAATGAAACCAAAATACTTCAAACCATCCACAGTTGCACGGTTGTTGGAATATATTAAACCAGTGGTTCTCAACCAGGAGTATGTGTACCCCTGGGGGTACTCAGAGGTCTTCCAGTGGGTAGTCAACTCATCTATAACAGTGTTTCTTGATCTGGCCCTTGCAGCCCCAAGGGTGGTCAAGGGTTGGGTTTAGGGGGTTTGCAAATGCAGGGCTGGCATTAGGAGGTGGCAAGCAGGGCAACTGCCATAGGCGCCCCTCATGAAGCTAGGTGACATGCTTCAGCCCCAGGGGACAGGGATTGGCTTCAGACAAGGCTCAAAAGTGAAAAAAAACAGGCTCAATATCACACTGAAATGTAAGTACAGTATTTATAGTCCCATGGATTTCTTTTATAATGATACGGTAAAAATGAAAAAGTAAGCAACTTTTCAGTAATAGTGTGCTGTGACACTTTTGAATTTTTACATATGATTTTGTAAGTAAGTAGTTTTTAAGTGAGGTAAAACCGGGTGGGGGGGGGCCGGTACTCTCATGAAATCAGAAACCTGAAAAGGGTACAGTTATCTGGAAAGGTTGAGAACCACTGTATTAAATGATGACATATCCTTTTGTTCTAACTAGACTAAGAGAAAAATAATAGTATCATAATACCTCCCTGGTAATGGCTTATTTCCAGACCTTTCCCATTTATTAAGTTGCACAGAAAAATAAGCAAGACTTCACTAAACAAATATGTTTATAGCTTCTCTATTTAGAAAATATGTATTCTTTACATATGAAAATGAGAAGATATGTTTACGATAACCTTCCATGAGATACTTTAAATAAAGAAGAACAAAGAAGGAAATTCAATGCAAAATGCCAAGCTGTATAAATCCAATATTAAGGTATCAAAAATTATTCAAGGCGGTGGGATCCTATAATAACATTGCTGGGGACGATTGTTAAAAGCATCTAAAGGACTTAGGAGCAAAATTCTGTTGCAAGTTAGTGGGGCTTTTGCTCCAATTACTTTTAGTCCTTTTGAAAATCTCTCTTGTAAAGTGTAGAACACCTAAAACTATCAGTATTATTTTCCAATTTTAGGATGCAGTGCTGCATGCTCAACCAGGCAGAGCTCCCACTGGAATCATGAGTTAAATTATTGAAATCTGAGAGTGAAGAAGGCATGAGCAGATCCATAATTTGGGACATAGCACACTGATCCAAAGCACACTAAAGTAGATGGGAGACTTTCCATCAAATTCAGTGTGCTTGGGAGAAGACCCTTAGCTCTTAACGGAATGAATAAATGCATAAATAATGGACCAGTTTCTGA
Source organism: Dermatemys mawii (assembly GCA_007922305.1). NCBI lineage: Eukaryota > Metazoa > Chordata > Testudines > Dermatemydidae > Dermatemys > Dermatemys mawii. The sequence continues at coordinate 23,230,273 of ML677342.1, read as the reverse complement.
AGTCCTTATTCAGACAACATTCTTACTGACTGCAGGATTCGGTATAATAAATATTACATTATATTACACTATATATGGTGCCAATGATGATCTTGTGAATTCTGGTTGATAATTATGAAGTTGTTGTACCATTGAGTGTGTCACTGCATGTGAAGTCAGCCACATACTATTGGAAATACGTGACACAGGACTGAGTCCAGGAACAAGGGATACTTGTTAAACCCTGATGATGGCTCCAATTTAAATGAGAGAACTTCAGGATGATAGGGTGGCTGAAGACTAGGGAAACCTTTCGAACCAAGTTCATTTGCAGAGAAGGAGTTTGAAGGAATGGAATTTCCCCACAAGCAGACAAAGAACCAAGGAGTTGATGCTCCCCTTTAAAACCAGAGGGTTTGTCTACAAAGCAGCTAGGAGATGTGATTCCCAGCATGGGCAGACATACTAGCTGTGCTTGAGCCAGCATGCTAAAAATAGTGTGGCCACAGTGGCATGGGCAGCAGCCCAGGCTAGCCACCTGAGCACATAGCCTGGGAGTTGGGTGGGATTGTACTCAGGTAGCTAGCCCAAGCCATCACCTGGGCCACTGCTATTTGTAACATGCTAGTTTGAGCAGAGCTAGCAAGTATATGTCTATCTGCAGTAGGAATCACACCTCCAGCTGCTGTATAAACATACTCCAAGATGGTGGGTCAGGAAAGACAAAGGAAGCTTGGGCAGGAGAGAAGAACAGAGGACCATGTTTTGTAGCAAAGGCATCTCTTTGTAACTTCAGAACTATCTGGAGAAGAAGGAAATGGCTTCACAGGAGAGGGAGAGACTCCATGATTTGGAGGAGCAGCCATGTGAAGGAGGAGGAATCCTGCACTCCTTAGAGGACTCTGACCTGAGTCCCAAAGCGTGCTGAAGAGTGGTGAGGGAAGTGAGATAGGGAAATAAATGTAGGTGTTTATTATTTTGTTTAGATCAGTGTATTTTTTGTGCTAGCTAAAGTAATGATTGGGTGGCTTCTGGAACCCTTACAAACCCTGTGCATCTATTTGCTTTCATTGTCACGTGTCACTGAAGAGGTGAACTGTAAACCCAGAGAGTCCAAAAAGGGTGGAGCTCTGGGATAGGATGTGCTTAAGATACAGGCAAGTCTGTGAGGTCAGCACTGGTCCTGAAGGGCTAGGGCAGCTGAACTGAGAGGTCCCATTTCCATGAAGGAGTGACAGAGATCCTGTACTCAGGAAGTGTTCCAGACAGGCCTAGGACACAGACAGGGCTTCAGCCTATTCAGACCAAGGGAAATTTAAGAGCACCTGTGCCTACTGGATGAGGACCAAGTGCAGCAGACTGGTGAGTGTCCAGCAGGGGAAGCTCGGTCAGGACCTTGTGATAGTGTCTTTCGGCAGCAGATCTCCAAGAACTTGCCAGACATTATGAGTTAAATAATGATATTTACTCAGAGCCCTGCACAGAGGGCACAAAGCTTCCTGTGTGCGCTGGGGGTGGGAACAATGATCTCTGATGTCCCTACAAAGGTTTCAGCACACTCTTTTTGTGGAGCTGACCTGAGGGTAATGCTGTCCATCCCTCATCCAGGCTATGTGGTAGGCCCAAGAGGACTCCTTACTCCGGGAATGTCTTCACTAGCTGTGTAGTTGCAGCACCAGCACCGGGAGAGCTCTCCCAGCGCTATAAGAAAACCACCTCCACGAGGGGAGTAGCTATCGCGGCGTGTTTTTTCACACCCCTGAGTGAGAAAGTTGCAGTGCTGTAAAGCAGCAGTGTAGAATCCTTCTCTCAAACTGCATGGCTACATAAGAGAAGGCCAAAACATCACCCTGATTAATTCAGACTCACAATATTTTGTGACAGGTTTAAGAATATCAGCTGTGTGAAGAAGGTAAATACTATCCTCACTGAACAGATGGCGAAATTGGAACAGAGAGAGGGTAAGCCTTATTGCACACTTCAAATCAGTGACTGAGATTTAGTCAAATATATTGTATTTTAAACAGGAGAGTTTTATATTCAGTGCTGAATGGAAATAAAAATATAAATAAATAATAATTAATAAAGTATCTTGTATTCCAGTAAGATGAGGGGCTATCTTCAGCTTCTGTCTGAATCCAGATATTTTTGCCTTTCGGGGGAAATTTTCGAAACTGAGAATTTCATCTTCGATGCTTGACTGTATAATCATTCATCCTGAACTATTGCACTTGATCTTCTTTTAATATAAAATTTAGAATGACAGGACAGTGTTAGTAATGACAGTGTTCTATCCTTTACCAGTCATTGTTTTTTCTTACAATATTCAGTGACAGACACATGTTTACAGCACCACCTGCAGCATTGTTTAACGAAAGAATCTTTCACAACTCAGAGAAGTGTGCATACCCACCCTTTTTTTCACACATACAAATAGCTCTTAAATGCACAGAAATGTTTCACATACACTGTCAGGACTCTAATTGTCCCCAAGTCAGATAAGATCTCAAAGTGTGAAAATCATACAGTAGGTGTTTAAACATAATGGATTCAATTCTGCTATCATGGAAATCAACAGGAATTTTGCCATTGACTTCAAAGACAGCAGTATTGGGCCCTACATTAAGATATTTTTTGTTTAATTTAAAAATTAAAAATATATACATTTAAAAATCTATAGTTTGTTATACTATTGCATGTGTTTTAACCACGTATCTCCGGTTGTGAGATTAATGTATGTAAAATGACATCAGAAAAATTAATTTAATAATGTTCAGACTGAAGAGGAGTAATATTAACTGTCACTCACAATTCAAAACTGAAGCTTACCTTTGATTTTGACTATCATGATTATTTCAGCTAAGGAAATAGTGCGTTTGCTTCAAATATTAATTCAGAATTTTAAATAAATGGGCTTGACTATAGCCATCCTGTATTAATTTCCCAATATCTCTTTATTATATATATTTGTGCAATGCCTAGCCCAATGATTCTGGGGCATCCAGGAGTAACTGCAGTATAGGTAAATAATAATGATGATAATTTTCTGAGTGTTTATTGGCAGTAGGGTGACCAGATAGCAAATGTGAAAAATTGGGACGGGGTGGTAATAGGAGCCTATATAAGAAAAAGACCTCAAAATCAGAATTGTCTCTATAAAATCAGGACATCTGGTCACCCTAAATGGCAGGAACGTTAGCCAAAACACTGATTTTTAAGTATATATAACAATGTTTACAGGAGTATATTTAGAATTTGAAATAAAGAATCCATGCCAGCAGCCTTATTTGAAAGGCTATACTCATCCACTTAGGCAACAAAATCACACTGTGTGATTTTGGTACATAATAAAAACAGTTCAAATTTCAGATTTTGAATACTCCACAACTTGCTTTTGAAAGATGCAGATCAAGAATTGTATAGAAAAGTTTGGGGAATAAACATGACTAATGAATACTTTTGAGAAAACCACAGCCTGTTCATGGATAATTCAAATTTTTTTTTAAAAAAAGATGGCTTCATCTAATCAATTATTTATTACATATTATTTATTTGCTTCTATTTCATATGAATTTTTAAAATGTTAATTTATAATACTTCATATGTGCTCAGTATGCTGTACTGATTATCCATTTCAAAGAAAACTTGTAATCTAGAGCAGAATAATGAAAGCTGCTTTTTGGACTGGGGAGGCTCTAGTGGTGTTGACACCACATTGAATTTGTTCGTTGCTTAATGGAAAGGCATTCGATAGCCCTAAGTTACACTTTGTATGTTCATTGCATACAAGCAGAGTTAGAAAGAAAATACTCTTCCTGAAAGGTTGCAATGTACTACTGCTTTACTTCTCATAATATAGGCCCCGAGGCCCCAAACACCCCATTACAGAGAGAGAGAGAGAGAGAAAGAAAGAGAGAGAGTGTTAGCAGATCGCTACTTAAGGCAAGGAAGCACAACTCAACATACCCTGCTCCAGACGGCTGTTTTGCAAACTAACTGCTGAAGATCCTGATCGCACTTTTCCCTGAGAGCCCTCTAGCTTACAAGCAGGATCAGGAAACCTCTTAGAATTTAACATGATAGCTTGTAATTTCAGCAATTTTCAAAATTCCACACACTGCAGCTCTAATATTGTCGTACCAATCAGATAGTGGCTAAACTGGGTTGGAAAGGGAAAATATTTAAGTGCCATGGACCTTCTCAGTGCACAGTCTGGTTTCTTAATTTCACCGGGGACATTATTTCACCTGTAGCAAAATAGAGTGGAAGTGCCAATATAGGACAGATTCCAGCTCATAGGGCATTTCCTGTTCCCTTTCAATGTAAAGAATATAAGAATGGTCATACTGGGTCAGACCAATGGTCCATCTAGGCCAGTATCCTGTTTTCTGACAGTGGTCAATGCCAGGTGCTTTTTGGCAATCAGAGGCTAGGGATACTCAGAGCATGAGGTTGCATCCCTGACCATCTTGGCTAATAGCTATTGATGGACCTATCCTCCGTGAACTTATCTAGTTCTTTTTTGAACCTTCTTTTAGTTTTGGCCTTTACTGCATTCTCTAGCAATGAGTTCCACAGGTTGACTGTGCATTGTGTGAAGAAGTACTTCCTTTTGTTTGTTTTTAACTTTCTACCTATTAATTTCATTGGGCGACCCCTGGTTCTTGTTTTATGTAAAGGAGTACATAATACTTCCTAATTCACTTTCTCCACACCAGTCGTGATTTTGTAGAAGTCTATCATATCTACTCTTAGTCATTCCTTTTGCAAGCTGAACAGTCCCAGTCTTTTTATTAGGTGTGAGATTAGCGGCCGTGTCAGTCTGTATTCGTAAAGAAAACGAGGAATACTTGTGGCACCTTTGAGACTGACCAGTTTATTTCAGCGTAAGGTTTTGTGGGCGATAGCCCACTTCATCGGATGCATAGAATGGAACACACAGAAGTAAGATGCATTTATATACACAGAAAGCAGAAAAAGTTGGAAATTACCATACAATTCTAAGAGGCTGTTTAATTTGGATGAGCCATTATCAGCAGGAGAAAAAAACCTTTTGTAGTGAAAATCAAGTGGATCTGTGTCTAACAGTTGACAAGAACCTCTTAGAATTGGTATGGTAAGTTCCAACTTTTTCTGCTTTCTGTGTATATAAATGCATCTTACTTCTGTGTGTTCCATTCTATGCATCCGATGAAGTGGGCTATAGCCCACAAAACCTTATGTTGAAATAAACTGGTTAGTCTCTAAGGTGCCACAAGTCTTTTTATTCTCTCCTCATATGGAATCTATTCCAAAACCCTAATCATTTTTTTTGCCCTTCTTTGTACTTTTCCCAATTTTAATATATCTTTTTTGACATGGGGACCAGAACTGTGTGCAACATTCAAGGTGTGGATTTATCAAGGATTTATACAGTGGCATTATGATATTTTCTTTCTTATTATCTATCCCTTTGCTAATGGTTGCTAACATTCTGTTAGCTTTTTTGACTGCCACTGCACATTGAGCGGATGTTTTCAGAGAACTATTAACAATTACTCTAAGATCTCTTTCTTGAGTGATAACAGCTAATTTAGACTCTATCATTTTGTAAGTTGAAGTCAACAGCAAAGCTCACTTTGAATTTAATGGTACAGAATAAAGACAATAGTGAATTGATTTGAAGAAAAATAATAAAACCACACCAACAGGATTCCTGTGTAGGGAGCCATATCCTGCCATTGTTCCACGCTTGGAACTCCTACTGGAGTCTGCTGAAAATTTTCATGTTAATTGATAGGAGGATATCTTTAGTAAATTTGTTTGCAAAGCAATTTGGGACTCTTCTGAAGGAAAAATACTGTAAAAGTTGTTGTAAGGCATCCTTACCATTCTAGCTGAGCTGACATGGATTAGTTCTACCTTAATATGATAGATTATCATTATTAAGGGATTGCAAATCTAGCTAATTGTTATGGCACATAAAGCTTTTTTGGGGCATTTTTATTGTTTAAATCTGAAAAAAATAATAGATATTTTTAGAGATGGACCTTAACTACAATATTTGGATTTTGCTCCAGATTTTGACTTCCCCCAACCCCTCCAAAAAATGTGCTGGTGTCTGAATCACAGGTTTTGGTTGAAGCCATTATTTAATTACAGGACATTTCAGAAAAGGTATCATGTTTCTGTATGCATTTGTATCATGCCTAACACAAAGTGGCCTATATTTTGATTGGGGTCGCTGATCATTATTTTAATATACATATTAAGCCACCATAATAAATATTATATTATATATTACTTTATATACACTCATAAATACTATGGCACTGTTAAAAACGAGAAGAATTATAACAAAATAAGTCATAAAATACATTTTTCAAACAATAAAATCATGAAATAAATAAACTGAAAAAAAGAAGGTGTAAATTTAGATGTAAATGAGCTGACAGATTCAGCTGTCCAACTCTCTAAAGGGAAGGACTTTCAACACAGTGGTGCTAAGTAAGCAGAGGCCTGATATTTTATAACAGTGAATGGTGGGGGTGGAGAAAAAGTTAGGTCAGAAGCCAAACATAAATTATAAGAGTGGCTATAAACATGAACCAGATTTCACAAATAGAAAGGGGGAAAGGTTTGAAGAGCCTTTAATGTTAACAATAAAATTTTGAAGTTGATGATCAGCTTTAGGGGTAACCAATGCAATTACCTGAATAAAAGGGTTACATGAGACTAGTAGGACAGTAATAAATTAACCATGCAACAGAATTTTGAATAAATTTCAAGCAGAAAGCTAAAGAAACAGGATTAGTAGCAAAAAGACCATTACAGAGTAATTGTGAGCAGTAAGCGTCACCTGATACAGAACCTTGGCTGTCAAGTCCTAAATGATGCTTTCTTCACTATACAAATGTAATTTAAAGAAAAGTTGAATATTATTATACATATAATATCATAATTAGGAATGGGAAAACCCATTCAGATAAAACAAGAACATACACAAATATTTTCCCAGCACTTTCTGAGATTTGAGTAAGTTTGAAACTTAAACAAAACGTATACTGTGAAATTCCTAATGAGAGATGGTCATTGATCAGCCAGATGGACTATTCTTGTGCTTATTGACAGACTGTATGTTGCTCAGTATCCTGTCACACACTGGGATCAGGAACTGAGAAAACATCAGTAACTGAGAAAACAGGCTTATGGCATGGCTACATGTGCAGATGTAGAGCACTGTGAGTAAACGGTCCTTGGAGAACGCAGTAGGGAAAGCCCTGCAGTGTATTCAGGCCGTCAGCTGCAAGCGCATTGGCATGGCCACATTTGTGGCACTTACAGGGGCATTGGGAACGGTGCATTATGGGCAGCTATCCCATAGAGCACCTCTTCCCATTCTGGTGCTGAGGCTTTTGGGAATGGGGTCAGGAGATGTGGGACATTCTGGGTTCTGTCCCAATGCCCTGTAATGCATCGCTTCATATCCCAGCAATTCCTGTTCTTCCATCCACATTTGGGGCCATCTTTCAACATTTTTTTGTATGCGCGCTCTGTCTTCTCTTTCAGTTTGCGGAAATAGAGCCTGAAGTGCTGAAGAATATGCTGATAAGTCTTGCCAGCATGTCACGTTTGGCAGTCAAGTTACTCCTTAAGCTACAAACTGACAGTGAGGAGTCCGATGATGATGTTGACTTGTGTAACACATATGACAAGATATTGCTAGTGGAATTCATGGACATGGTCACCACCGTGGAACACCGCTTTTGAGCTCATGAAACAAGCACTGAGTGGTGAGATCACGTTATCATGCAAGTCTGGCATGATGAGCAGTGGCTGCAGAACTTGCAGTTGAGAAAAGCCACTTTCATGGGACTGTGTGCTGAATTTGCCCCCACCCTGCATTGCAAGGAAACAAGATTGAGAGCTGCCCTGCCGGTGGGGAAACAGGTGGCTATTGCAGTCCGGAAGCTGGAAACTCCAGACAGCTACTGATCAGTCGCTAACTGGTTTGGAGTGGGAAAGCTGACCACTGGAATCCTGTTGATGCAAGTTTGCAGGGCCATTAATAGAGTCCTGCTCAGAAGAACTGTGACACTTTAACCCTGCACTGTAGTGCTGCCTTAGTCATGGCCCCTTTCCATCATATCCCTTGATATCTGCCCAAAGGTATCGTAATTACTATGGCTGGAGTGGGGCTGGGACTGGACAGCTTCCTCCCCAAAACACTGATGAGGTCTAGCACCTCACCATTGCTCTATACTGGGGATTGCCTGGCGCCTGGAGGAATGGTCACCTGGAAAGATGTGCTGAGAGCACTCCACACCTTGCTGAGCAAACAGGAAGGGGATTTTCAGATTCCCAGAGAATTAACAGACCAGAGCATCCACACTGGCGCCAGGGCGCTCCGGAAGGGGTGCAGCAAGCATTATGCCTCTCATCGAGGTGGATTACCAGGAGTGCTCCAGCTGCAGAGTCTGGGCGCAATATGTGCCTTGCCAGTGTAGACAGGTTGCATGCCTGCTTTAATGTGCTCTTACTTGCAAGTGTAGCCATGCCCTTAGAGTCTGTGGTGAGACAGCCTAGCTTTTGAGCACGTATTAGCTCAGGGTATATAAGGGATAATGGACAGAGGGAGATACTTCTTCTCACTAAGGGCTGAATGGTGGCATTTAGCCACATCCCTGCACTAGGCACAGTGCACAGACACACTGCCTTAGAGAGAGAGAGCGCATCAAATGGCAGGCACCCCCAGGCTCCTTGACCGTACTGGGAGGCGAGCAACTTGAGACACCATTATAAATGATGTATTATAATGTGGCAAAGAGAAGGGAGTGAAATCATGGCCCTGCATACTCCCTGCTTGATTTTCAGTTAGGTAAAATGCTTTCAGCTGAAAACATTCCCAAACCCAGGTTTTACTGAATCATATATTAACAGGAAAAAACAATACTGCGGTTGTTGCATTGTTTATTCTGTTGTTTAATTCACTCAAAATCTTTCCATTGAAATGTTTTCCCATCCCTTCTACCCTCATAGAAATGTGCTACTCAGTTGAGGGCCAACATGCTGCCAAAATCAGATACGTTTACTTCACAGTTTAGGCCCAGCTTGTTTCAGACCACATGAGAATCCTAACCATAATAGATGTAGTACAGTATGTTCTCTATGTTATCTCAGACATATTGCAATCACAATCTTTTAAGTACAATTTGATCCTATATCCTGATAGAGTCCTCTGTTTTCATGATATGCCAGAACACATATTTTAGACCTGTATTTTATAAGCAATAGCATCTGTTTAAAATATGCAGTGGTTGTTGCACTGTTCACATTTAACTTCTCCTGAGATGAGTATGTAATACCACAGAACTTTCTGTCCAGCCCAACATAAACAGGGCATGGACAGCTGACGCTGAAGAAATAACTTCTCCCTTCTCATCTTCTACCTTTTGTTAGTACTTAGGCGGGTATTAAAACTAGGAGACCTTGCGTGCTGAATTTCAGCTCAGAGGGAAATATTTAGCTTCACTTGTAAATACCTGAAAAATGGGATTGATCATGGCACTGCTGACTCAGCTAACAGTGGCACAAGCAGATGTGGCTATATTATAATATTGCCTGCTTATAACACTGCCATGGTAATTAAGGCATGTCAAAACTACAAAACAAGTATAGTAAAGGCATGTTTTATGACAGAAACATTAATGAAATTTTTAAAACATAATTTGTTATGGTATTAAAAATAGAAAATTGTGTTCCAAGTCATTATGATTTAGTGCTAAATTACTGAAATAGTTGAAATGCCTAAACAGGATGGCAGTTGCTGCTATTCTCATGCATTACATATGCACAAGAGTGCTATGACAAATACATTTAAATATTCTTAATGTTGCAAAACCTGGAAAGGCAATTAGTCGCAATAAAATTTGTATTGAATTTGGATAAATTTTAGACAATTAGCCTTCTTCTAAATGTAATTTCTGGCCAAGTAATCCATAGGGACACATGACTTATCCACATTTATTACTCATTAGAGCAGAGTAATTCCTGTCATGACTGAACATCAAGAGATTTATCATCATAAATTCAGATCAGTTAATGGACTGAGTAGCCCTTTTCTCCCAAGCGCAAATCCCTAGGTAAAAGATATGAAATATAAATTGACCACAGCAAACAGAGTACATGGCTGAGGTATGCACTGTAGATGAATACAGTTACTATGTGTAACAGGTAGATACACATTTTTATTGTGTATTTACAAGAGATTGGGAAATGATATATGCTAGATTTAGTTTTGATAGTTCACTTATCTTTCAGAGATCAGAGATAATAGCAACAGTATAGTCCTGACTGTATTTTGATAAGTTCCTCCCACATGATTTAAGAAAAATACCACAGTAAAAACAGAAGGTTTCATATTCCCTGCTCTGATTTCAGCCAAATCACTGTTCTCTTTCTGTGCCACTATTCTTCTAAACAGTAGCAGCCTTGGTATCTGCTCTGGTCTTGTCTTCTTCTTTCCTTTCTCAGATCTTGCTACTCTTGTGAATCAATCCGAAGTTCCTAAAAATAACATATGCAAAAAAACTGAGGCTCCCTTTTCTGATTTGGGAGACTTCTTTCATCAGGCCAGGAAGATGCTGATGGTTTCATGACAGCCACCCTTTGCTTCATTTCTCAGCACTAACAATTCCAAATAAGAATGAGTGACTAAATACAAATAAAGAGACTATGCTGTGACCTGAATCTTTATCCTAACTCAAAAAGTGTTTGATCCAACACAGGAATTCTCTGAGGTTGACTTAAAAGAAAAAGAGGAACTGACCACAGAACTAAAAATTGTACTTAGGTACAAGTGATCATGACTTGATCACATTTGAAATGGACAAGCTGAATAAAGTCCAGGCCAGCAATATATAAATACTTGGTGCTTGAATAGGGCCAGTTTCATAAAGCTGAAAACAATTATGAGCAAATCAGCTGGGAGAAAGAAGTTAATCAGGAAAACGTGACTGTTAATTGGGAATCATTTAAGAACACTCACAATCGATGAAGAAGACTTTATTGGTTAAAAAAATAATAATAACCCGGTTTAGAGAGGAAGTGAAGGCAGTTATGAAAATAGTACATATATTATATATATTGGAAGAAAGGGGTAGTTGATAGTGATGAAAATAAATCAGAAGTTAAGGATTGTAGAAAACAGGTAAGAGAACACAAGGTGAAATCTGTGGCCAGCAGAATAAAGGACAATAAGATGCATTTTTAAAAAAATATATTTGGACCAAAAAGAATCCTGACAATGGTATTGGTCCATTACTAGATAGAAATGGTAGAATGAGCAATAAAAATGAAGAAAAGGCAGAAGTGTTCACTAAATATTTCGGTTCTGTATCTTGGCGGGGGGCAGGGGGAACGGACGATATAAGCTCATCATGTGGTGATAACACTCTTTCCATTCCACTAGTATCTCTGGAGGATGTTAAACAGAAGCTATTGAAGTCAGAGATTTTTAAGTCAGCAGATCTGGATAATTTGCATCAAAAAGCTTTGAAAGAGTTGGATGAAGAGCTTACTGGGTAAGTAATGTTTTTCAATAAGTCTTGGAGCACTGAAAAAGTTCCAGAAAGCTGGAAGAAAGATAATGTGCCAATTTTTAAGAAGGGTAAATGGGACGACCTGGGTAAGTATAGGCCTCTCAGCCTGATGTCTATCCTGGGCAAGATAATGGAGCAGCTGACGCTCGACTCAATTAATAAAGGATTAAAAGAGGATAATGTAACTAATTCAAATCAACATGGTTTATGGAAAATAGACCCTCTCAAATTAATGAGGATTTTATTTTTTTGTGATGAAATTACAAGTTTGGCTGGTAAAGCTAATAGCATTGATGTAATCTACTTAAACTTTTGTAAAGATCCCGTTGGACATTTTGGTTAAAAAAACAGAAAGTTATAAAATTAACATGAAACTCATTAAGTGGACTAAAAACTTACATTTTGAGACCTATCAGTTAGTAACTACAATGACGAATTAGCATGAAGCAGGTGTGTTTCCTGTGGGGTCCTTAGACAGGTTCTTGGCTCTATGCCATGTAACATTTTTATCAATGAACTGGAAGAAAATGAAATCATCACAGATACAGTTTGCAGATGACACAAAAATTGGGTAAATAATGAAAATGACAGGTCACTCATTCTGAGCAATCTGGATCTCTTGCCAAACTGAGTGCAAGCAAAGAGTATGATTCTTAATAACAGTTAAATGTAAATTTAGCAGCAAAGACTGTAGGTCACTCTTACAAGTTGGAGGACTCTATTCTGGAAAGCAGTGAGTCTGAAACTGGGGGTTGTGGTGGATAATTAGCTGAACATGAGCTCCCAATGTGACATTGTGCCCAAAAGCGATAATACAATGCTGGGATTCATAAAAAGGGGGGAACCTTGAGTAGGAGTAGAGAGGTTATTTTATCTCTGTATTTGGCACTGGGGCGACCACTACTGGGATACTGTGTTCAGTTCTGGTGCCCACAATTCAAAAAGGACATTGATAAATTCGAGAGGGTTCACAGAAGAGCCACAGAAATCAATAAAGAATTAGAAAACCTGCCTTATAGAGAGAGACTCAAAGGGTTCCATCTATTTAGTTCAACAAAGAGAAGGTTAAGGGGTGATTGATTACAGTCTATAAGTATCTACATGAGGAACAAATATTTAATAATGGTCTCTTCAATGTAGCAGAGAAAGATATAATAAGAGCCAATGGCTGGAAGTTGAAGCTAGACAAATTCAGACTGGAAATAAAGTTTAATTTTTTAATGCTAAGAGTAGTTAACCACTGGAACAATTTACCAAGGGTCGTGCTGGATTCTCCATCACTGATAATTTGTAAATCAAGTTTGATGTTCTAAAAGTTTCACTCTAAGAATTATTAGACCTGTGTTATACAGGAGGTCAGTGTAAATGTCACAGTGGTCCCTTCCGGGCTTGGAATCTATGCATCTTTGATTCCTGTATTCAGACTGACTTGAAACCCAGACATTTTTGAGGCTTGAAATTTAACTTATTCATAACTATTTTTTCCTCTTCCGCCTGCCCCTGCCCCACGTACCTGCATTTCTGTACTTCCTGGGTTAATTTAGGTCCAGAAATAGTCTGTTTTCAGTGTATTTCCAGCCAAATAGAATACATTGAAATCATATTTCCCATCCACTTTTGCAGACCCACAAGGTTTGAAATGTTGAACTTCATAGATTTTTAAGGCAAGACTGTGCTGCATTCCTAACAGGTGTAGCAAGAACTCAACCCCAGGAGGAACTGGGGAGCTTAGGTGATTTAAGGGAGTTTGTGCCCTGCTGATCCTTGGCTGATCCATGGGCTGGAGAGTCTCCTGTTGTAACTTAAATAGCTCTTGGGGGCTAAGTTTTGGCAGCTTTCCAGATCACCCTATGGCAGGGGTGCTGGAATTAGCGGTGTTGGGAGAGTGGCAGCTTGAAGTGATTTCCATCATATTCAGGGTTTACAGTTTTGTTCAATGGTTCTCAGGACCCACACTATAAAAATTGTTCCAATGCTCTGACCTATGGGACACAGTGCTGCCCCAAATCTTCACAGCCCTTTGTGCTGTAGCCCCACCACAACACACCCAATCCCACGTCTTGCATGCTTCAACACCAAGGCTTGTTGGATCATTAAAATACAGTCTGAATGGCTGTCCTTTGAATCATGGAAGATTAGAGTTGGAAGAGACCTCAGGAGATCATCTAGTCCATCCCCCTGCTCAAAACAGGACAAACCCCTACTGAGTCACCCAGTCAGGACTTTGTCAAGCCAGGCCTTAAAAACCTCTAAGGATGGAGATTCCACCACCTCCCTCCATTACTTTGCAATGCCTCTGGCAGGAACTGGGGCTTTTATGACCCCTATATGTCACTCTTGCCCTTTTAGGCAGCATAAGGGGGCTAGAGTGGGGCTGAAGATCTCACCCACGGATTTTTAATCCCTGAAGGGACCATTAGGATCATCTTTTGCCAAACACAGACCATAGAATTTCACCCAGTAATTCCTGTTTTTGGCCCAGTAGAGTGGCTGAAGTAACTCATAAGTTTTAGAAACATATTCAGTATTTACTTAAAGATTTTGGGTGATTAAGAATCTACCACAGCCTTTGGTAACCAGTGGTTAATTATTCTCACCATTAAAAATGTATGCCTTATTTGCAGTCTGAATTTTTGTAGCTTCCACTTCCAGCTGTTGAATCTTAGTATGCCTTTGTCTCCTAGCTTGTCATTGTTTATGCAAACTGAGCCAAACCTTCATACTTGTTGACGGTACCTGTTACTGAATATTAGTATCTGAGAGCTAAGAAGTATTAAATGTTTAAATAAAGAACTTATGACAAAGACATTTTGGAAATATATTTTTACATTTGGGGATATCATGTGTAATCTTCTTAATGCACACCACAGCTCCTGTAAGTATTTATAGGTGTTACGCATAACTGCTTCATGGGAAATATACATTAATTACAAAATAATGTAGTGTAACATGTTTTAGTAACCATATATACTGGTATTGATACTGGCAGCAGTGGAAACTGTTGAGTAGGAAATATATGGACAAGAGAAGTTTCCTGACTTGGACAGTCCACTTCAATGGGTTAGAAGACGTCTATATCTCTACCATCAATTCTTTGTTGAAACTACCAATCTGCATGTCAAAGGACTACCAAACAGGGTATAGACAAATGTCCACTAAGAATGGAGACCAACAACTGATTTAATCAGAACTATTAAATGTCCACCAGATAGTAGAGTTTCAGTGGACACATTTGAGTCAATTATCTAGAAGTGAAGTCCTCCATAGTCCATTCCCAGTCTTCTGAGCCATCCAGTCCCATTGATCTTGAAAAATAAATAAATGAAGTAATATGCATGTATTATATTTTATAATACAGTAATCTGGTTCCTGAGTGGGAATCCTGCAAGTCCAAAGACCAAGTATTTATCTTCACAGAGATACAGAAGGATTATTATTAGACAAAATGACTCCTGTTGCTAATATAGAATATACCACAAGTGATGTTCCAACTCTGAACAATATGGAAGAGCCTAAATCTTACCCCTACTGGGGTTTTTCAATGTACCCACTACCAGGTTTTGCTGCACTTCAGATGCCAACGTAGCCATGGAGCACTGGCTTTCTCTCAATATTAAATATGTTGGTTAAAAATTGACATGAAGGGTCACCGGGAGAAGGATTTATTGTATTGCACACCTTTCTGAATCAGGACTGGAAGTCATAAGGATATGTCACTGAACGAGGCGGAATGAACAAAACAGCTTATTCCTACTAAAGGATAACTGGAGTTTAAAATGTGAATAGGAGCTCTGTGTTGAAAAGAGAGCTAAGGACAGCTTGACATTTATTAATTAAAAAAGAAAGCTCGGCTTAGAATGGAGGTCAGATACACTTGGGGAATAAGCTACATAGAAATCACTAGAGTGAGTTATATCAGCAACTTTGCTTTATACTTCAGAGCAGTCATTTTGCTGCAGAATGAAGTTATAGTTTTTCTTGTGCTGTGATTGGCTAACAACCTCCATCTGGAGAACAGTTTAAAATAAAACCCGTTTGCTCTTTTAAATCATTTTCTCAGTTCATATGTGAGTGCAAATGGATGTTTAACAGACGGGATTTTCTTTAAATGCTTGTCTGCACATATCACATAAGGGTTAATTAATGTTGTATAGTTACTAATAACCAATTAAAGTATAATAGATGTGTCAAGATTTAAGCAAACATTTAAATATATACTTATCGTGTGAATTTAGTTGAACCAGTAATGTCTGAATAATTAATAAATAATAAATGATTCAGAATAATAAGAAGTATTATGAAACAAGAGGCCAATGCACAAACTTTGACCAAATCTGGCCCCCCTGGTGAGGAAAGACTCAAATCAAAAACAACAAATGTATATGGTTAGGTTGCTGACGTACCACTGTAGATCATTCGGACCAATTTTGTCTCATTGTTTTCTTGTATTCCCCTATCGGTATTCATCTCTTGTCTTAGACAGTCTTTTGTTCTGCGTGTAGGCACTCACTACTAGAGGAGCTGAACTTAATTGGGAGTGTTCCATTTGGGAAGACTCTGAGCATGGCAACCTTGCTGTGGAGACTACAAGTCCCATGATGTCTTAGGGAAGAGAAGGCCTTCTGCTTCCAAGAGAGGCAGAGAGAGCATGTGGTGGGGAGCTAATATCCTTGTCAGGTGACGAGATTGCTTTGAACAGCTCCCTCTAAGCTACTGATGGAAAGCCAGAAGCTGCTGCTGAAAGCCTGCTGGGGCTGTGAATAAGCAGGGAGCATCAGAGGCTGTTTCTGGGTTTCACTGAAGCCAGGACAGAGTCTGTGGCAGTGCCCAGAGCTGACTGAGGCTGGCAAACAGTGAAGACTGTGCAAGTAACCACCACTTTTATTATTCAGGAAAGTGCTTGCCAGGGAAGGGGATAATAGATACTTTACAGGCTTGTTGGAGCCTGAGAAGAGGGGAAATAGTCTTATTGTCTAACCAGGAGCCAGGGTTTCTGAACTCTGGTTAAAAAAAACCTCACATGCTCATATGTGCAGCTTGGAATGATCCCAAGTTGGAATTGATCAGCCCTTGTTGCCTTGGCTGGACTGTTTTACTGGACCAACAGTGCCGTTCCCAGCTTCAAGATCCTCAAGCACCCACCCAAGTAAGTGTTGAGAACTCTGAAATTCTCTCAGGAGTGGGGCAAATGGTATCACTGTCAATGTAAGTTGGTTAAGTTTAATTTACTACTGAAAACTGCATATATTATTTGATTTACTGAAGTCCCCCTTCAATGTTTGTGACATTTTAATTACTCTCAAACTGTGTAATATAATGCATTTTTAATTTGTTATTAAGTAAACATCTGTTAACTGTAATCTAAGTATATATTGGTTGTATATTTTTATAATTGGTGCTTTTGAGTTAGATCCATTGCATAGATAAGCTCAGGTTCATTCCTAGAGGCTCCCAAGGCACGTCAGTGAGTGTGAACAGGGCCCAGACAGGTGGAGGCACCACCAAGATTAGTTTCCTTTATAAGTAAAAGAATCCAGCAGAGGGGTGGATGGAGGATTCCTTCTTATCCAACTTTACCACAAGGATTCTCAGGCTCTTTTACTGCTGACAATACCAGGCATCCAGGCACACAGGTGAGTGTTGCCTGCTCCCAAGTAACCCAGGGAGGAAAGGGAGAGGCACGTGTTTGTACAGTGCCTTGCACAATGAGATGCTGGTCCATGACTGGGACTCCTAAGTACCCCAATAAGCTAAATAAATAAATAATCTAGTGTGACAGAGTCAGTCCAGAAGGGTATAAGAGAGTGCTGGAAGGCAGGTGTATCAGCCTCAGGATGTGCAGGTCCCTGTTCCCTGGATAGCCAAACAAAGGCTACTCCAGGCCAATCAAGACACCTGGGGCTAATTAAGAAGCTTCTAGAAAGCAGCAGAAATAGCTAGTCTGATTGGGACACCTAAAGCCAATCAGGGGCTGGCTGAAACCAGTTAAAAACCCTCCCAGTTAGCCAGGTGGGGTGGATGTCAGGAGCTGTAGAAGGAAGTTGTGCTGTTGGTGAGACTGAGTGGTAGACAACATATCATATGCAAGGAAGGAGGCGCTGAGGTAAGGGTGAAGTGGAGTTTGAAGAAGCGGAGACTGCTGTGGGGAAGTAGCCCAGGGTATTGTATTGTGTTTTGTGGCTAAAAGGTCAGCCATCTTAGCTGATACTATTAGGGTCCCTGAGCTGGAGTCTGGAGTAGAGGGTGGGCCCAGGCTCCCCCCTTTCTGCCTCCCCTAGTTAGTTACTGAGAAACGGAGGTCACTCTGGGGCCTAGATGAGTTTCTGGGGACCCTAAATCTGCCAGGATGCGCAGATACAGACAAATACAGACTCGGAACGTTGTCACACTAGCTATTACATAGCTTTCTATATCCACAGATCTCAAAGTACATTGTCCACCGTTATAAGTGTAAAGTAGCCTAGAATTAGTGTTTACCTGTAAGGGGTTAAGCTAAAGGTAAGCTGAGAGGTGGACAACTGACCGATGAGAAATTTTTTAGGAGACAAAGAATTTTAAGTTTTAGGGGTTTTTTGGCTTTTTTTTTGTTTACCTTGGCTATGGGATGAACACACTACGTTTTTTACTGTAACTATAAATTTTATTAAGTACTGTAGTTAGTAAGTTTACCTTTTTTTTTATTACTTGGAGGGTTTTTATTGGTGAGTGTTGGATGTGTGCTTTTTGAGATTGTAAGATTTAGCAAAAATCTTAACAGTGGGAGAAAGTTGCCTTGGGGGAGAGGTTTGGTTTTTGAATTTTTTTGTTGATTATGGTAAATGCTGTTTTATTGATGGTTATAAGGGATATTTTTTAATTAAAATTTATTTTTTAAGAAGCTGACTGCTTGTTTTTTATTGTGTAAGATTTTGGTTTTGGATTGGGCACATTTTGCAGGAGGAGGCAAGGTTGATTTTTTTTTTAAAGCTTTTTAGGGAAGGAAGAAGTTTGGGGGGTTAGTAGAAAGGGAAAGAAGGGTTTTAAACTACCCTAAACCTAGTTTGGTGGTGGCAGTGTACCAGGTCCAAATACAGAAAAAGTTGTGTTTTGGGAAAAAACATTTTAACCCAAGCTGGTAAAATAAGCTTGAGGGGGTTATTTTTTTTTATGCGGGTCCCCACAAAAAAATCACACCCAGTAATGTTCCAACACCATTTGCGATTTGGGGGGCGTGTCATAAGTGTAAAGAAGCCTAGAATTAGTGTTTACCTGTAAGGGGTTAAGCTAAAGGTAACCTGAAAGATGGACAACTGACCAATGAGAAATTCCTCAGGAGACAAAGGATTTTAAGTTTCAGTTTCTCTCTGGCTCTCTCTCTGTTCACCTCGGCTATGGGATGAACACAGCTATGTCTTTCACTGTAACTATAAATTCTATCAAGTACTGTAGTCAGTAAGTTTACCTTCTTTTTATCACTTGGAGGGTTCTCAGTGCTGAGTGTTGGCTGGGTGCTTCTTGAGATTGTAAGATTCAGCAAAAATCTCAACAGTGGGAGAAAGTTGCCTCGGGGGAGAGGTTTGGTTTCTGAATCCTTTTGTTGATTATGGTAAATGCTGTTCTATTGATGGTTATAAGGGATTTATTCCTTTCTTTTTTCTTTTATTAAAATCTTTCTTTTAAGAAGCTGACTGCTTGTTTTCCATTGTGTAAGATCCTGGTTTTGGATCGGGCACATCTCGCAGGAGCAGGCAAGGTTTCTTTTTTTTCCTCTCAGGCTTCCCAGGGAAGGAAGAAGTTTGGGGGGTTAGTGGAAAGGGAAAGAAGGGTCCCAAACTACCCTAAACCTAGTTTGGTGGTGGCAGTGTACCAGGTCCAAATACAGAAAAAGTTGTGTTCTGGGAAAAAACATTTTAACCCAAGCTGGTAAAATAAGCTTGGGGGAGTTATTTCTTTTTTCATGCGGGTCCCCACATCTGTACCCTAGAGTTCAGAGTGGGGAGGCAATACTGACATCCACATTTTAAACAGTCGACTGAGGCACAGAGGGGTAACCCGGCAGGCTGGTGGCAGAGTTTACAGATACCTTAACAGATTATCAATTCCTTTGAGCAGGATATGTCTTTGCGTTATCAGTGCTTCCAGGGAGAGGAGGAATTCTACTGCAGAGGCAGCCGATTCCTTGTACAGGTAGGGACGGAAAGAACTGTACATAGAGGGTGCGGATCAATTGGGGCATGATTAGACCTTAAAAAGGGGGGGATTTCTTGAAGCAGAGAAAAGAGAATATTAAAAATCACCCTGATAAGTATCAGTTTGATACTGCATGGTTAATTATACCCACAGCTACTTGGGTACAATTGCTACAGATTTGAGTGGGAGCTTAAGGCAAAATTTAACCCAAAGCTGTTAAGTGGAAAGAAAAAAGTTGGCTCAGTTGTTTGAAGTGTATTCAAATATTTGCTGCTGCAAAAGAAGGAACACGGTTTCATCCTGAGTGCATTTATAGAATAAGATTGTCTCATGTCATATATTCACAACCTTCAGCTCCCTTATTGTATCTATCCAAAATGTACATGTTTTGGGTTAAGATGCTTTGTAAATAGGTGCTATTGACATGTGAATCTTGGGTTTAGGACCACAACAATTTGTTGATGCAATTTGTATATGCAGGAGATGATGCTCTATCAATTCAAGCTCCAAAGGTGATATTAGAGAGGTGGGTGAGGTAATATCTTTTACTGGACCAACTTCTGTTAGTGGGAGAGCCCAGCTTTCCAGAGTCTTTTCCCACAGAGGGGAAGTCTCCAGATTCTGAGAGGCAGCAGGACACTACAGTGATAAAAGCTGCAGTGTAGATGGGGAGGTATGGCTTGTAAAGAATGTGATTCACATACACATCCACACCCTTCAGGTATGTCTTTAACTCTACTTATCTAAGCTGCGCCTCTCTAACTACACTGCCATTTGTATTTGTGAGAGGGCAGCTATGCTACTGCAAGAAGCATGCAGTGTAGATGTACCCTTTACATTCTGTCCTCTTTATCTCAGTCAGACTCTTAGGTGTGTTTACACTGCACACTAAGTCTGGGACTCAGTTATTCTAAGCCTGTGGTCACATTCATACTGCATTGTAAACTTGTGTTTCCACTTGCTGGAGCTGGGTCTCACAGCTGTGCTGATGTATTCATACTGAACTATGCAGACCTTCTGACTAAGGTCTGGGGCTTGACCTGCAAACACCCCGCAAGACGACAAGGCTTGGACCCAAGTAAAAAGTGGGACTCAGAGTGTGACCCATCCCCCATAGCAGGGTTCAGGGACCCAAGTCCTGAGTGCTTACTGACCCGAGTCAGCCTGGAAGGGGGGATGTGGATTCAAATCTGAGTCAGAGCACAGGCTTAATGTGCAGTGTAGATATATTCATAAGTATTAACTTATTTTATAGTTTAATACTGTTTCCTGTCACCACAGTATCCGAGTGCCTTCCACATGAAATAAATACAGTAGCAAATTGTGAAGTCTCCCTGGAGTCTCTGGTACTGCTTCTTGTGCAAAGTAACTACTCTGCTTAAGCTAAATTATTATTATTGCAATTAATAATAATATTTTGGTAGGAATATAAGTAAAAGGGGCATCAGTATTGCAAATGTCTAAACTCGCCTGATTTACACACTGAGGAGCCAGAAGAAGATATAAGAAGAGGTAAGTTAAACAATGTGTGTCTTATCCTCACAAGAAATAGTGCTGGAACAGAAGGAGAAGAATTTTCTACCTACTTATGGAAGCTCCCTGACATTCATTGAAGAATAGCATTCACACCAGCCCTTTCTGGGCATGTCTACATGCTGCAGTTGAGGGGTATGATTGCCATATGTGTAGGCATACCCGAGCTAACTTTAATTTAGCTAGCTCAGGTAGCAATAGCAATGAAGCCATGGGTTAGCCTAGGCTATACAAGCTCTAGTTATGTACTCAAGTAACTAGCCTGGGCTGAAGTCAATGCTGCCATAACTTCACTGCTATTAGCTCTAGAGCAAGATAGACTAAAGCCAGCTTGGGTATGTGTCACAATCATACCTCCAACTGCAAGTGTAGATGCACTCTCTGTGCTCAGAGGGGTGTCCCCTCTTATCCCTCAAGTATGGAGTTTAAGTTCCTGAATAGCTTTGCATGGAGCCATTGAGCCAGCACCACTGAGCCAGCACCAGAGCTTCTTGTTCTGTGGTACAAGCTAATCACATGGGGTTTGCTGAGTGACTAATATGAGCATTAAAAATTATAGACTATGTTAGCTGGTCATGAAAATAACTATGCAAATCCTGAGAATAACTATGCCTTTTAGACATGCATCTAAACACAGTATGTATTTATACAATATATGCTACTTGTCAGACAGAACATGTACTGTAAAAGGAAACCCCAATGTTAAGACTGCCATTAAAGTATATATATTTTTTTAAATATGCACGTTATATTTCGTATGCAAAAATGTAGCATATACCAAATACGTATTAACACGTAATAAACCACAGTTTACCTACTTTCTACATGGAATAATATAGAATGTTATAAATAATGAGTACTAAATGGCAATTGTCGAAATAAATAAGTAGAGCGCGTTTTGTGATGCATTATGTTTTTTTTCATTTTGGGCTAATTCACAATAGGATGTCTTCTCAAAATTAGTGTGTTGTGACGGAGTCAGACCAGAAGGATATAGGAGAGTGCTGGAAGGCAGGTATATCAGTCTCAGGATGTGCAGGTCCCTGTTCCCTGGATAGCCAAACAAAGGCTACTCCAGGCCAATCAAGACACCTGGGGCCAATTAAGAACCTTCTAGAAAGGAGTAGAAACAGCTAGCCTAATTGGGACACCTGAAGCCAATCAGGGACTGGCTGAAACCAGATAAAAACCTCCCAGTTAGTCAGGTGGGCTGTGGGTGTCAGGAGCTGTGGAAGGAGGTTGTCCTGTTGGTGAGACTGAGTGGTGGACAACATATCATACAGAAGGAAGGAGGCCCTGAGGTAAGGGTGAAGTGGAGTTTGAAGAAGCAGGGACTGCTGTGGGGAAGTAGCCCAGGGAATTGTATTGTGTTTTGTGGCTAAAAGGTCAGCTATCTTAGCTGATACTATTAGGGTCCCTGGGCTGGAGCCCGGAGCAGAGGGCGGGCCTGGGCTCCCCGCTTTTTCCACCTTCCATACTGGCCTGTGATGAAGGTAACTCACTAGGCGGTGACCCTTGCCAATTATACTGAGAAAGGGAGGTCACTCTGGGGCCTAGATGAGTTTCTGAGGCCCCTAAATCTGCTAGGAAGCGCAGGACCCACAAGTACAAACTTGGAGCTTTGTCACAGTGTATTAACGAAGTTGTACTATAACTCAGTATGCCAAATGCCCTAGAATTTGTGAAACTCTCCATGCCAACTAAAGGTACAGAGCAATTCCTGTTAGGTGCTGAGTACTCTCAACTCTTGTTGAAGTCAGTGGAAGTTGTGGTTATTCAGGAGACATTCAGCACCCTGCAGGATAAGTCCCTTAGGCCTGATCTCTACTGAGGGCGGGGGTCAATCTAAAATAAGCAACTTCAGCTACAAGAATAATGTAGCTGAAGTCCATATACATAGATCCACTTATCGCGGCATCTTCACTGCAGTGAGTCGACTGCTGCCGCTCCCCTGTCAACTCCTCCTGCGCCTCTCGTGGTGGTAGAGTACAGGAGTCAAAGGGAGAGCACTCTGGGGTCGATTTATCGCGTCTAGACTAGATGCACTAAATCGAGCCCCAAAGGATCGATCGCTACCTGCCGATCCAGCAGGTAGTGTAGACATACCCTCAGTGTCAAAACCTAATGTTTCCTTAAGCCTTGTTTTTTTTATGGTTACTTTTTTTGTTTTAGTTCAGTGTTAATCGATGCAGACAACATACTATGTATGAAGACATATTTAGAGCTGAAGGAATAGGAGATCATTAAGTGAAATATTTCTATCAAGGCCACTCCTCAAGAACATTGAAATTGATCATAGAGATATATATTGGTGTCTGTGAGAAGGACAGAAAATCACAATGCAG
Source organism: Dermatemys mawii (assembly GCA_007922305.1). NCBI lineage: Eukaryota > Metazoa > Chordata > Testudines > Dermatemydidae > Dermatemys > Dermatemys mawii. The sequence goes on along the minus strand of ML677342.1, from coordinate 23,206,668 downwards.
CTGATTCAGAATTTATCATCTTAACACTTTTCAACTTGAAATAACACAAAAGCTTTTTTATTTCAAAAGACCAATATTTAAAGGGTGTTGATTTATGTAAATCAATAATTTATCAACTTGCTTTCATTCTGTGCTGCTAGCCAGATGCTTCTGGCTTTGCACTGCCAGATGATGTCAGCTGCAAAGCATAATGGCCTTGTGCTTCATGTAGAAATAAAAACATAAATATTTTAAAAATCCTGCTACAAGAAGTAAGGGGTTTTGGGTGGGGGTGAGAGATTTTACTGGCTGACTGTTAGAGTAGTGCTGATCTACATATTTTATGGATTAGTTTTATCAGAAATGGAGGCAGGGACATCTCAGTCTGATTTTTATCCCCTAACAAGGCTGACACACCAAAGTCTTTTCAAGGCAATTTGTTGAAGACATCTGGTGAAGCTTTCTAGGGGATAAAAACACAGCAGAGTGTTCCTCTGGTATCAGTTGGCATGGCAACCAGCAAAAGATTATTCAACATCAGTACGTTTCAAAAAGGTTGAGGCCTAGTTGAAAATCCATTTGGGCTTCTACCTGCAAAATTGTCCTTTTAAAAATGCACTAAATCTTTTCTCAGGGAACTAGAATGAAGCAGAATGTATAACTGTGGTACCTTCAGCTGCAACTTATTCTCAAAGCATGATATTAATGATTCCAGGAAACCGAGGCCCAATATGACAGACGGTATTACTGACACTCTACTAAAAAGCACATTACCAGTAGGACAGTCACAGGCTGGAAGAGGAGGTAGAGAGAAGAAAAATATGCTATTATCAAAGTTTAATGCTGTAATTATCATGAAGTACCATAGGGCAAATGACTAATTATACCTCATCATTATATATTATTTAGTAATATAAGGTTTATACTCTAAGAGGAAAATCCCACCTTCCCACTCAACCCCCCCTCCTTTTTCTAACACTCCCTGGCAAGGACACCCCACTCTCACCCCTACCTCACCCCCAATGGCTACACAGTAAAGGTTATTTGTTTGAGCTTTGTAACAAGAAGATTTGCCCCAAAAGTGAAATTCATACCTTTTCCACAAAGATCACATAAACTGTCTTTGTGCGGGATAACTGCATGAGTGTTGAGGAAGGGAGAAATCTACCACCAAACCCAGGGGCATGGAGCATGTCTGACCTCCTTCCACAGCTAGTACATGAGTCCCTAGGCTGTAATCAGGGTGAGACCATTGTGTAATCCCTGCACAGGGTGTGTGTTGGAGGGTAGCCTCTTCCCACTAGCTCCAAGTATTCGCAGACCCACTGGCTATGTCTGCCTCTCCATATTCTGCCCCTTGATGTGTACAGAGTTGTAAAGACTGTGTGTGGTTACTTTACCTTACCAGGTCTGGAATATTCTGTCTGATAGAGTTCAAACAGCTGGTCAATTGGTAGCAGCTGAAGCTGGAGCTGCACTGAAGAAATATCCAACTCATTTCATTCTTTGTTAAATAAGGCTCATTTCAATGTGCTAGCTTGATTCTGGGGACATCTACCATCCATGCTTGTGTATGCAGAATTGGCACAGAATGCAGTTTAACCATAAACGGGTATGTAAACCTCTCCATCCACTTTGAAGCTGCTGTCCCTAGCTCAACAGAACTATGAGCAAGGCTGCTAATGGGGACAGGACTTTCTGTAGCTCTCAGTTTATTCAGGGAGTCAGCATAAATTCTAATCCCCACTTAAATACAGCTTAAGACCTACATTAAGGGCTCATGAGCCCTATATTAAGACCTATTCATTGCAGCATAGGCCTTCTGCTGACCCTTTTCAATTCAATGAATTTCACCCTATGGGCTTGACACAAAGACACCCATTGACTTCAATGTTTTTAAGATGGGACCTAAATGAATATGATGGTAGAAAATTATTTTGGAAAACTAAAAAATACAAACATAGTGTACATATGTATGTGTGTTTTTGAAACACATACAGAGAATTTCCATCGTGAAAATATTTATAATGTTTGCAAAGTTGCCAAAGGATTGTAACTTTTCTCTTTGACATTGGGTTAAAGGTCTTGAAGATAATATGAGAAAATTATTATTAACCCTGACTGTACAAAATATCAAACTTGGCTATATAGTTACCCCTTTAACTGGACTTTCTTAAGAAACCAGATGTAAACCTTAACAAGAGTTATCCAGGTTAAATACAATAAACTGTTTAGCAATGGATAATCTGCCTCTAATTAAAGTTAAAACTTTTTCTTCTTCCGACCCTCAAATATACTCCCTGGGATGATTTCAACTCAATGGTAGGCAGTAAAAGAAAACAAAATATTGTTAAAAACAAAAATTAAAAATATATAAAAGTAATTAATATGTGTACACCTCTAGGGCATTGTTGTACTCTACAAGTATGGATGACTATATGTATTATTGAAAGGTTGGCACACTTGGGTGGGAAAAGGAGAAAGTCAAATTATTAAGTCCTCAGTTAGAAAATTGCATTCACATTCATAACATCATCATCCAATGAATTAACTGGAATTGTTTGAACTGAAGGTGTTGTCAAACAGACCATAAAGATGACTTGGGATAAGATTGTCTTTGATCTCTGTATATGCTAGTGTTACTGAAAAAACTTACCATATCTATTTATCTTGGTTAAAATTGGCAACTTCAGTGTCTGCATTATGCCCTTGACCTTCCCTCTGTTTACTTGAATACTACAAATAGTGAGGTTAACTAACTGCAAATATTAAATTACCCAAGATTATTTGTAAGTTTTTAATACTACCACTGTGTGATGCAGTAGATTTTATACAAATGATGTTATTTTTAGTAGGGTTGCTATTGATAAATATATATCAATCATTCTATACAAATCAGAATAATATTTTAAGTAATTCTTCTTCATAGTAACCAGAATAGAGTTTTAGACAATGCACAATTATCCTGTGGAACTCAGTGCCACCCGATATTTATTGCACACTGTGTATACAAGCAATCCTTGTAAAGGACCAAACCCTCACAAAAAATGTGAACTCCAGAAAAGTCAGATAGGGAAAATAAATTGTCCCCAAAGACATGAACAGTAGAACAGGTCAGGAAATAATATTTTTTCCCTGGGGAAAATTATTTAAAAACTCCAATTTGTCATCTGAATTATCAGCAAAAACTTTTGACTTTTACAACCCCCTGCCAAAAAAACTCTGAAAACTGAAATTTTCTAGCTCCAAATTGCACCAAACTAAAAAAATAGTTTGTTTTATGTACATGAATTATGTGCTTCTTTCTGTTTCTATTGGTGTTGTTTATCTAGGAAGCAGCTGTCAAATGGCATTTGAGTGGATATTTTATTAGAGTAAATGCTTTGTGTAAGATTTGCATATTAAATAGTGTAGTATGCAAAATAGTTGACAAATTGTTCTGTCCTCACTGGTTCATTCACAAAAGGAAGGACACCCATTAAAGTTTCATATCCTGTGAGTTAAAACTCCTTTTATCATTCATGAATTGTAGATACATATGCTGGGACGACCACCTCTGGTTGAGGAGTTGCCGAACTGTGGGGTGGTTTCTACAGTTTTAATTTCAGAAGGTTTCAGTTATTGGTGAATTATTATTACATATGAATGCTCAATATTAGATACAGTTGCCAGTAGACATACTTCTTTAACTGCAAAAGATGCCTCAAAAATTTCTGCTTGCTGCTGGATTGCTGACAAATAAATAATGAAACCTTAGTACACTTGGTATCTTCACACAGAAGGCTGTGCACATGCTGCTACTGTAGATGTGTGATATGATTGTTTACTATTTACTTTACAACAGGTAGGTTGTGGGGAGTAAGAGGGGTTATGCTGTAGTAGGAAAGCCATGTCTAGATAGGTAATGTGCAATATTACCCAGAATAATATGACTGTGAATAGCTGTATATGTCTGCCAATGCAGTTAGAGATTTTGAAGCATATTCTTCTTAGAAAAGAGCACAGAATGGAATAGATGTAAATCAAGGTAGCTCCATTGATTTCAACAAGCTATACTTGTTAATACTAGTGCAGACCCTAGCCCAATATATTTTTTGTCTTTTTCCTTTCGACATTTGAGTTTTGTTTATTTCAGTTTTTAAACATCTACCATATAACAAAGCAGCTTAGTCTATAAAGGATGTATAAGAATAGCAAATATTCAGGAAAAACAAAACAAAAGTTCCCACAAAACAAACCACAAGAAGGGTTAAAAAAAAATTGTATGGTATAAAAGTACTGTAATAAATATTACTAGGTACAAGACTAACAGATTTGACATTTGTTTTATTTAATGGGTATTTAAACAGATACTTATATTAGCTTTAATGCCCAAAAGCTATAGATACAATAGCCTCAGTCTCACAACACATAAATAAGTCTTATGTGTAAACAAAGGGTAAAATGGACAGGGAAGTGAAAGAAAGAAGATGATTCCAGAAGTGCGAGAGATGTAGACCTTGTCTATATACGTGGTTGAATTTAGTGAAGGTTGAGCTTTTTAAAGCCCTCTATGAGTTCACAAAACTAACTTGAATTCTAAAACATTATTTTTCATAAGTGGTCCGGAAATTAGTTTTTTTTCATGGAAAAAACTCCATTTGTCTTTCATTTTAGAAATGTTTATTAGAAATTATGTGGGTTTTCATTAAAAAAAGAAAGACTTTCTGGTTTTTTTTCTGAAAATGGATTTTATTTATTTATTGTAAAAAACTCTGTTTAATTGAAAAGCCATTTTGCATTGAAAAAAGTGTTAATGGAAATGTTTTAACCAGAGCTACTTTTATTCCCTTTTAATTGAAACTCTCAGCTTCCCAGCATCTCCTCACAAATAAAATACAATTTTGTAAGAAAATATGTTCTTCTAGTAAAAAGGTGATATAAGTATTAAGAGAGGAGGGCAAACGTTAGGGGGTAGCAAGTAGGGAAATTGCTTGGGCCCCCATGCCACAGGTGGACCTGCACAGCAGGACTTGGGTATCAGCCCCAGGTGGTGGGGCTCGGGCTTCGGCTTCAGAAACATTACAGAAATCCAACGTGTGAGCAGGTAAGGGAGGCAGAGTGGGGGCCCACTCCTTAGTTTCTGCCCTGGGCCCCAGCAAGTTTAATGCTAGCCCTGAGGAACAGAAGCAACCTCTAACTCCCATCAGTGATATGCTGACATGAATGGGTACACTACCAGTATATTTGACACAGGGTAATAATTTCAAAAGCAGCAAAGTGACTTAGGAGCCAGAGTCCTATTTTCAAAAGTAACTTAAGCCTGGTCTACACTGGGGGAAGGGGAGTCAATCTAAGATATGCAACTTCAGCTACACGAATAGCGTAGCTGAAGTCGACGTATCTTAGGTCAACTTACCTGGGCATCCTCACAGTGGCGAGTTGACAGCGAGTCATAGCAAGTCGACTGCTGCCACTTCCCTATCGACGCCACTTCCGCCTCTTGCGTCGGTTGAATTCCAGAGTCGAAAGGAAGAGTGCTTGGTGATCGATTTATTGTGTTTACACAAGACGCGATAAATCGATCCTCGATAGATTGATCACTGCCTGTTGATCTGGCAAGTAGTGTAGATGTACCCTCAGGAACATAAGTCTAATTGAAAGTTAATGGGTCTTAGATTCATAAGTGCCCAAGTCACTTTTGAAACTGGGATTTAAGCTCCTAAATTGCTTATATGCTTTGGAAAACTTGTACCATTCATCCATTTTTTAAAAAAGTATTTTTCTCCATTCCTTTTCTCATTTGCTCTGTATTAATTTTTCACTCTACCTACACACCAATTATTAGAATTTTCTTTCCCACAGTTGCTCCTATACATTTTCTGAACCACAGTATTCAAGTGGGTTGAAAATTAGGCAAATTAGTCAGTCCCCAGAAACATCCACCCCGCAGGAGAATCTGAGCTACCATAATGCTCCATGTTGTATCCAATTACCAGGATTTGTCTTTTAATCATACCACCACCCCTAGAAATGGCTGATGTTTTCTGTCTACCTTTTGAGAAACTGTTAAAGTTGATAACTTTATTCTCTCGTTATGTCTTCAATGTCAAAAATGTGATTTTTTTCTAGGGAGATAACTAGCTCCTCATAGTTACCTTGTTGTAAAATCCTAGGTCCTGGTATTTGTTTGTGTAAGGCCAAACAACTAAACATTCATTCATTCATTCATTTATTCAAATAGTGGTCTGTTCACAGACAATTCAAATAGAAAATGGAATTAAACAGATAAATTATCTGCTGCAAATAGTTATTATTATTACTATTAGTTGTAGTAATAGTATTGTCGTAAAGCTCCAGTTATGGATTGTGACCTCAGTGTGCCAGGTGCAGTACAAACACAGGACTAAAAAGATGGTGCCTTCTAAAATTTTCCAATGTCTGTCTCTAATTTAGAACTTCAATGCAAATAAGCTATATTGAATATATAGGTACCTCATTCAGGACCAAATCCTGATCCCACTGAAGTAAATGATAAAACACTTATTGATTCTCGTAAATGGTGGACTCTCTATAACTTGAAGTCTTTATGTCATGATCTGAGGACTTAGTAACTTAGCCAGCAGTTAGGAGTCTTTTTGTAGGAGTAGGTGAGCAAGGTTCTTTGGCTTGCAAGGTGCAGGAGGTCAGACTAGATGATCATGATGCTTCCTTCTGACCTTAAAGTCTCTAAGTGTCTATGAGTCTGTGAGACTCCATTGTGGCAAAGATTTGCATCATAAATCATTATGCAAGAGCCAAGGATTGATATAGTCTTGGTTTTTGCCCCTCATATTCTTTGTCATTTTGGGATTGCCTTTAAATTTCACTTTTTTCATATTTCAAATTTACCACAAGATGTGGAAACTGAAAGATATGCCAATTCCCTAAACTGTAGGTGCTAGACCAGTGGCTCTCAAACTTTTGTACCAGTGACCCCTTTCACATAGCAAGCCTCTGAGTGAGACTCCCTTATAAATTAAAAACACATTTTTATATATTAAACACCATTATAAATGCTAGGTGCTTTGCTAGAGGCAAAGCAGAGATTGAGTGGAAACTGACAGCTTGTGATCCCCACATTTAATAACCTCACAACTCCCTGAGGGGTCCCGACCCCTAGTTTGAGAACCCCTGCACTAAATAAATGGCACTACTCAAGGTGGCTATATTATGAATGAGGTACCTTCACATTTGCAGGTTTCCAAATTAGAGACCCAATCATTCTCCCATTGAACACAATGGGAATTTTGCCATTGCCTTTACTAGCAGTAGAACCAACTTCTAGTTTGGCTCACCTCTAAATACATTCAAAAGTTCAATATCAAAAACATTTAATTTGATGGCCAACTTGAGTCTGTTTTCCTTCTGCTTCTGCTGCTGTTCCCAGTGATTTACATATAGCTATTTTTTCTCCTCCTTCTGTCCTGTGCATTCTCAAACAGTGAATCAATAGATTTTTCTGCACAAAGCATACTTGGCACATATAGTATTTATTTATTTTAAAAAATGGTCACTGGGATAGGTTTATGAGATACATATCTCATTTTCAAGAGGGTCTCCGGGGATAGGAATCTATACAATCATCTCCACTTACTTCACAGTAACACAAATAATATAACACAGGACACACAAGAGTCCAAAACTGCAGACAATTTGGAACTTGCAGTTCAGTTTACACTGAAAAGGCTTCTTAAAATAAGGTAATAAGAATTTTATTACATCTTTATATGTTCTCGAATATATTTGTTAAGCAACAGCATTGGTTAGGTTGGTGGCTGTAATCTATACAGTTGTGTGGTTTACTTCGCTTTCTTTTGGAGAAGAAAAGCAGGGTTGGGAATGGGCAGGAATTGAGTTCTGGTTCTTATGCCCTATTGCAGGCTAGATTTGTTACTGATAATGCTTTCTTATATGTCTGGGAATAAGATTTTGTAAATATCTTGGAAAATTTATGATCAAAGTTCTTTCATAGTCTAAAAAAAAATTCTGTTCTCATAGCAATATTCACCTTTGCAAATCCATACTTTGTCCTTAAAGACTAATCATACGCCACAACCAAAAAAACTATTTGTGCTGTGTTTTGCATTTGACATTTGGAGTAATCCTATAGCAATTCTTCACACTACTTTTAATTCCAGTAATTTCATAGGGATTTTCTTTGAGCACAGAAATTTTGTAAGATGAATTTTCAAAAATATTTTTACATAGATAGTTCTGTATGCTCCATATGTTGTGAAGTTCTCTGTTTTCATACTGTGATTAAAAGAAACTCTTGCTTCTTTGAAATAAGCAGGTTTAATGAGACTGGTCTTTGTGGTAGTTTTATTTTTGAAATTTTATTTCAGCTTTTATTTAAAAGTAGAAGATATTAAATTGCTCTTTCATTGTTCTCTTTGTTGATATTAATTACAAATGGTAAATGACATATTACTAAGTACACATAGGCTAGACATGCCTTGTCTGTTTTTATGGGCTAACAGAAAAAATATTTTTCATTGGAAAGTGTTACTTATTTGTGCTTAGCTTCTAGAAATGAGGTTAAAAAAATCGAAGGGCAACTGTTGCCTGGAAAGAACCCTATATCTTTATATCTTAATATAAAGAAGTGTATCTTAACAAAAATATTAACTGATGTTTTTAAAATAGAATTTTCTTATCTTTGGTGAAATAAAACACATTTGTTTTTCAAATGGCTCATTCAAATGAAATATTATACACGATCACAGTAGCCTGTGAGGACTATGTAGTTTCCCTGATGACATTCACTGTGAATTTCATATTGGAGGGAACAACGAAAAATTATAATTGAAAACATTTTTGTTTCAGTGAAAACTATGGATTTGGAAAAAAAATATTTAAAATAATTTCCCTTATGCCACATGAAAAGTATTATTATGGCACATGTGACAGTTTTTTTGTCATGTAGTGACTCAGTGATGCACCAATGACAGTTTTAAATTTCTGACAAAGAACTCCACAAATTTAATTCTTTCTATTTTAAAGTCTTAATAATTAAATGTTTCTGATATTCAAAGCTTTGCTGGGTAACAGCAGACCACTAAAACACAGTGAAATGCTGAATTATTCTGAGCTCTTTTCAGACAAAGTGCTTCATTTCTCTGACTTTGACCAAAGGCCAAGAAATATGTACCTGGCCAACTTATTCATCAGAAACTAGCATGTCTGTAGAAACTTGTTTTTGCCTATTTAGCAGGGCTAAAGATAAATCTAGTGATGATGATTCCATACAAAGTATTCTTTATACCCCTTGATCAATTTTTGCCTTTTTAAATGGCAATTCTCATCTATGCAAAAACATAAGAGTTATTTTCCCCACTGGAAAATTAATTCATTTTAGAGTGGATTAGCACTGACAGTTACTTCACTTAGTTGCAGTAAGGGACACCTATCTGAATTCAGTTGGATGGGAATACCATTTCTATTTAAAGTGTAAATATATTTTGGTTATAAACAATACTGTCTCTTTGCCAGTGTGGCTTATATTTACTATCCAGGAGGTTGACCCCTTTCCATGATATACTAAAATGAACAACTTTTTAAATGGGAAGGAAGCCTACAGTACACTGCAAGTAGTATGCCTTCTGTAGACAGTACATACTCTTTGGAGTCATTGAGGGACATTTTCTGCTCCCGTAAACCTATGTAAATCTGGAATAACTCCATATTTTTATTCCAAATTGACACTAGTGTTAGGGAGATCAGAATTTGGCTTTGAAGTATTAACACCACATGTTTCTTTACCCAGTGCCTGATCATGCTTACTAATAAATTATGTGCTACATATTGAAGATAGTACCTGAAGATCAGAGGAAGGAAAGAAACAAAGTTCATGAGCACATCCAGCTGCCAGCAGTTAGTTTAACAGATCACTTGGGATATCAAAATGCATGCAACAGGAAAATATTTCCCGCAGGCACTCTGTGTGAAGGCAAGCCCATGGCAGACACTGAGACTAAGTGAAGAACAAAACCACAAGAGTGTTAAATTAGATAAGCTTAAACACATCGACACATGTTGTCCACAAAGTAGGCAAGAACAATAGATGCACAGGGATGGCCTTACCATGAGGCAAACTGAGGCGGCCGCCTCAGATGCCAGACTTTGGTGAGGAGGGTCATGAAGACCCAGAGTATAGAAAATAGTGTCTGCTGCTGGTGCATATGTATTCTCTCTGCTCTAGATGCACAGAGATGGTGGAGTGCTGTGCTGGAGGAAGGAGGACACAAGAGACATAACAGGCAGGCAGGAGAAAACGTAAGAGGGAATAACAGAAAGCAGCAGGAACTGCAGGGAGAGAGAGGAGGAGGAGCCTTCTATGTACCTCTCTAGCACCCCCAGGAGCCTGGACTGATTAACATCAGCTTCTCAGGGAGCTTTCTGTTTCCTGCCTCTTTCCTGAACCAACTTCAGAAGAACAGGCAGTCAACTGAAGTAGCAGAAGCCAATTAGGCCCTGAAGACGCTGATACCTTCCCTCACTCAGGCCCTGCTACCAGCCTGCTTATTTGTCCCCTTCAGTTGTGTGTTGAAAGCCCCTATAGCTGGCACAGAACAGCAGTCATGACTGAAAGAGGAAAACACCCCTCTGGAACACCATTTAGAAAAAGAAAGAAAACAAAAGGAGCTTTTCCATCTAAGCACAAAGGGGTTTTCCTGAGATACACAGACACAAATGTTCACGGTGAGCCTTCTGGCCCCAGTGAGGATGTGAGTGGTGAGGAGATGCCTGATCTTTCAGTTAGTCAGAGTGCAGGTGACCTTGCAGCTACTGCAGCATCCATATCTCCATCTCAAATGAATGTAACCAAGCATATTCCTGAAGAAGAGTGTAGGTTAGAGAAGAGTGTGATGGAGACACAAGAAGCAGCTGCTGCTGAGTTTAGTTCCTTAAATCTAGGTAATCCAGAACTGTGCACCCACTTGAGCAGTAGCCTGAGGGACTTCCTTGTACTGCATGGGTCACAGCAAATGAAAAACTTCATGTTCCCCAAAGACAATGAAAATACAAGTTTCTGTCCAACACATTACTGGTGTGAAATCCCCAATGGTGACAAAGTGGACAGTCTGTGGCTTACGTACTCAAAAACCCAGAAAGCTGCATACTGTTTTTGTTGCAAAGTCTTCCAGTCTACTGTTCCAGCCACATTGGGTTCTACAGGGACAAAGGACTACAAAAATCTGGCTAGAAATGCAGCATGCCATAAGAAGGCAGCAAATCACCAGAGAGCATTCCATAGGTGGAAAAAGCTTGAGATGAGACTAAGGCTAAAGACCATCATAGGTGATTAGTATCAAGAGAAGATTGCATCAGAGTCTCTTTACTGGCAAAATGTCCTAAAAAGGCTCATTGCGATTGTGAGAAGGCTTGCTACCCTAAACCTAGCACTTCGTGACATTTTAGATCAGCTGTGTCTGCCAAACAAAGGAAACTTCCTTAAAATTGTGGAGCTGATGGCTGAGTTCAATGCTGTACTCCAGGAACATTTAAGAAGAGTCAACACCCAAGAAATGTACACACACCATTACCTTAGAAAAACAATTAAAAATGAAATCATAGAGTTACTGGCAACAAAAGTCAAACAGAAGATTGTGGCAGATCTGAAGTCAGCAAGATATTACTTCATTATTCTGGACTGCACACTTGACATCAGCCATATGGAACAAATGACATGAATGGTGTGTTCTGTAACAACACCAGAACCTAGTGAAAATGTCCCTGCAATGGTGACTGTCAGAGAGCATTTTCTTGAATTCTTTAACCAGGTGCTTGATTGTGCAATACAGTCAGTTGAAGAACATTTCATGCAGCTCAAGGAACACAGCAGTGTATCTGAGATGTTGTATGATATTCTAAAACTCCTCATTATACCTGAAGAAGATCTACATCAGCAATGCAGGACACTAGAGACAGTGTTGACACACAATGACATACGCGATATTGATGCGAGTGATTTAGGTGATGAACTGAAAGCGCTTTCAAGATACATTTCAGCAGGATCAACTCCAAAGGCTATTCTGCAATATATGTGCACAAATAAGATGATCACTCTCTTTCCAAGTATGCTCTGTGCATACTTCTAACAGAGACATGGGCAAACTATGGCCTGTGGGCCACATGTGGCCCCCCTGCCATTTTTATCTGGCCTGCAGGGCCCCGCACCCCGAGCCGGGGGCTGGGCCGAGTGCGGCAAGCCGTGCGGCCCCATGCTCCCGGCTGGGGAGCCGGGCCGAGCGCGGCTGGGCGGGCCCCACGCTCCCAGCCAGGGCCGGGCCGAGTGCGGCAAGTCGCACGGCCCTGCGCTCCCAGCCGGGGGGCCAGGGCGAGCGCAGCAAGCTGCGGAGTCCTGCACTCCCAGCCTGGGGTGCTGGGCGCCCGGCCAGGTGGAGCACTGCGAGCTGCGGGGCCCCACACCTGGCTGAGCAGGTAAGCCAGTTGGAGGGGGAGGGGCTTAGGTGGTGGGGGCTGGGGGTGGTGGTTAGGGTGTGTGGAGGTCTTGGGAGGGGGCAGTCAGGGATCAGATAGCAGGGGGGCTAGATAGAGGGTAGGGTCCTGGGGGGCAGTTAGAGTGAGGGGGTCTCTGGAGGGGGCGATCAGGGGACAAGGAAGGGGGGGTCAGATGGGTCGGGGTTCTGAGGGGGGTAGTCAGGGGGCAAGAAGTGGGTGGGGGTCGGATAGGGGGCGGGGCCTTCCCTACCAGGCCCTCTGCAAAATTTTGAAGCCCAGTGTGGCCCTCGGGCCAAAAAGTTTGCCCACCCCTAACACTTCCTGTAACAGTTGCCAGTGGAGAACACAGTTTCTCCAAGCAGAAGTTAATAAAAACACATCTATGCTCCACAATGACACAGGAGAGGCTGGCTGGCCTTGCAACCGTCTCAGTAAGCATGAGCTGGCTCAGACTATGGACCATCAGGAAGCAGTTCAAATCCTTGCAACCAAGAAAGCATGAAAAGCACCACTTTGATTATTCAAACAGATAAAAATGCCAGTGTTTACTATGCAGACAAGAAAAGTTACATTTGCTGTTCAGGCGTTTGAAAGTTAAGTGTTACTTAACATTTTTGAACAAAGCATGTTAGTTCTCCTTTACTGGGGTAGGTAGCAGAACAGTACCATGAGAGGAGTTAAACAGGAAGAAGGCAGAATTGAGACCTTTCAAAGTTTTGACCCACGCAAGGGTTCATAAGGACATCATTCGTGCTCCCTCCCTCAGGTTCCAAAATGTTGTGGGCCATCCCTGGAGATGCATAACATGGATTGATCAAGAATGTGGTGTATGATGTCTTTTTATGAAGGCTGAAGTTCACACCTCTGAAAAAGATCAGCAAGCAGCTTTTCCATGCACACTGAGGTCCCACTTAAGTCTTGTTTTGAGAGTTTAGGTGCACAGGCTTGACTCTGGCCCACTGAAGAGGGTAGATGTCCCCCATAGAGCATAGGCAAAGCCAAACTTTTTTTTTTTTAATTTGAGCCTGTTTGAGAAATGGAAACACATTTAACTGTGCCATTGCCAAGAAGATATCACAGACGATAGATAATCTGTCTACAGTCACAGTCAGCTCCTGGACAGAAACAGATTAAGTCAACAGAGAGAACTGCTACCACTCTGAGCCACAGCTGGGAAATACCAGTGAGCTCTGTCCAAATAGGTATTGGAAAAAAACTTGTATGTTTCCAGCTGAAAAAGACTGACTGATGTTGTTATCTCCCACATATTGAGGGCAGTGGGTGATATGTTACTATATTCTAATTTTTAATGTTTCTTTAAGTATGAACAGTGAAGTAGGGATAGTGGCCATTACTGTAGGAACTACCTTCCCAATTTGAGCATAAGAGGGATATGGCTTCTTACTTTGTGTTAGTATTCATATATAGATGAGCTTTTGGAGTGTGGAATTGCCATGTTCCTAACAACAATCCTAGTGGAATAGGGTGGAAAGCTTTTTCTTTCAGATCATGATTCAGATGTATGCAATGAAATGATCATGCTATGGAAGTCCCTGTGTCTAATATATGACTAAGATTTTTCAAAATGGGAACCTATATTTAGGTTCCTAAAACTTCATTTAGCTGCATACATAGGTGACCTGATTTTCAAAAGTGCTGAGAAGCTCCCATTGAAGTTATCTATATTTTTTGTCCAAAACCCGTCAAATAGCAGTGTAAAATGATCTACACTACAGCTTCCAGAAAAAGGACGAAGCAATTAATAGTCCACATACCCTCTATTATTTTAGTATAAATAGTATAATAGTAAATAGTATAAATAGTAAAATATAAAATATAAATAGTAAAATAGTATAAATAGTATGAAAAGGCTAAGCCAACTAATAGTATAAATTTTTGCAGTTTGTGAACATTGTGAGCATCAGGTAACATTGCTCATGCTACTCAGCTAACATTCAGAAAACTGTATTGTAATAAAAAGATCAAAGCTAATAAAGCAACACCAATTTACATGAGTTGAGGAACAAGACCATAGGGTGAAATATGTTTATAGGACTATATTTTGCTGTTGCCAGATACTAACATTTTCAATATACACAGGGAAGCTAAAGTGCAGCCAGTTGCAATTTAAACTTCCTGATTGTGCCTGACCAGTTCCCTCAGACTTGATCCAGATTCTAATCTGGTTCATTCCACAGCAGAAATACATGTGTTTTAGAAATGGGTTTTATTATCCACCAATCCATTGTCCAATCAGAAAAGAGAAGGTGGGGATGGAGAGAAGCAGACAAAACCAAGCACTTATGTTCTTATGCACTATTCTATCAATTAAGCTTCCACAGAATTATTACAAGTACGGGTGTGCTGTTTTCTTTGAAAACTTTTATCCAACTTCTTTCATCTATGTGTAAACTTAATTAAAAATGCAACTTCAGAAATTTATTTTGTGTTGCTAGTGCAAAAATTAATTTAGTATACCGATACTGCATAATACATTTCTGAATTTTTTTGCATATTTGGTTAACAGTCAGTAAATGTGAATATGTATATAAAGGAACCCTTTAAGAAAGACCAATTGTTAGCTTTATTGCCATTATTTCTCAAAAGCTGAATTATTTAACTTTTACTTAGGTTAAAGTAATTCTTAATGTATTGATCTAATTGATATATTAAGCCAAACATTACATTAAGACCACTTTCATGGCTATTATACAAATTCAACCTGTGTTATTTTTGCTATTAACGATTCTTGTTTACTCAAAAGTTATTGTCTAATGCAAATTATTTCTTTGTACAAGTAGTAATGATAAGCTCACTTTTGTGAGCATAATTAAAACATGAGATTGTCCACTTTTTGTCAATTTTATATTAAAATAATGTTATCAACAAATAAAGTATGGCTTACTCTTCCTGTCTGTATATGTTCTCACTTAGAAGGAATTAGAAGGAAACTCACAGAGTTAGTCCTGCATGATTAATGACACAATTAAAAATTAGTAATGGCAAATTATTTCATCCTCGGCTCAGTGCTTTTTTGTTAGCAACATCAAGTTGTAACATTTTATGAAAAATAGTTATTTCATAGATGTCATATTGTTTTCCAGTTAAATTGTGATGCTTACTTGCAAGAGAGCTGAAGCAAACAGATAAGGCAAATCAGACAACTACAAAGTAAGATTTTCATTGGTGAAGAGTTCTGGATCAGCATAAAAAGAATTTTAAAAGTACACATAATCATAAATATTCTTAGGAAGATGAAGATGAACACTATAGAGGAAAATAAATCCTTATATAGCCAACATATAAATGCTCGCTATTTCCATTGTTTTAGCTGAACTGAGTATTTCTTCAGGTTATTTAAGATGAAATCTCAGGTTAAACTATTCTAACAACAAAGTCAAAGTTAATTAGTCTTAACTAACAGCCAAGTTATAAACTACTTGAGGTCAGCTCCACCCTCAGGAAAATGAACATTAGTGAGATGTTTTAAAGCAATGTCTGTTTTTATAGGCAGTGCAGGGAAAGGCTAAGCCAATAAAATGTGACCGTTCCATTCTATATTTTAATAGTAGCCTCTAAAGGACAGGACACTTCCCTGTGCTTTGATGACAAAACCTTGCACCAAGTTAATAATGTTATGTGAGTAAAGAAAATTACTGTCATTTTACTTTGATCCTGATCACTGAATGTAACAAGCAAACAGCAATCAAACCCATATCAATCACAGAATTCATTTGGAGGTCACATCGTCGCAGGGGTAACAAAGAAGACCCCAGAGACCCATTTGAGGCTTCCTCAGTTTACCTACCTGATAAATCATAAGAGTCTCAAATGATTCTGGATTTGGGAAAATAAATAAATTTATGAATCTTGGGATGTTGTTTGGAAATGTTAGGCATGAGCAGCTGTTGTTAATTATGACTTCATTTTTTCCCTCCAGTCTTCTTTGGTTGCATGCCATAACTGCATGGGGCATTGGGGTTTATGGCTTGAAAACAGCCTTGTCATTTGGTGAAGTCTAACAGAGCAAAGGGGCTTGATAAATGATAAGAATGTTCCTTGGAAAGCTGCTTAGATCAGATTAGTCCTCAGTTGTTTGTTTTCAGAATCCCAGTAGTCTCTAACAACTAGTAGGTAAATATGGTAGGCCACCGAATTCATGAACCATATAGACAATTTCCAGAAGATATTGAATTACTCTTAAAAGTTAACTCATTCACCCTTTATTTAGACAAACATTTTATATGATCTGTTTACAATGTTAAATAAATCCAGTTAATTGTATAATTAAACTCCCCTTTGGCTTGGAACTACTCGACAGTTAGGCATGTGCCTAACTTCCAGTATTATGCTGAACAAGGGTCTTAAGGCTCAATCATATAAGGCACTGAGCACTCTGGCCCTGGCCCACCGTAGCACTTTAGACCTTGTGTAACTTTAAGCACATGAATGATCTCATTGAAGTCAATGGGACTTCTAACGTGCTTAAAATTAAGTATGTTCTTAGGCAGTTTTCTGGACTATGACAAGAGTG
Source organism: Dermatemys mawii (assembly GCA_007922305.1). Classification (NCBI taxonomy): domain Eukaryota; kingdom Metazoa; phylum Chordata; order Testudines; family Dermatemydidae; genus Dermatemys; species Dermatemys mawii. Next base: position 23,189,669 of record ML677342.1, on the reverse strand, counting down.
CTCAGCACCTTACAGTGCTGAGCCCTTAATATACTAAATATACTAGTATACATTCTATAGTGGGCGGAGCTGGCTTGGAGAGTGAGAGGGAACCATCCGCCAGCACTTACCGGCGGTGCGGCTGGGGCCGGGTTTCTGCTCTTCCCGGTGCCAGTGAGTGCAGGCCCGGCCTTGTTGCAGAACTCAGGGAAGTGGGGGCGGGAAGGAGGCCTTGGGGAAGAGCCAGAGATGGGGTTGAACAGCACACAGCTGTGCAGGGCACCAGGAAATTTGGTGCCCCAAATTTCCTGGTGCCTTACGCAGCTGCATACTTTGCGTATGGGTTAGGACGGCCTTGATTACCAAGTCCCTTCTGCTGACCTAAGTGGCTTGTAAAGTTGACTTCTGTACTCAAGAGCTGTAGCATCCATGGGTCTACAACATCCATGGGTCTACATGGGGATAGTATAGACGCTGCATTTTGTAATTTGAATGAATTGACTGCCAGGAAGTGTTCCACAGTGCTTTGCTATGACTGCTCTGGAAGCACTTTCAACTCCACTGCACGTCAGCTAGGTAGACAGGTAAGAGTCCTGATAAAGCCCTGGGAACTTCTGAATTTTCATTTCCTGTTTGATCAGCATGGAGAGCTCGCCAGCACAATTAATCATGCAGACTGCAAATGTGCTCCATCATAGAGTACACAGGAGGGGTGGAGCTTATTGCTCTGTGGGGAGAAGAGTCTGTACAGGCAAAGCTCTGACCCAGTAGAAGAAATGCTAACATCTATGCCAAGATTACGTGGGGAATGGGGGAGAAGGGGACACCCAGCAGTGCCGCATGAAAATAAAGGAACTTGGACAAGCATACCAGAAGACGAGGGAGGTAAACAGTCATTCTGGTTCTGTCCCACAGACATGCTGTTTTTATGAGGAGCCGCGTGTGATTCTCAGCAGTGACCCTATCACCACCCCAAAACACTCTGTGGATACCTCCCCGGAGCCCTGAATGAACTTGAGCAACAACAGGGAGGACATTGTTGAGGAGGAAAAGGAAGAGGAGGATGGGGAGAATGTGAAGCAGGCAAGTGGAGCATCCATTCTTCTCGACAGCCAAGAACTGTTTTAACCCTGGAGCCCATCCCCTCACAGGACCAGCTGGCAGAGCAGTGTGATGACGGGAAAGGCGCTTCTGGTGAGTGCACATTGCCAATCAAACTATAGAGGTAACATGCTATTATTTTTTATGTTTAATTTGAACAAAAAAATAGGAATAGTGGGTATCCATGGCCACTCAAGATTTGCAGAGGCAAATCTGAAAAAGACTCGTTATGTGCACGGGGATGGCCCAGGAATCCCTCATGGAGATCTCTAGGGAGCTTTTGTGGAGGTACTCTGCAATTCTTTGTAGAAGATTTCTGCAAAGCCTTATTTCTTCCACCACGGTAGGACGTTTTCCCATGCCACTCCAGTATTAACTCTGCTGGCATCATTGCAGCACACAGCATTGCAGCACAATGACCAGGTCTGTACTCACACACTTGCAGAATCTGCTCCCTTGCCACCTCTGTTACCCTCAGGAGAGTGATATCACATGGGGTCACCTGGGGAAATGGGAAGTTTTCAATGCTAGCTCTTAAGCCACAAACAATTCAGCAAGTAACACCCCCCATTTGGTGAAATTTCGGTCACACAACCACGCTTTCCCAAACATGCTCTGGTTGTAGCTGGAAGGGAACACCTTGTATTGCTAGCAGCATTGAAATAAAGGAACGGGGCGGGGGGGGAGGAGTGGCAGCTTCCTCTTTATTTCCCTTCTCCCTGCCCCAACGCAGTGCCTCTTTTGTAAAAAAAAGACTATTTGGGGGGGCTTTACACTGGTGCCTCTCCTCAAGCACCATCCAGGTTGCTGAGGGAAAGGGAACTTTTCTTAAGTTTCAACTTGCGATCCCAAGGATGTTCTCACAAAAGCAGCAGCACAAGACCCCTTGCTCATACCCCGTGGCCTTACTCACCATGGCTGGAGCAGCAGACTGACACTTGCAATAGCCAGCGGTTGTGATTACATTGTGACTTGCAGTGAAGTGTATTGAGGGGTGGTTTTTTCATTACAAAAAATTAACCTTGCACCAGAAACAATATAGGAACTATCAATGCTACCCTTGTGCTTTGCATTCCTTGCAGCTGAAACCTTGTCCGTCAGCGAACCCTCCACACCGGGACAGAGTCTTTCCCAGATTAAAGATGGGAAAAGAAGCATCGGAAGGATATGTTCAATGAGTTAATATCCGTCTCCAATAGTGACAAGATAGAGCTCAGAGCATGGAGAATTACACAGGACATGGGCAGGGAGGACAGGAGAGCACGCAGGGAACAAGAGTGTGCCAAGTAGGAAGAGATGCTGCGGATTATGAAGGAGCAATCAGACATGTTGAGGCGTCTGGCTGAGGTTCAAAAAAGGCATCTGGATGCTAGAATCCCTCTGCAGCCTATGCTGAACCTACTGCCATCATCGCCCAGTTCTACACTCTCCTCCCACAAATGTCCTATGAGGCGGGGGGAGGGGAGAGGGAGTGTTTGGTATCCTTTGCACTCAACACCAGGGAAGGATACAAGGTCCAGAAGGTGCTTATTCCTACATCTTTGATTGTTAGTGGAGTTCATTTGTAAGCAAGCTTTCTTTGTTTCACGTCCTCCCTCTGGCAGTGTTATCAACCCTTTTACTCTAGGTTATCTTACTGTTCTTTGCTGTCTCTGTGTGTTTGTGTGCATAGTAAAACTTAACAGATTGAGAAGAAAAGATTCTTTATTCACTCAACACAAGGTGTTTGGTGGAGGTCGAGTTTACAGGGGAGAAAATGCAATGGAGGGGACAGTTTGGTAAGGAACAACACAGATAAGTGTCACATTACTCTGGCTCATTGCTGAAACTGTTTTTCAAAGCCTCACGAAGAAGCAGAGCCCCTCAATTTTCTCCTCTTATTGTCCTGTGTCTGGCTGCTCAAAATTGGCTCCCAGGCAATCTGCCTCAGCCTCCCACCCTGGCAGAAACTTTTCTTCCTTTGTTTCACAAATGTTATGGAGCACACAGCAGGCAGCAATAACAATGGGGATATTGCTTTCATTGAGGTCTAACCTAGTAAGCAAACAACACCAGCACCCTTTTAAACATCCAAAGGCACATTCCACCACCACTCTGCACTTGCTCAGCCTGCAGTTGAACCGCTCCTTACTGCTGTCCAGGCTGCCTGTGTATGGCTTCATGAGCCATTGGAGCAAGGGGTAGGATTGGTCTCCCAGAGTCATGACTGGTATTTCAGCATCACCAATAATTATTTTACCATCTGGAAAGACAGTCCCTGCCTGCAGCTTTCTGAACAGATTTGTGTTCCTAAAGGTGCACGCATCAGGTACCTTTTCAACCATCCCATACTGAGGTTGGTGAAATGGCCACTGTCATCCACCAGCGCTTGCAACATCATTGAGAAGTACTCCTTTCAGGCGTTATGTACTCTTTGGCAAAGTGGTCTGGTGCCAAGATAGGGATATGTGTTCCGTCTGTTGCCCCATCGCAGTTAGGGAACCCCACTGTGGCAAAACCATCTACTTTGTCCTGCACATTGTCCAGAGTCACTACCCTTCTTAGCATAAGTTAGTTAATGGCCCTGAAAAGTTGGATCACAACAGATTCCATGGTAGATTTGCCTATTCCAAACTGATGCCCCACTGACCAGTAGCAGTCTGGCATTGCAAGATTCTACAGAGCTATCACCACTCACATATCCGTTGTCAGATCAGCTCTCATTTTAGCATTGCTGTGCTTCAGGGCTGGAGAAAGCAGCACACACTTCCTGGAAAGTGACCTTATGCATTCAAAAGTTCTTCAGCCACTGCTTGTCATCCCATAGCTGCATAATGATGTAGTCCCATCAGTCACTACTTTTTTTCTGGGCCCAGTAACTGTGCTCAACTGTGTCATGGTAATGCATGAGTGTTGCCAGCAACTGCAAATTGCTCCACTCTATGTCTTCCAGCAGGGCTGCTTGCATGGCATCATATTGTTCTGCAGAGCTGTGTAAATGCTGCAAGATAAGGCAAAATGTACAGCTGAGCAGGGTCCATGCTTATTGTGCTATGGCATCCGTGCAGGTAACCCAGGCTTATGAAAAAGGCTTGGTTTGTTTACTATTGATTTCAGGAAGGGAGGGAGGTAAGTGCATCATGGGAGGAAAACATCATGTTCTCGTAAGTACCCATGCCAGTGTTTTGGTCCCATAAGGCATTGAAAGCCCAACCCATAATTCCATTCAGCTAAATGCACTGTGGGATAGTTACCCACAGTGCAGTGCTCTGTGTGTGCAAGCCCTGCTAGTGAGGATGCACTCCACTGACACAATGAGCATTGTGTGGACACACAAGGTCAACTTGCTTAAATCGAAGGCTCAATGTCGGCTTACATAAAGTTGACTTAACTTTGTAGTGTAGACATGGCCACACTGGCTTTTTTCCCCTTGGTTTAAAGGATTAAGATAAGGATGATTATTTGTTTTACAGGTACTTTTGCTACATACAGTTTCCCATTGCCTATTAGAATAAAACAATATTTTATGTAAAAAAAATCTTAACTTCCTTATTGCTTATGCTTATTTGGATTTTGTTTACACCTCTTATTCCCCTTATTCCCTTTTAAGAAAAAGTGACTCTCCTTTAAATGGAATTATTGAAATTAAGAACAGCAAGCCATTTAGACCCAAATTCCTATTTTATGAAGAATGGTGCAGTACAGGCTACAGCAAGTAAATGCATTAAGAAAATCCCACTAATTTGCTGCTGTAAAGTGCAGCAGCAACAGGGCACATTTAGCTGGTGTGCCATGTAATTGTAAGAATGATGGGACTCAAACTGTCCTCCATGTGAAATTTATCTTTCATCCAATCAGCTGAAAGAACTAATGCACTGAAAGGTGCATTATATCCCATCTACTTCCCAATAAAGTCAGTGGTGTCCAATCAGACATCTATTGTTAGTAGAGAATCTGAAATTGATACAGTCATCACATTGATCCCCAATGGTGTCTGTCATGCCAGGGCTTTGCTTTTCTCCTCCTCCTCTCCCAAAGTGCAACCATCTCAAATAATGATGCTCTCACTTATTACATTGAGTTTCAGAACATTCTAATTATTGGATTTGTTTGCTAGATTAGGCCATTCAGCCACTGGATAACTTTCAGGGTGACACAGAGACACACATGCCCTAAAGGAAACTTTGGGAGGCACAGCGTTAGATATTGCAAGGGAACACACCTATTTCTGCATGACCTACTAGCACACTGGCTGATCCATGGCTTCACATCCTCGCTTATCCTTTCCCAACCCCTTTGGAGCTTGCACTAGATGGCTGGCCAGAGTTGTGGCTGACCCCGCATAAGGGAAAGATGATGATAGACTCCCTGCTGCCCCCTCCTTGTGATGGCCTGTATCTCGAATCCTGGGAGTTCCCAGACAGCTGCCACATCCTGGTCTCCACCGCATGTTTACTGAAACTGGATGGGCTGAGAAGCTACTGAGGCTCTAGCCATAGCTAAGGCACCACCCATGGGAGCTCTGATTGAAGGATTGCCTGGTTCCATCTATTGGTCCAACTACACCATTTAAGCCAAGAGAAGGAACAGGAAATGTGTTTGAGTAACAAGGTGGTTTCCTGCTATGACTGCATTGGACCTTGCTTAGCTCTGCCTCCTGCATCTAACCTGGTTCCTGCTTCCTGCCTTACCTCTGCCTTTGCTCCTGTTCCCACCATGCTTTATCCTTTCCTCTCTTCCTGCTCTTCACCTCACCTGCAGTTCTCAATGACCAGTCCTGACTCTAACCCATGGCTTTGATTCGTGGTTCTGGCCTGACACCTGGCTCTGGCATTTGACTCTGATGCTGACTCTTCGCTTCATTTGGCAGCCTGTTGTACCTCCTCTGTCTACTAGACATGACTGCCTACATCCTGGTCCATAATACTCCTCCCTTTGCTCATCCTCTCAAGAGGACTGGCAGATTAGGTGACAACGCACAGTCACCCTATGGAAGTCATTGATCAGTGTTGAGAAGGCCAAAAGTATAAGTGGATCCAAAAAAGATTTAGGTAAGTTAATGGAGGATATGTCCTCTAATGGCTATTAGCTAAGATGGTCAGGGATGCACCCCACTCTGAGTGTCCCAAAGTTTTTGACTGCCAGATGCTGGGACTGGGGATGGCTCAATTGATAAATGCCCTGTTCTGTTCATTCCTTCTGAAGCATCTGGCACTGGCCACTGTTAAAGACAGGATACTGGGCTAGATGGACCATTGATCTGATCCAGTGTGGCTGTTCTAGTGTTATGTTCATGTGACTATGATCTCTTTATACTTCATGAGCTGTGTCTAACCTAGCTGGTACTTGGATGAGAATGTGCCAAGAGAACTCTAGAACTTGCAGTATTGATGATTCAACAGGGAGCATTCCTCTCCTTTAGAGCCTGTTTCAAATTGATAGAGAGGCCAAAGTCAGATGGTTTGCAAACCCTCTATGGTGGGAGTGTTTGGGAACAGTTCAGCTCCTGGCTGAAGTTATAACAGCACTCAGTTTAACATGGGCCTTGACTGTCATAGGCCTTGAGAGAAGGAAAGAATACTTGTGGCATAGGTATACTCTTGCCATATTGTCTCCTGCTTTCAATATATCCTCTGTAGCTCCAACAGTGTATGAAGTCCACTGGAAAAAAGAGAGTAATCAACAGAACAGAGGGACAAGCAAATACATTATGAAAAGGTTTATTGAGTTTCAGTGAAACTCTCTTGAAAAGAACATACATTTTAATGAAAACGGGAAATAGGTATTACGAGAAAATACATATGCACACACACACAAAGAAATAATTCTTCCAGGTTTGCCATCCCTAACCTAGTATGAGTTCAAATGCTGGTGATTCTGAGTTGCAACACCACTAATTTTTGCTTGGGTAACATTTAAAAAGAAAATAGGGGGAAAAAAGCTACCTTTTCCTGGAATATTTGATTCAGGTATGGAGTTTTGCAAGAGCTGGAAAGAAGCAAGATAATCAATGGGATGATTCCTGCAATACACACTAAAAAGAGGTTTTGTGTTAGGCTAACATTTTGCCTGGATATGTAGGTAGGGTGTAGAATCAGTACCTTACTAAGAAGGATGATTATTGTGTAAAGGAGTGGGAGAGCAGGGAGGACTATTAACCTAGAGATTTGAAAAGCATCATCTCTTTTTTCCACACACAATCTGATTGTTAAGGCAGCAGTTAGATTTGCAAAGATGGGAAAGTGAATCTAAATCTGATAGGAAAATCAGTGTGACTTTTTTCCCATCTGGAGTATGGCATTGACTATTAATGTTTCAGAAATATATTATTTGGCTTTTCATCATTTTGTCCCTGCATAATTTATATAAAAAAGGGAAAGAGTGTAGCTATTTTGCTAAAATTGTGTTGTCCAAGTGAGTACCACAGGTACAAAATGTTTCCTTTTTTTCCTCCTGTTGTTTCAACGCTACTTAATGACTGAAAACTGAATACCAAGGACAATCATGAGCACTTAGGGCCCAATTCATAAAAAATACTGCAAGCCATTTATGCACAAATGTTGCTACTTTCATATGGAAACAAGCTACATAAAGAATTCTGCTTTGTGATTCACCAAACCTCTTTATGTTAACATATTTTTCCTCAGTGGTTTATGTGAATACTGCACAATTCCACAGAGAGGATAAAGGCAAAAAGAATTGTTAGCTTGTTTTGCAGAAAAACCCAAAGGAACTTTATGAATCTTTGCTGTTAATTTATTTTATGAAAATGTATATTAGAACAAAGTCTGGCTCATATAACAATTAATTGCCATTTCTGGAAGATGACACACAAAACAAAATTCCCAGCTGGTGAAACTCCATTGATGTCAATTATTGCCAGCACAAAATATGATCAAATATTCTTAAAGACACAAACTCTCACCAAGAAAGCATGTTAATTTCTGTCACTTCACAGTGTTTTTTTCAACTGTTATTTTAAAATAATCTTTAAGTACATTCTGTGAGGATGAAAGGAATTCACAGAAGTCCACTTTCTCTACCCAGCATTGGTATTAGCCAGGTGGCAGCAAGCAAGCTTTTCCACATTGTATCAACAATATAATTCTTTTCTGATCTGAGGGATAGCTGGAGATGTAGAAGGTAGTTGATTTCTCATATTTAAGCTCTGTTTGCTGAGATTTCTGTCAGTGGCCTAATGGGTAGGACAGATTCTCTTCTATGAATATGTTTTAAAATCCTGCCTAAAGTTTGGAAATATTTTTAACAATTTGTCTGTACCCCTTTATAAAGCTTTGCAATGGAAGACTATATTAGCCACTATATCTCTCAATTACACAGAAGTGATTTTTTAAAAAGAAAATAAGTATACAAATATTGGACCAAATTCTTCCTTGCTGCATTCTCATTTAAGTCAGTAGAGTTACTCCAGAGCATTTGGTCAGTTTTATATAAAAGCAACTTCAGACTAAAACCCTATGCCTCAATGATATTGATATCCCTGCAGTTTCATAGAAACCAGCTGATTTAAATGGAGATGGGGTGGCCCCAGGATTCTGCCCACATACAAGACCTTTCAGGATCAGAACCTAAACATGGACTTAGGAGCCTAATTTTCAACATCCATTTTTTAAAATTGTAATCTTTTTCATACTATATATATTTTAATCACGTTATTTAATCAATTTAAAATGAGTTTGTAGTACTTTCTCTTTCACCTTCAATCTGCACCTTGTTGACTGTGACACTGACAAGTCTCTCAACACCTCAGACTGAGTAACCAGCAGTTTTAAAGAGACCTTTTTCTACTGAAATCATGGTTGAATTTAGCAGTGAGAAGAACTGAAAATCTGGAGTTTTTAAAAAATAAATAAATAAAAATTCTGTTTAGCTCAGAACAGCTTAGTCTCAAAATGAATCTACCTCTAAAGTCCCTTATAGCAAATGCAACAGGTCAGACTGAAACTACAGCTACCTGTTCATCACCATAGTTCCTGATGCCAGTGGTAGCTGAAAGTAAAATTTCATGTTTCAGAAGGCAAGAGTGGTTTTGGAATACAAGGGACTGCCAGGGTGAAACCTTGGCTTCATTTAAGTTAGTGGCAAAAGTCTGACTGTTTGTTTGTATACATTTAAGTTTCTACTAACTATAATCTTAGGGAAATGATTATCGATTATATTTTAATGTGAACATACTCTTCCATCATAAAGGTTCTAAAAGTATGGATTTATTTTCTATTAGTGAGATTTTCAAAGGAGACTGGTTGAGTTACGTACCTAATTCCCAATCAAGTTCAATGGGAGTTGGGCACCTACTTTTTTTTTCAGATCTTTTGAAAATTCAACCCTAAGTATATTAGCATAGATTATGTTTCAGCAGGGACTTGGTCCTGCTTCCATGCAAGTCAATGGAAAAATCATGCCTTTAAGCTATAGTGATTTTTGCTAATAGTATTTACTCACCTAAAGAGAGATAATTTAACATATGTGTGCACTTGTGTTGTAATACAAAATTTATATATTTTCACTTACTTCATATTTGTCATTTCTTTAAATTGTTTTTTTTTTTTTTTTTTTTTTTTTGCATACTGTGTAAGCCAGAAAATAATCACATATCTTGCCTTGCATTAGTGGAAAAACAGCAGAAAAACTGGGAAAAATGTGGAAATGCCTGCTTTGATTTTACATTAAACTGATCTTCCTTAAAATCACATACATAAAAGATGTTCCTTCTCTAGTTCTATGATAATAGCTGATAGATTTGTTTTAAACAACACAGTAATTTATATCATTTAAATCTGATTGGGGCTGAACACAAATCTTTGAAGTTTAAAATTAGATTATCGTAATATGTATCTTTGTAAAAGGTTGCTTATGTTAAATCTCTGCAGTAGCACTGATTAATATTTTCAGCCCAAATGTTTACAGATTTTTTTCATATAAAACTTCAACTAAAGGACCTGACAGGAAATAAGGGGGATCAGCGCCTCTCAGGAGAGACTTGCAAGGACAGATTCAAAGGCCACTGAAGTCAATAGAAATACTCCTATTGACTTTGGTGGGCTTTGGATAAGGCCTTCAGTGCCTAGGGCAAAACTGTGCCTAAAGATCATGATCCAATTCTCTTTAAAGTCAGTGGGAAGATTCCCTTTGACCTCAGTGGCAGTTGGATCAGGCCTTAAATGGTTTGATTTTGTACAACCTGACTCACGTGAGTATTCTTTACTCTCCAATTCATCATGGACTTTGATGACACTACTCATATGAGAAAGGATTATTCATATAAATGTAAGAGAGACAATATATTTTATTGGACCAACTTCTGTAGGTGACAGAATATCTCTATCTATGAATGGAGATATAGAGGTCTGAACCATGATTTAGTACTCAGGACCTGAAATTGTGCTTTCTTTCACTGAAGTCAATAGCAATATTGGCTTCCTCTCTAGCCTAAATAAGAACAAAAAACTTTCAGTATTGTCGTCATCCAGTATTTGAGTGTATTTCCCAAGTCATTACTATGCAATGACATTTCTTTTACTCTAGTGTTTTTTGTTTGTTTGTTTTGATTAGTTTTGTTTTTTTTAATATAGTGCCTTTATCCCAGTTTGCACTGTACAATGAATTTTTTTTTTTTTACAAATATTATTACAATACATGCTTTTTTTGTGGAGCTAGTGATGTTGAAGAATAACAACACCATTTCCTTGCTTTTCTTCAAGATTTCCTGAATTTTTTTTGTTCAGCCAAAGGAAAAAAAATCACATTAGCCCTTAGCATTTATAATTTGAAATCCCTTATCAAAGATGTTTGTCAACAGATCATTAGGTGCATGACAAAAACAATTAATTTTCTTTATCATTTGTAGATTAGCTGCAAAATTGCATTGTCATTTAAAGTATGATTGAGGCAGACAGATTCAACTTTCATGTATGACTATGAGTCTTATTTCCTCTTCATTATGTCTATTTAATATAAGCAAAGGATGCTAATTGTCTTTCTGATGCAAGAATAGGATAAGATCCCATGGAAAACACATTTCTTTCCAAATCTAACCTTGTTACAGAGATAAAAAAGCCAACACAAGCTACTAAAAAAAGAAGAACATTCTTCAGAGAATTTGCTTGGTGATGGGGCCAAAACACTGCTTCACTCATGCAAAACAAAAGGCAATGGTTTATCTTCACAAGGAAACAGCATGCCTGCTGTTTTTAATTGTGTAGCAGAGTAATAGCACTATTAATTCATGATTCACCGCTCCTCTCCCAAAAAACATCTTCATACATCAATTATCATTGCACCAGGAGCTGGGATTAAGGCCAGAGAGTAGACAAACTACATCAGACAAACTATATTAGGGCTTGGTTACACTGGCACTTTATAGCATTATAAAGCCCCCACGAGCGCTATAACCTCCTCCCCGTCCACACTGGCAAGGCACGTAGAGCGCTATAACCGCTGAGTTATAGCGCTATTGTTAATCCACCTCCGCATGGGGAATAAGGGCTGTAGCGCAGCTGCTGTAGCGCTACAGCAAGAATGTGGACACCCACTGCGCATTAATTGGCCTCCAGCCCGTCCCATAATTCCCGTTCGAGCCACTCTGGTCATCACTTGCAAACTCTTTTGTCCTGTCCTCAGGTGACCACACGTCAGACCCGCCCTTTAAAGTTCCAGGGAAATTTGAAAATCCCTTTCCTGTTTGCTCCAGCCAAGCGTGGTGTGCTCTCAGAGAATCCTTGCAGGTGATCATTCTCATTGATCTGATTGATTGCGTGGCATGGTCTCAGGGAATCGTTGCAGGTGATCATTCTGATTGATCATCATGACTCCACGTCCCATGCCTCCTCGCAATAGGCGATCCCCAGCATGGAGCAATAGCGAGGTGCTGGACCTCATCAGCTGTTGGGGGGAAGAGGCTGTTCAGTCTCAGCTGCGGTCTAGCCGCAGGAATTTTGATACCTATGGGCAGATATCACGGGCCTTGGCAGAAAGAGGCCATGAGCGGGACACTCTGCAGTGCCGTGTTAAGGTAAAGGAGCTTAGGAATGAGTATCACAAAGCCCGCGAGGCAAACGGCCGCTCCGGGGCAGCCCCGCTGACTTGCAGATTTTATAAGGAGCTGCACGCGATACTTGGTGGTGATCCTACGGTCACTCCATCGATCACCATGGACACTTCCCAGCCCACCAGTGAAGGGGGGGTGAGGAGGAGGACGAAGACCAGGAGGATGAAGAAGAGGAGGAGGATGAGGACGAGGCGGCAGCGACCCAGGGCACGGAGTCGTCCCTGGACGCATGCAGCCAGGAGCTCTTCTCAACCCAGGAGGGCAGCCAGCCACAGCATTCGTCGGTTGCAGGGGCCAGCTCAGCAGCGGATTGTGGAGGTAAAGCTGCTTTTCTATGGGAAAGGCTGGCAGCTTGAGGTGGAAAGGGATACAGGGGGCATTCCACCTGGAGCTCTTCTCAAGCCAGGAGGAGGGCAGGGGGGCATGCAGCCAGGAGCTCTCCTCTAAAGCCAGGAGGAGGGCAGCCAGCCACAGCGTCCGGCGGTTGCAGGGGCCAGCTCAGCAGCGGATTGCGGAGGTAAAGCTGCTTTTCTATGGGGAAGGCTTGCTGCTTGGGGTGGAAAGGGATGCTAGCAGGCTTGCCTACATGTGGAATAGAGCACTGATGTAGTCTATCACCTCGCGGTAGTCATCATCAGTAATCTCTTCAAAGGTCTCAATAAGAGCACTTGCAATGCGCCTGCGCAGGTTTCCCGGGAGAGCCAGTGTGGTCCCCGTCCCGGTCACGGTCACTAGTCCCCGCCACTGTGCTACAATGGGTGGGGGGAGCATTGCTGCACATAGGCAAGCTGCATATGGCCCTGGGCGGAAGCCACATCTCATTAAAATCCCTTCCCTTTGTTCCTCAGTGACTCGAAGCAACGAGATATCTTCCAGGACAAACACCTACGGAGAATGTTGGGACAGTGTTCACAGTAGGGCTCCTGCCACTTCCCAGCACTCCACCCCCCCGCCACAGCTTTTCAGGGCAGGGAACAAATCCTTCCCCCTGCCTGCTGCTCAGAGTGGGGCTCCTGCAACTTACCAGCACTCCACCCTCCCCTGCCATAGCTTTTCAGGGCAGGGAAGAAATCCTTCCCCCTGCCTGCTGCTCAGACTGGGGCACCTGCAACGTACCGGCACTCCCCACCCCCTCTCCCGGCACAGCTTTTCTGGGGCAGGGGAAAAATCATTTCCCTTGTCTCTGGAGTGCACTCACCATGGCAGGGGCTCCGTTGCTGTATCTGTGCTCTCTGCGGGACAGGCAGATGGGGAATGCGGGGGAATCATAGGCATGTCTGCTCTTTACAAGGGAACCACTGTTAAATGTATCTTTTTATTTTAGAAGGGTCGTCCTTCAGCCCTGCGCCATCGCTCTTATCAACAGCTGAGAAGCTGAGGCGACTGAGGAAGCGGCCACGAAGGAGCAAAGAGGATCTTGTACAGCAAGTAATGCAACAGGCTGTAACGGAGAATCGAGTTGCACAGAGGTGGAGGGAGAATGAGAGCAAGTTGAGGGAGAAGGCGCGGAAGGAGAATGTGATTCACCGCCGGAAAAGCACCGATAAGCTGCTCTCATTATTGCAGCTTCAGTTACAAACTATGCAGCGGATTGTCACCCTTCAGGAGGAGAAGCACCGCACCCACCACCCCAATTATCATTTGCCCCAAATCCCTTCCCCTTCTGTGCCTCAGTACCCTCCAGGCCACTATCATCAGCCAAATGGTTATCACCGTCCACAGCTGCCTCCAACCCCTCTGTCTTCACCGAACAACCCCCAAACCCCGGACCATTATCCACTGCAGTCAACCCCTAATAACATGCCTTACTGCCCTCCGCAAATGGGGTTCGGGGGACATGGCCACTGTGAGGGCACTGGAGACTCAGAGACCCGGACATACTCCGATCTCTGACTGACCCCATGCCACCCCCATTGCACCTCCCCCGGCTTCCCCCTCACATGCATCACAATATTTTCTTTCAGCAACCGAAGTACCTGTTCGATAAATGAATTGTCTTCTTAATAAATGGGTTTCTTTATTAAGTGTACATACATTATTACAGGCTACAGAAAAGCAAATGCCTGTTCCTATTAAAAGAATGCTCCCTCCCTCCCTCCCTCCCTCCATCTACACCTCACTTTAGAACTGGCTTTCAACATCAAAATGCTCCCTCAAGGCTTCCCTGATCCTAACAGCCTCGCGCTGGTCCCCTCCAAGAACCCTGCTCTCTGGCTGGGCGTATGTGGCCTCCAGGCGTTGAACCTCCGAGGACCATGCCTGCGTGAAGCCTTCGCCCTTCCGCTCACAAAGATTATGTAGGGCACAGCATGCGGAAATAACCGCGGAGATACCACCCTCGGCCAAGTCTAGCCTCCCATAAAGACAGCGCCAGCACGCCTTGAGATGCCCAAAAGCACACTCCACAGTCATTCGACACCGGCTAAGCCTGTAGTTGAACCTTTCCTGACTGCTGTCCAGGCTCCCTGTGTAGGGTTTCATGAGCCAGGGCATTAAAGGGTAAGCAGGGTCACCAAGAATCACTATGGACATTTCCACTTCCGCCACGGGGATCCTCTGGTCTGGGAAAAAAGTCCCGGCTTGCAGCTTCATGAACAGGCCAGTGTTGCGGAAGATGCGTGCGTCATGCACCTTTCCAGACCAGCCAGCGTTAATGTCAGTAAAACGCCCACGGTGATCCACAAGCTCCTGGAGAACCATGGAGAAGTACCCCTTTCGTTAATGTACTCGTCAGCTGGGTGGGCGGGCGCCAGAATAGGTATATGGGTCCCATCTATCGCCCATCCACAGTTAGGGAAACCCATTTCTTCAAAGCCAGCCACGATGTCATGCACGTTATCCAGAGTCATGATTTTTTGTAGCAGGATGCGATTAATGGCCCTGCACACTTGCATCAGCACAACTCCAACGGTCGACTTTCCAACCCCAAACTGGTTGGCCACCGATCGGTAGCTGTCTGGTGTAGCCAGCTTCCAGATCGCGATAGCCACCCGCTTCTCCACCGGGAGGGCAACTCTCAGTCTGGTGTCCTTGCGCCGCAGGGCAGGGGCGAGTTGAGCACACAGTCCCATGAAAGTGGCTTTTCTCATTCGAAAGTTTTGCAGCCACTGCTCGTCGTCCCAGACTTGCATGACGATGTGATCCCACCACTCAGTGCTCGTTTCCCGTGCCCAGAAGCGACGTTCAATGGCCGTGAGCATGTCCGTTAATGAGACAAGAAGCTTCGTGTCAAACGCATTCACCGCTTCGATCTCGTCTTCAGACTCATCACTGTCATCCTGCATGTCAAGGATTAACTCCACTGCACACAAAGATGTGCTGGCGACAGTCGTCAGCATGTTCCTCAGCAGTTCTGGATTCATTGCAGCACACGACAATGGAAGACAGAGCGCGCCTTGCTGAAACCCTTGAAAGATGGCGCCGGAGGTGGAAGGAAACACAGGGATTGCTGGGATATGCCAAAAAGCATCATGGGTAGTTGAAACAGGATACAGAATGCCCCGCAAGTGACGCCCCCCCCTACCACAAGGCATTGCGCCAGATCGGGAAGAGGTGTGCTGTGGAATACATGCCCTAATGCGCTGCTCTTAATGCCATATTAAGTGCCGCAAATGTGGCCATGCTATAACGCTGGAGCATCTCAGTGTGGACATACAATAGCGCTATTCATATTACTGTATAAGGGGACCACTATAACCAATAGCGCTATAATCTTGTAAGTGTAACCATACCCTCAGAAAACTGTATTCTGATAAGTTAAATTAAGATCTTGACTCAAAGTCTCAAACTTCTACAGCTAAGAGTTAAATGTCTTTGATCTGATCTTTCTGTGCCTGATACAGGGCAAGATTTGATTTTTTTCTATGAAACCCATGCAGACCGGTGCCAGCTGTCAGGCACCAAAACCATTCTTCAGTTGTAGGACTGGGTAGTTCAGAGCAAACTAAGCAAACACATTGCCAGACCACTTTGTTGCCACTTATTTCCTTCCCAGCTGGAGGCTGAAATGCCTACTAACTGGCATGCTCTTACTTGGTTGTGTTGCACTGGCAATTGCAGTAGCAGCCAGTAGAATTCATCATGGTGCCAAGAAGAAACTTCCTAACACTTACAGAAAGAATCCCATTGCAATCCCCTATACACGTGGTGCCAAGCAGGATCTTGCCCAGATAGAATTACAGACATTTTTCAGAAGTTCCTACTAAAACTGAAAAGCAAATAAAAAGCCCTAAATAGTGCTATCTTTCAGGTAATCCTGAGTATAGCTATAATATGGGGCTTGATGGTTCAGAAGAATAGTTCTACGCTATGGATTCTTTCCCTCTAAGTCTGTCATTAACACTTTTCTCCCCAGGAGAGTGGCTGTATGTAATGTAATGAGCTGATAACTTCAGTTCATAGTGGACAGGTGGTCACTTTACAAAAAAATATCAGCAATTTGCACCATTGTTCGCAATATCAGCAGAAAGGCCAAATACTGAATGGACAAAACTGCCCATTCACTCCTAGAGACGATCCTTCTAAGTTCAGGGCTAAAGTACATTTGTGAGGCTCTCTCTTGCTGTAACCATTCTGAGGCTAGAGAAATGCAGGTTAAAAAGCTATCAATAAGTCATCTTCCACTAACACTAAATTCTGTAAGAATCCAAGTAAATCCAAGTATGCCAGGTCTTGGCACACACCATAATGCATATCTGGAGCCCCTCATAATATTTACATAAGCAACTTTGACATCATCCACATTCAGTTGTTACTATGCGGATGTTATTCAATAGATTATTATTATTTAATATGTTATTTTGTATTAAAGTTATGTAGTATCAATGAACATAACAATTATTGGATGAGATTTTGGCTGCCTTTTGTGAGTACCCAAGAGGAGAGAGCATAAGCAGTTGTACTTACTTCTTGTGCCCCTGCCCTCTGTCAAACTGAAGCAAGCAGTCACTGGCATAGGCTAACATTGCCACTCATGTGAGGCTCTTCAAAATGGGAAAATTATTGTGAAGGGAAGGCCAGGAAAACACCCCAGTTTGCACTAGCCGTGGAGATCCCCTGTGGCAGGGAGTAGGAAGCAGTACATGATGCACCCTTTTAAAGTGTGATAGGGAATCCCCTGCAGCAAGTGCTCCTCAGAGGAAAGCTGGATGACTCATCCAGAATTCTTCTCTATATAGCTACTAAACAACATCAGCCATTTGAAGCTGAAACCTGGCCCATTGCTAATTCCTGTGTCTGGAAGATGAGATTTCGTATTGAAAACGCTCTTAGGCTCGGGCTTTGGGGAAAAGAAAGTCCATGGTTTGACTCCTGCCCACACTGAACTGCTAATCAAAACAAAATTACATGGTTATTTTCTGAATAATAAAATTAAAGGTCAGTTTAGAGGATGAACATTCTCAAAATTGCATTTTGGCTACTGTAGCCATAATGGAGGAAAGTTACTAAACAAGGTTTCCAGATACAATAATGTGAATTCAAGGGGTTTTTTTTTGTGTGTTTCAGAGCAATAGCGTATTTTATGGGTACAACCATTAAAAGCCACTCACTAACTGCAGTAACTGTATTCTTAACCTTTAGTTTAATACTAATTTATCACATCTGCACTCTTCATTGTTGAATGGTTGTAGACCTTTACAGTGAGGACCAGATATACAGAAGCATGCATGTGCTGCTTGTCTGTGATTTATCTTCTTATTTAATGCCATTGGTTAATGTCCTGAGAGGTCACAAGCTGCACATCTTAAGGTCTCCTACTCCTATTATGACTACTGCATGGCTGTATAATTTACATTCTGTAATGTACTCTTTTACTGAGCAAAAATAAGATACATATTTGCATGAGAGGAGTGAAAGGAGGAATAGAACGAGGTTAGATTAATCTGATACTAGTAATACAAAACCCCAAATGCTTGAAGCAAATAGTCAAAGCATGCTATAACTTCTAATATTGGTTTGCTTCGTAAACTTGTTTTACATTATGTATGAAATGCTGTGTTTGTGCTATTTTTGCTGGTTTCTTCTGCAGAAGTTGATCTACTTCCATAGTATTTTAGGTATTAGGCTGAGCTTTTCATTTTTCCATTTTATGATACCTAGAGTAAAATTTTACCTTGTTCTGAGACAGCCACACAGGATGTACATTAACTCTTCCAAAATCAGATGATACCTTTGTATGATGTCAGGATCCCCAGAACTGTGAGCATTGTGTTACCTTTCTGCCTTAGCGAGATTGAGAGCTTTGCTGCTGCTAATCTGTGTCAGTTCCCTGATACATCAGCCTCTCTGCCTTGCTAGAAAACTCTTTAATACTCTGCAAGCTAAAACCTGGTATTGCAGGTAGTGTCAGTGAACCCCAGTTCCTGAGTTCACCAGGAACATATTTCTGCTGTGTCTAGCCCCTTTCACTGGACACTCACAAAAAATATTAAATTTGCTGCCTCCAAAGAGACAGAGCACTCATCAGCCTGTTAGGTTAGCCGAAGACTCACCCTTCACTTTAATACACAGCACTAAAATGGTTTTGTAATAAATCAAGAATAAGTTTATTAACAAAGAACAGAGATTTAAGTGATACTAAGCAAGAATAAAAGAGACGGGTATAGTTACAAGTAAAACAAAATAACACACACTTGCTATTGACTAAAATTTAATTTTATGAAGTCGCAATCTTTGCCTAAGCATTTTTCTTATTTATATGAAGTTACCAGCATTCCTCATTCTCCAGACTAGGGGATCCAACTTCCATAGACTCAATGGGTACTGAACCTATGTATTTTCAGTGATGAATAACTAAAAGCTCTTTTTGCTCCCCTTAAATTACTTAAGCTTCATAGTCTCTTCCTGAAGAGCCAGGAAGTCTTTCTGGGGAGTAAATTGTGTTCCCTGACAGGATTGTTAAATGATCTCCCTCACTCACTTAGCCTGATGGCTTTATTTCCTTATATGCCAATGTACTTCCACTGTCCTCCACGTGTAACCAATCCAGTCAGACAGGTTAATACACAATCCATTGTGCTGAGTAGGATGGGTTTTATGCTATGCACATTTTAAGAACATTTCCAGCACACATCTAAAACTCTTTGTTTCCAACCTATACATACATCACACAATGATTTTCAGACCACCATGTCAACATTTTACATATGATACCTTTCATCACATCTTTAAAACATATATTTTGGCAACAGTGTGTTGGTGCAATGAGCATGTTCGGTCTGATGTGAGTTGCCATATGGGGGGCCCTCCATCAGTTGGCTTTGAGGTGTTCTTGAAGTTACACTTTGAAACTCATCACAAAATTAATACTATAAATAAGTTCCTCTATCCACGGGATTTTTTTTCTCTGAATATAATCACTGGATAGTGACCTCCATGTAGATATTGTCAACTTCACACTATATTGCGTATCCTTGATGGGTGCCCACTGACTTACTTTGATGGCAGGCTACCGGCTCTTCACCTGGCTCATGACAAAGCTATAAAATGGTTGGGCACAGTGTGTATACACTGATGATGAGTTACATGAAATCTGTTCCATACGTGGTGTGGAACAGTTGTGGTCTTCCTTCTAGCCAACAGGTTGGAGTAGCATCCTGGCTCTTGTTCTGAAAGAACAAGGAATACATTTCCCTTTCACTTCTCCCACACAAGGAAAGATTTAGGGTTGATGTTGGAATAGTTGATTTCACCCTTTATGAATATATCTGTCCAAAATTCACAGCGTTGTTAATGAATACATTTAGCAGGATAGATTTTCCCCAGTGATAATAATAATCGTTAAAGTGAGTAAAGAGTTAGTAACAAATGTGGATCATATATTCCTGTCAGTACTTATGTCATCCATTGAAGTAATCTATCAAGTCTTATTTTATTTTGTTCTTCTAGCTGCAGAATAAATAGATCTGTCAAAATGCATGCTGTAATTGTTTCAGGGGAAGTCTTTTCTGTAGATAAGATCATTTGAATTTAGCTACTCATTATTAAAATGTCAATTAACCTTGATTTTTCATCCTTTATTATTATTTAAACTAAGCACCAAATAACTTTGATGCAGATGTAGAACTGTAAAACCTTTAATGAGGTAAATTGCTTATAGAGTTCTAGTTTAATTAGTTCAGTCATTTTCTGTCACTTCTAATTACATAACTAAATTCTCTACATTTGGCAAATCTCACAGTTAGTATGAACTCTTCTTTCATGGTAATTAACTTAATATTCAATGACCTCATTTGTGTACACTTCTGACTTAATTTATGTTTTCATAAACAGTTAATTTTGATTCTTCTCCACACCAACTGCTACATGGCAATATCATCCTCAGTTTAAGATGCATTCCAAAGTATATTCAGTTTAAATGTATGGCATGTACATTAATGGTAATTAATTAATGTGAGAGCCCACAATTTCCATTTATTTCACATGAAAAAACTCGTAAACGAATGGGTGATCACCTTCTTCAATATATACACTTCCCACCAGGACATTTCTTATGCCTGCACCATTGATTCCCATCTCCATCAAGCATTCAGCTGATTCAATGATCTGGGAGCATCTCTGCCTCATACAGCATCCTGATAGATGAAGGTGGAAGTGCCCATGCCACTGCCTTCAATTGTTTCCTAAAAAAATTATACTGTAGTCTCTTAAAATTTTTTTTGATATTCACTTATTCCTATGGGGACCCTGCCCACCACCACACTCACATTGACTTCCATCTCCTCTGTTGAGAAAATGAATCACTCCTCCTATCTCCTGCCTGAGTGGGAAAACCCTGGAGATGTTTTGCTGTAAGACTACATTTACACTGGAGGCTAAACATGTGATTCTCAGGTCACACAGATATGCTCACACTAGCTGTCACTGAACTAGTGTGCTAAAAATAGTACAATGCTACATCCTGGGGAGTGGTGACATGGGCTAGATGTCCCGAGTAAAAACACACCCATATCCCACGGGTACATACTCAGGGCAGCTAGCCTGTGCTACAATGGCTACACTACTATTTTTAGCGCACTAGCTCAATGAGAGATAGTACAAGTACATCTGCTTGAGCTGGGAACCACACCCCTACCACCAAATGTAGATGTGGCTTATGATCTCTTCTATGTGGAAGAGAGAGAAAATTGACTTAGTGGAAGGGTGTAAGCAGTAGAGGTGATATATCTTCATTTTAGTGAGGCTTTAGTCATGATCAAACATGGCATTCTCATAAGCAAACTAGGGAAACATGGTCTAGGTGAACTCACTGTAAGAATGGTGCACATCTGGTTGAAATACCGTACTCAGTTAATTGTTTGCTGCCAGACTCAGAAGACATATCAAGAGGGGTCCCACAAGAATCTGGCCTGGGTCCGATACTATTCCATACTTTCACTACTGATTTGGCTGATTGATTAGAGAGTACACTTACAAAATTTGCAGATGAAACCAAGCTTAAAGATGTTGCAAACACTTTGGATGGTAGGGTTAGAACTTAAAAGGACCTTAATATATTGGAGAATTTATCTAAAATCAGTAAGATGAAATTCAATAAAGACAAGTGCAAAGTACTACAGTTAGGAAGGAAGAAATCAAATGCACGAATAGAAAAAGGTGAATAACTGAGTTGGCAACAATACTGATAAAAGGGTATTGGGACTGTGGATCACAACTTAAATGAGTCAACAGTGAAATGCTGTGGAAAAAAAGGAAAATGTCATTCTGTGATGTATTAACAGGAATGTCATAAGTGAGATACAGGTGGTAATTATTCCACTTTACTTGACACTGGTGAGGCCTTGACTGGGTACCACACAGACAAAGATGTGGACAAATTGGAGAGTCCACAGAAAAACAACAGAAATGATGGAGGGTTTTGGAAACATGACGTATGAGGCAAGGTTGAAAGAATGTTTAGTCTAGAGAAGTGAAGTCTGAGAGGGGACCAGATAATAGTCTTCAAATATATAAAAGGTTGTTATAAAATGGACAATTATCAATTGTTATTCATCTCCACTGAAGGTAGGACAAGAAATAATAAGCTTTGTTTGCAGCCAGAGAAATTTAGGTTAGTTATTAGGAACAATGTTCTAACTATAAGGATAGTTAAGCACCAAAGCAGGTTTCCTCATGGAATCCTTGTCATCAAAGTCTTTCAGAACAGATTAGACAAACTATTTGTTGTGTCTAAATAAATTAAGGTCTAAATATCCTTAATCTTGCCTGAGAGTGGGGGGATGGACTAGATGACCTCTCAAAGTCCCTTCCTGCCTTATTTTTCCATGATTTCAATGACTAAGACCCCGTAGTTATGTGTGTGTGATTGTTGCTGCTATCATCCTTGAAGATGATATATTGCCATCCACTTCTGTAAGAGTTACTTGAGATTTACACTACCCAAGGTTCTAGACACCCACAACATGATTATTCATTGAATAAATATAGTAAAATAAACCTCAGCGGTATTAAAATCAATTCCACAGATATTCAACCAGCCAGCCAGTCACCTACCACTTTTGTCATCTAGGAAGCAGACCCTCAGCCTTTTCCAGAGACTCAATCAAACATATGTCTTTTTCTCAACACCCTAAAGTCAGCAAATTTGGACTGTTTTGCACCAAGAAGGGGAGTAAGTTTCAGAAACTTGGCTAGCTTCACAGAGAATGCAATGATAGCTACCATCTTTTATTTATAACAAGAGATCCAGTTTAGATGTCCCCTGATGGCTGCAATTGTGGCAGTATGACACAGAGAGAGAAGTGGTGCCTCTTATAGGCCAGTTCCAGATCATTCAGAGCTATATAGGTCATAACCAACACCTTAAACTCTACCCAGAGTCCAGTGGGCTCCTAGTGAGATGCCTAACTCAGTAAGTAAGCCATTTCATTCTGCATCAGCTTCAATCTCTGAATGGTTTAAGGGGTAGCCCCTGGTAGAGCTCATTGCAGTAGTCTAAACTTGATGTGACAAAAGCATAGATAACAGTGGCAAGGCGGAGGGTATCCAAAAGAAAAGTCTGAAACCTCCTCACCTCAGGCCAAAAGCTGAGCAGGTTACTGCTCTAATATGCACCTGGGGATCTAAAGTTCAAATGCTGTTAACTAGTGATGGATGTACTCTTTCAGTCAAAGTGGTGATATTGCCTCTGCTTCACCAAATCTATCATCATCACCTCAGTACTACCTGGGTTGAAAATCAGCAATCTCATGCTCACCCATGCCCTAGTCTCACCTAGACAGTGGCAGAAATGCAGAATCACATTATCCAAATTAGACAAGATAGAGAAATATAGTTGGGTATCATCAGACTCTTCAAAACACACAACCTTATGCCTCCTTACTCACTCTCCTAACATCCCTACATCAGGGTGGCATCCCACCCTTCAGAACTCTATGAAGAGAAGAGAAGAGAAGAGAAGAGAAGAGAAGAGAAGAGGAAGAGAAGCAGTTTTTTACAACTACCCAACGAGGTCTCAGAGAAAAGAACAAAGCCACTCAAGAGCAGCCCTGCCATTTCCACTAAGGTCCACTGGAGAGTCAACAACATCTTGTAATCAATTGAACCTCACTTGTTAAACAGATAAAGACGCCAAATCCCAGTGAAGAATAGAGAGAGAAGAGATAGATCTTTCTTCCTGCTTGTGTAACTCTGCCAAGGGAGTCCTAGACTCCACTTGACCCTCTCCTCTTCACTGGTTAAAATGAGAACTGATTACACTCAGTGGAGAGCCTTTGTTTTGTACAGAGCTGAAATCACTGGTGCTGAGCCTTAGACCTGATGTGTTGCAGTGAAAGAGACTGTACAGCCTGCACTACCTGTGAAATCACTGAGAGTTGAATTAAGTGCTGGAACTCAGAATGTGACATCACAGCAGAGAGACAGCAGTAGCAGAGGATAATAGCTGCGAGACCATGGGTCAGTGACAGCAGAGTGGTGGAGGCAGCAGTGATGGCAAGTGGCAGCAGAGTGAACCACGGCGGGAGCAATGAACAGCAACGGCAAAGTGAAGGACAGCAAGTGTGAGCCATTCACAGCAGAGGATGCAGCATCTGAGGTGTTGCTCATGCCTTGGGAGATGAACTCACATGTAACTCCTCCCGGTCAGACTGAAAGCCCAATTGTGGAAGGTGGTCAATACCTTGAGGATAGTTACATGAAGCAGTATATTTCTTTTCTTCATTCAGCACTCCTCGTTTTAAACGAGTAAGTTAGTAAGTTCATTTAAAATCTATCAAAAACATAAGTATTCATTTATTGGATGTGAAGAGTAGATTTCTTACATATTAATATGTAAAAATTATCCTAACAATCTATAGTAACGTTTTTGTCTCTTTCATTAGAAACCTTGCATTCATGTCTGTATACAAATGATCTTATCTTTCCTATATCTAGAGCAACACAAATAAAAAATGAAAGTGACATATTGTGCATACAAAGATGAGACTTCTTTTGAGCATTGTAAACATGGACAGTGCGTTTGAACTGAACTTTTGATCTAATTGTTCCTATGCAACTTGTATTTAACATCTTTGATCTCTAAGTTAGTGATATAATCTGCTGTATAACTTAGCTTTTATTGATCTGTTCTCATGCTGAGCAAATCAAGTCTCACTTTTATGGGATAGATTGAAAAAAGATAGTAAAACTGCCTCTGAGACAGCAGTTTAAATCTGTGCAATAACAGTGGAAGCAAGAGATAAGACTTTTATTACACTGCCAAACTTCACATGAACTCAAAGTGTCATTAAATAGGTATGTGTCATTTGCCACATATATTTATTTTACTAGATAACTTGCTTACCACCCATTTAGATGCAATGAAGGGTATTCTTCTTTGCCATAGAATCTGTTCATGGTATTCAGTATACATTTGAAATAACATTCTCCTGGCACACTGTATGGATTTTAGTTTATTCTGTCCTAGCACAGTTTTCTAAAAGAGTTTTTGATCCCTTTATACTTGATTTAATTCCAAAGGCAATAGGCATATGGTCTGGACTGTTTTTACTATGCTAGTTTGTCATGATTAAAGAAGATTAATTCATATACACCCAGAGATTTCCAGTCATTCTCCAGAACATGTGAATTCTGTCATGCCTTGTGTTATTACATTACTTAGCAAGGTGGAAAATAACAGCAGTCAAAAGACTGTATCTCAGCTTGATGTTATTGAGAGTAGTTTTGCTTTAGAGGGTTCCCTATTGCGGCATTTTTTCCATTGTTCACTGGGAAGAAAGACCTGATGAGTACAATTAATGTGTATGGTACATACAGTGGGTGACACTTTTCTCTCCCATACACGGAACAATGGTAAATGAGAAAATGCTTGTAAATTGATTTGCCTACACGTTTTTGGTGGGTTTTTTTTTTGTATCCTGGAATCAAACAAAGACTGCAGATGGCACTTGACAATTTACATGTCTATCAATTACGTGACTATGGTCAAAAATCTGCTTGCTTTACTTGTAGAAGGAGTCCCTTGGCTTCAGTAGGACTTGTATGAGCAGAGTGACCATTATTTGGCATTATTACTGCCCATTCCTATGAGGTTCTGGGTGCCCTTTCCTTTTTTTTGTTAGTATGGCCAATAAAAGAAAGTTGCTCTTTGTTTACATTACATTTGCGCTCCATGAAACTTCACTTACAATGACCTCACCATACCTGAACAGGGAAGGAAATAAAGGGGTGTAGTATTTGGGGGAGCTGAGGTCACTCTTTACTGTTGATGTCAATAAAGTCACTTGGGGTGTACCTGACAGTTTTGTACACTAGTCAGATCTATTGATTTAATCTTTTTTGTTACTAATCTCATTTTTTTCTATAACGGTTTCCTGAAGGACTAGGAGTTGCTAATTAGAATGTGAAAATGAAGGAATACAACTCAGGCCTAGAATATACCATTCAAATCTAAATTATCAACATTATGAATACATTTTCATTTGCCTATAGCTCAATATCAAGGTCGGTAGATTTTACAAGACCACATATTGATTATATAACCTGTCACCTCTGGGTTTATGCTAAGTTGAAAGGGATGGGGGCTCCATTAGACTGTTGCTTTTTTTCTCCCTACTCAATTCTAAACCCAATTAGACAGTGCGCAAAAGTTTCCTGATATTTCTGTAAGAAATAATTACCACAGGCAAACCCCCTTCATAATGATGTAGGACCTCAAAACAGACTCTCTTTTGGGTGTCCCTTGTAGAGATGCCTATACTTCCTGTCTTCATAGATATATTTGAAATTCATGTATTAGAGCATCATTTTTATATGTTAAGAACTAACATCCATCTGCCTGAGGAATTTATATATTCCCAATCTAAGAAGGCCTGGATGGCATTGTTGCTTCTGTGTCTGGAAGGAAGTGTAGTGACTGGCTAGGTGAGGAGACTGAGACTGCTGCAAGGAGCCAGGGTGGGTGGACAGACTGAGATGATGAGATTATGTGGGGGAATGTAGACTGGGTTGAGGAGCCACTGTGGAGATGGGGAGAGACAGAACTGAAATAGGGACAGTTTGGATGGGACAGTAGCATTCGGGTCAGGCTTGTGGGGAACAAGAACAGAAGGCTCAGTGACCACTACAGCACACTCTCCTCTAGATCTTGGAATATAAACCAAGATTCTAACTCTCAACATTCTTCTGCTGTCATCAGATATCTCGGAAACCAAGATCTTATTCACCTACAGTGGCTGGTTCACACAGAGGATAACAACATTCTACTTCTACCAGTTACTTTGTTGACTCAAATGACATAGGTCTGTGCTGTGGATCTAAAGCTTCCAACCCTGCCACTGAACCAGGCAGGCATCAATATGATTCTGTATGTTGGAGTTTTTGTTTTTTCAGTTTCAGTTTAGGATATTTTACAATGCACTTGCACACGCACCCCTCCCCTCACACAATGTAAAAGAAAATTAATGTTTCAAAATCACACATTCAAAATTTAGGAAGTGCCAGAATTAAGATTACCTTACTTCAGCTCCTTGTCCATATGTATTATGATCCAGTCTCTAATTACATGGTCACATCTTATTTATTTTTCCATAGGACCCCTAGCTAGTGCACTGGGCTCTGGGTATTAATCAGGTTGTATAATGAAGGAGGCTGTTTGTAGAAGTCTTGCTTAACTTGTTGCAGAAGTTTGAATGCGTGTAATCAAGGAGGCAGAGGATTGCAGAAAGAGAAAGGATGGTCTTATGGTAAAGGAAGTTGATTGTCTCCCTGTAGAACTAGATTCTGCCCTGGCCAAAGAGTTCCTGTGTGATTGAAGCCACTTAAACTAAACTTTTCAGAGGTGACCACTAATTGACTATTCCTCATTTTTTCTATGCACAGTTTGAGATCTCAGATTCTGATATACAGAGTTGCTGAGCATTCACATGCAGTTGAAGTCAGTGGAAGCTGTGCTTTGAACATAAAACATGCTATCTACACTGACGTGGCCACCACCATCCATTTAAGCAATATGTCGTCTCACTGATTAATCAAAAAGTTAAATGGTAGTGGGAGCCAGATGCCTGTCTACACTAGGGCTCTCATTGTTGATGGAGCAGGTGCAGTGGAATTATAGAGAGCAAAATTGGAAATTTTTTAAACTATTCCCCTAGTGTAGGAAAAGACCTAGAAAATATAGCATGAGGGGACTAGTTTAACAAAAGTCAGGAAGCTCTGAAATCAGGTTGTGTATTCACTCTGACAAGAGTACAACAAGCCAAAAGGATATCATCTTGATTTCTCAGCAACAAGGTTTGAAAAGCCAAATCACACACAATATTATAGGAAGTGAAACACAACAGCAGACATTCCCACTCACTCCAGAACTCTTTTATCTTCCTGGGAAAGAAATGAAAGCTTGTACTTTTAGCCTTTTGGCTTGAAAATGTCAAAATGCTGAATAGGCCATTTTAAAAAAACCCAAACTGAACAAAAAAACAACAAGAACTTTGAAAGATAAAGATGAACAAAAGCACCAGGAAAAACAAATTTATAGGAGTGTGTAGCCGATAGGTTAGGAGAGGGAGAGGTCAAAGCTAGGTCATTTTTAGGAGAGTGAAGGTCATTTAAAGCAGACAGTGAAGGCCCTAATTTTCAAAACTATTAACATTCCATTTATGAATGAGCAATGGGAAAAAGGTTCTTTGTGAAAAACATGCCTAAGAAATGTATCCATGCACACAGCCAGCTTCTTTGGATTGAAGTATTCAGTACACATAGAACAACAGAATTTAGAAAGCACAACACTAAAGCAAAGCAAGACAATCAGTGCTATGTGACCCAGTGCTCTATAAGCCAGAGGTGTTAGTGATACTAATAAGACAGAAGTCTTAAGCAATTCAGGACCACATGGTACTGACATAGGATATCCACCATATCAGTAATTCCCAACCCAGGGGTCATAACCTCAAGGTGGGTAGTGAAGCTGTTTTTTGGGGGTTGCAAAAAATTTCTCCAGAAACTAAGCTTCTATTTAAAAACTGTTTATAGCCTTTCTGGCTAAGAAGATAACCTCCAGAGTGTAAACTGCTGCACTTTCTACCTTTAATAAATTACACAGGTCGAGTCTGCATCCCGACCCTTGGCCAGGGCATATGGAAGCAGTAGGATGCAAGGCCCTTCTCCCCTCACTTCTCATATTGCCCTCCTATGCAGGAACTTACCACAACAACAGTCCCCATTCTCAGAGACTTCAAGCAGTCCACAGGCACCAGTACCTTGGCTGGCACTAGACTCTTCAAAGGGGAAGGAAGATGCCAAGGCTGTTCTACCATAGAGCTGGTCTGGCTTAGTGAAAAGAGCCTGCAGCCCTTGCCCTGCATACCCTGGAGCTACTATGCTTGCGTCAGCAACAGTGAAACCTACAGCCTATTATTCAACATTTTGGGGAGAATTCATTTAATAATAGGCCTCTCCCACAGATGTGGTGTGGTCTAGTGTACAGAGCATTGGACTAGGAGTCAGGAGCCATGCCAGATGACATCATGCAACTCACTTCAGTTCCCAGTTTCCCCACTTAATCTTTGTATTTTTTTCTCTGTTTAGAATATAAATCTCAGCACATGGATGAATTTTGCTATGTGTTTGCACAGTGTTTAGCACAATGGGGTCTTGATCTTAGTTGGAGCATCTAGGTACTACTGTAATATAAGTAAATAATTATAATTCCTGCACTTCTTGGCTCACCTTTCTCCCCTCTCGCCCCCCCCCCCCCCCGCCCAAACTCTCATTGGCTGAGAGTTTTGGGTGAGCAAAGAATATAGGATCAGGCTCAACGTGTGTAAGGTTAGCATAATGATCTATGTGTACATTCTTCAGTGCTTTACTGTGTAATGTTTTGCATACAAGTAAACTTTTGGCTAACCTTTTTTAAAAAAACACCATGAAATGTGTACATTTGAATTTTGCACAGTAGTTTGATTTTTGCACATCTTTCTAAGGCTATGGTTGCTTTCTGAGCTAGGGGTACTCTGCTCATGTACACAAACTTGCCAATGTCAGGCAGGTTTGTATCCAGCACAACTGAGCTTTGCGTCCACCGCCACTACCAGTGCTACTGCAGCTACACTCCTATTTATACATGTTGATGAGAGATGGACACAAGCAGGGGTATCACACCCTTAGCTTATAGGGTAACCATAGCCTACATGTCTGGCAAATTTTAATATATATTTGAACATAAATATGGTATATAGTTAATAAAAGACTATTTTTTTAACATTTTCTTTCACTGTTCTGTACAAGAAAATAAAACTGTTATTTCACAGGAAAGCTATTTTTTCAGTTAAAATATTCCATCCCCTCTCATAAGTTTTCTCTTTGTTTAATATTTGACACTTTTATCTATTAAGATTAAAAAAGAAATCATTGTATTGGCTCTTTTTCATATTAGATTTCTGTATTACTTCTATGCTGGTAAAATAATTTCAACAATGTTACTTAAAAATCTTGATCTTAGTTTGAGTCTGTCCTGGAAACTTAAATGAGCAGTGTTTGTTGATCTCAGTTTAGTCCCCAGTAAATGTCTACATCACAAAACCATTACACTTAATTTTGTGTGATTGATAGTTTGTGCTTAGCTCAGACCCAGGGCTGAGCCAGGCAAGGACTTTATTACCTCCCATTCTAGTAAGGGTGGTCCAGCCAGGTCAAAGTCGAGGTCAATAGTAGGAGAGAGAAGGCACTAATTTTGCCTTGAAACAGACTTGCTCTTCAGTGAAACAAAGAACTTCACTTTCCAGTACTATTTCATGAAAAGAGTTATTTAGTCCAATAATAATAATAATAAATACATGGAATTTAAACCAAATCATAGTTCACATTCTACTTTTAATAACTACATTAAGTATTAAATATTCACATTTTTTAATTTAGTGGATATATTCTATATTTAATGCTGAATTCTCTGTTGAAAATGAGTTACTGAATATTGATTTCCTGCCATTCTTTTGTCCATTGTGAGCAATCAAAAATGAATCTCTCTCTTTGAGATTTGATAGGGAAAATTTAGCTGCATGGCTACCAGAATTTCTCTTATCTAATTGGGTAAAGAGGGAAGTTTGTTAAGATTTCTGAACTCCCAATATACTCCAGGAGATTGGGAATGATCTAGAGGCTAGAAATGATTGTTGACCTTATCACTTGGTTAGCATTGAAATTGTCTTTGTCACAGGGCATTGCATGGATATAAACACAATCCCTGCCACAAAATCTGCAAACCTAAAAAGACAGATACTGGTAGAAGACAGGATCTACTGGGAAATCAGACATGGGAAAATTTAGTTAGTTTGGTTTATTTGTTTGTTTGTTTAAATTATTATTTCTTTGTTTGTTTTAATAACAAGACCACTTCTTTTACCTAGATCAAATGTCCAGAACTCAAGACTGCTATGTTCTCATCTTAACTCTGTCACTTTCTCATATGTGGCTGATGGAAAGTTATTTAGTCACCAGTTCAGCAAAGCACTTAAGCACATGACAAAAAGTTAACTAGGTATTCAAGGTCTGTACTGTTTTGTAACTGTAATCTTTCTAGTCCAATTTTTGCCCCAATTTGAATCCCCATTGAAATCAGTGAACCTGTATGGAGATGTGAGTCAGAGGAGACTATGGGGTCTGGCCCTAACAAAAGTGCAGGTATTTAATTTTTCAGATAATTACACAAAGCTGAAAAAGTCATATTCTGATACTGAATATCCCAAATTTTGGAGGTGGTTGGGTCTAAGCTTTTGGTTTGACTCATAAAGAGAGAAGTCATTTGAAAATATATGAACCCAGAACATTATTTCAAAACCCTCAAATTCAGGGTCTTCATATCAGGGATTTTGGTTTGGACCCATTTCTAATATGTACATTACTGGTATTGTGGCTTAATGAATGACTGTAATGATAGTGCTTTGAAATCACAGGGTTGAGGGCAACGCATAAGGGCAAAATAGTAGAACGTGCAAATACAGATAACATATCCACTAAGAAATCCACTCATGCCAATTTTAATATGATAAATAGACCCTCATTGTTTATTTCACTGGTTTTGTATCTTGAAAATACAAGAACATTCTTGAACTGAAGGAGATCATGGTCCTCTAATGGTTAGAACAAAAGAATGAAAGTCAAAAAATATTCTGTGTTCTTCTCATCTCCAACACAATAAGTCATAGTATGATTTCAGCTGAATCATTTAATTTATATGCACATAAACTGAAAAACTGAATTAAAATGCTAATTTCCTAAAAGCCAGGTGCTGAGTATATGTAGAGTAAATTAGAAGAAAAAGTTATTTTTGAACTTGAAGAGAAACTCCTCTGAGAATATGTCTTAAATATAGGTAATTTTGTCAGTCTGTATACAAAAATGAATACGTTTTTCATGGATTTATTTGCTACTGTTCAAAAATCTCTACAATACTATAAATCCTGCTGAGGGATTAGCATTTGTGTTGATGATAAAAGATCAAGAAGACAATATAGAGTGACCTTTCTGTAAAAGTAAGGGGAGAGTATCTGAAGACTTCTGGAAACAAAGCATGAGCTACAATGAATTGAAACCATATGGAGGGGAGAAAAATCAAGTTACTGAAGTAAACATTAGTTGATGTTCATAGTGAAGATCAAAAGCACCCATAAAACCATCTTCCACAAAAGAGGCTACAGTAAAGATCAAATCAAAAAGTTAGCCTATTTTTACAGTTCCGTTTCATTTTTAAAAGCTATATAGTATTGAACAGTAACTGAGAATGATGCTACCCTCACCATTAGTTTTATAATAGAAGGCCAGAATTCTTCAAAAGATTTACATTCATACTTATCTTTATGCCAAGTAAAGTCAATGGGACTACTCACAGTGTGTAAATGTACGCAGATGTGTAACTTTTTTGGATTGGGGCCTAATATAATATAAAAAATACATCATCATCAGATTTTATCCTTGCTACTTATGTTTTTAGGAGCCACAACATAATTGCTTCTTCTGATTTTTGTTTTTGTTTCTGTCTCGGGTGCTTTGACATATTCCTAATTCAGCCAGGTAAGTTCTAAGAGTTCTACCCTAACTGTTCCTGTTATTACTGACTATTCTATAACTTCCCCTTAAGTGCTTATAGTGCTCTTTCACTTGAGATGGATGCAGGTTTATTGCTTACAAGACAGATTTTTCCAAATTCTAATTTTAAGTGGTATAACTGCAAACTAATGTTGTGTGACACAGGCTTAGTGAATTAAATTTCTGCCATGTTCATACCTAATCCATAACACTGCTCTACAGCCAAAATGCTTCTGAAATAAATGTAGTCAAACTTTACTAATTCTGGGTCACTGAGAATGAAAATGATGCTTAAAATTGTTGATTGGCTCTAGTTTTCAAGATATGCTATTGGGTCAGTATATACAACCCTTGACATGGGAATAGCAGAGGATAAGTGAGTTATAAAGGGAAGGGATTTCAATTTAAACCAGAAATGACTAAAATACATCCTTGACTAGATCTATGAATAAATCGATGACTGGGTTTGGACAGTACTTGCTTTTTAGGCAAAACAATGAATGATGCAATCTGAAGCTGGTATTGCATCATATATGATATGAATTGCATCATGTTATTCCTAGAAGTCATGGATGATGCAATCATAACGAAGCTTACATCACTCTGCTGAATAAATTGCCCTATATCAGCTCTAGCAATCATACAGTGTCGTGCTCTCTTATTTGTCAGTGTTTGATTTTGCAAAGGGACACATTTCTGTTTAGCCAAAGTGAGCAGAGATGCCTCGTAGTTGCGTGAACAGTGCAGATAACTTCTGCTATGTTTGTGGTGAAGTGACTTTTGCCTCACAAAAGCGCAGTATAACCACTATGGTTAAGAAAGCCTATCACCTTTATTTTGGCTGCAAAATTGGAGATCAGGACAAGAGGTGGGCCCCACACATATGCTGCAACACTTATGCAACAAATCTTCGCCAGTGGTTGAACAGGAAAAGGAAATCTATGCCTTTTGCAGTGCCAATGATTTGGAGAGAGCCAACAGGTCATACCAGCAATTGTTACTTTTGCATGGTGCCTCCAGTTGGGAAAGATGTGTCAAAGAAGAAAAAGTGGACTGTGCATTATCCAAACATTCCATCAGCTATACGCCCAATACCCCACGGAGAAGGACTGCTGGTTCTCACTTGAGTCATTCTCACTTGAGTCAGATGAGGAAGAGGAAGAGGATGAAACTTCTGGTCCTGAACCATCAATGTCACAGGACCCACATTTTCTCCCATCCTTCTCCTCTGAACTACACCTCATAACACAAGCTGAACTGAATGACCTTGTCAGGGATTTGGAACTACCCAAGAGTAAGGCAGAGCTGTTGGGCTCCAGACTACAGCAGTGGAATCTCCTGGCAGGTGATGTTAGGGTTTCCATGTTCCGTGATTGTCAAAAGGATCTTGTTCCATTCTTCTTCATGGAAGGTGATCTTGTAGCCTGCAACAACATCGATGGTGTGATGGCAGCCCTCAACATCGTTCACGATCCAGATGAGTGGAGACTCTTCATTGATTCATCAAAGACGAGTCTTAAAGCTGTTTTGCTGCATAATAGCAATGTTTTGCCATCAATTCCAGTTGGTCATGCAGTCCATATGAAGGAAACCTATGACAACATGAAACAACTTTTGAGGTGCATAAACTATGACCAACATCAGTGGCAGCTTTGTGACGATTTGAAGGTTGTTGCTCTCTTGCTTGGTCTGCAAGAGACTGGATACACAAAGTATTCCTGTTTTCTCTGTTAATGGAATAGTCGTGCAAGAGATTCCCACTACATCAGGAAAGATTGGTCACTCCGACAGTCATTGGAGCCTGGGAGGAAAAGTGTTCAGCATCCACCACTTGTTGAATCAAGGAAGATTTTGTTACCACCCTTACACATCAAGCTGGGTCTGATGAAGAACTTTGTCAAGGCCACTGACAAAACACAAGCAGCTTTCAAGTACCTCCGTGGAAAATTTCCAAGGTTAAGTGAAGCTAAGATAAAGGAAGGTGTCTTTGTTGTTCCTCAGATTCGTGAACTTCTTTGAGATGATGCATTTGACCATGCACTGCGTGGCAAGGAAAAGACGGCATGGAAAGCCTTCCAGTCAGTGGCAATACATTTTCTCGGAAACAAGAAGGCAGACAACTACAGGTTGTTGGTGGAAAACCTCCTCGAGGCATACAAAAGCCTTGGTTGCAACATGTCACTAAAGATACATTTTTTGCACTCTCATCTAGATTTTTTTCCACCAAACTGTGGAGCAGTGAGCGACAAGCACGGCGAGCGATTTCACCAGGACATTGCAACAATGGAGAAACGCTATCAGGGCAAATGGAGCCCATCAATGCTTGCAGACTATTGCTGGACAGTGACAAGAGATGCTCCATTTAATGAATACAAGAGACAAGCCAAGAAGCGCCAAGTAGACACTGAATAGGACTAAACTATGTACATAATAGTTTTTTTGCCTTTTGTTTCATAATACATTTTATTTATATAACCCTTTTGCTGATTTTTAAAGTGTTACATAAACAGGACAGGTGAAATATTATCATGTAAAGCAACCATAAACACATGAAAAGACCTAGGTTTACCTTTTATAATTACAACTCTACTATCTACACAATATACATAGACATAAAATGTAAAAACTTAAATATCTTAGAAACAGTAGCCAATCAGTTGTTTTAATTGTCATATTTGAATTCAGCACATCAAAATACATAATAAATATCACATTTTATCTCTGAAGCAGACGACTTCTAAAAAATTGTAGACCAGTGTAATTACTAAACAATCAGAAAAAACCCCCAATTCAAACTGAAAAATAGGAATTGCTCCCCTTATTATTATCCATGTTCCTAATTTGATGTTTAAGAATAATAACATAAAAAGAATACTTTGAGGTGTCTTAATTCAAAATATAATTATATTACTTATAATTTCTTTTTTTAATACAATGAATAGTTTTCTAATGAGTTTGGCTTTTCAGATAATAGATTCTCATAATTCATGATGTAAAAATTTAATTGTTTTTCTATAATTTTCTGCGTGTACAATAAACATTACACTGCAAAATAGAAAGAGAAAAAAATAACATCACCCACAGAGTTCCAATACAGTAAAGTGGTAGAATGTCTGTCAATACTATGGAAATTCATGGGTGACAAGGGCTTTGGAAGATAGGATTAAAATTCAAAATGTTCTAGACAAACTGGAGAAATTGTCTGAAGTAAATAGGATGAAATTAAAGAAGGACAAATGCAAAGTATTCCAGTTAAGAAGGCGCAATCAGTTGCACATATACAAAATGGGAAATGACTGACTAGGAGGAAGTAGTATAGAAGGTGATCTGAGGGTCATAGTGGATCACAAGCTAAATATGAGTCAACAATGTAAAACTGTTGCAAAAGAAGCAATCATCATTCTGAGATGTATTAGCAGGAGTGTTGTAAACAAGACACCAGAATTAATTCTTCCGTTCTGCTCCTCACTGATTAGGCTTCAACTGTAGTTATGTGTCCAGTTCTAGGTGCCACATTTCAGGAAAGATGTGGACAAATTGGAGAAAGTAAAGAGAAGAGCAATCAAAATTATTAAAGGGCTAGAAAAAATGACCAATGAGGGAAGATTGAAAAAAAAAATGGGTTTGATTCATTTGGAGAAGAGAAGACTTAGTTTACAAGTATATAAAAGGTTGTTTACAGGGATGAGGGAGAAAAATTGTTCTCTTTAACTTCTGAGGATAGGACAAGAAGCAATGGGCTTAAATTGCAGCAAGGGAGGTTTAGACTGGACATTTGGAAAAACTTCTTAACTGTCAGGATGGTTAATCTCTGGAGTAAGTTGCCTAAGTTGGCTATAAAATCTGCATCATTGGAGATTTTTAAGATCAGGTTAGACAAACACCTGTCAGGGATGGTCTAGATAGTACTTATTTCTGCCATGAGTGCAGGAGACTGGACTTGATGACCTTTCGAGGTCCCTTCCAGCCCTACAATTCTATGAATTCTATAATACCCAACTCTTGTGATTTTATTGTGAATTTCACAATATTTGGTGATTTTTCTTAGAGCCCTAGTTCCTAGAAAATCTAAGGTTCTGTATTAAAACGAAAGTTGGTTTCTAGCCTACATGGCTGAAGTGAAAAGCTTGGAAACATGAACCCCCATGGCTTAAAAGACTGAAGACAAATAAAAAGACCCCGTCCCCCGGTTGTTGTTTCAAAAAATCTCATGATTAAATTAGTCTCACAGTTTTTAGGTCCTGATTCATAATTTTTGAACTGTTAGAATTGGCAATACTAGAATCAAAGTAGTGAGGACAGTATTAAGTAGTCAATAACCTAATTGTATTTTTGTATAACTTCTTGTGGTGCCATCAGTGTGGAGTTCCAGAACAATAAGTAATGTATTTTATATGAACTTACCATTACAAATCTAGGCACGTTTTGCTCCCAGAAACAGTGAATCTCAGGAGATCCAAAAGAGACCAACATAATTTTGTGAAGTGGTCCTGTGTCTCTACCTGTTTCCTCCCAATGTCATTTCTGTAGCAGCCTGGGTCACTTATGGCCCAATCCTGCAAGGTGCTGATTTGAACTTTACACTCCTTTAGCCTCCATTAGATTTCCTTTGACCCCGTTTCTAAGGTGTCACTTACAGATCCATGTCACCAGTTCTGAATTTACTCCATGGTAGCTTCCTTGAAGAATTTGGAATATGTGATTAACAAAGAGGATCGGGTTCATGAGAGGAATAGCTCCATGGATGGTAGACCCTGAGCACCTTGAAGGTTAATATGTGGAACCAGTGAACAATGTGAATGGTTCATTTAGCACCCCTGGCTAGCCTTCTACCAATATTGACATCAGAACCAACAGAAGCTACTCCCCTCCCATTGAGTATGACATGACAGTGATAGCGTATTGTTAACTGTCAGCAAGTAACAGAGTGTGTGTGTGTGTGTGTGTGTGTGTATGTGTTAGCCACGGAGTTTGACTAAAAAGTACTAAGAAACTGGCTTTAGTTTCCCTTGCATTTTAATATCTAGGAAGTGTGACAAACATATATCTGAATATACATGTGCTAGTTGTTACTATGCCAACAATGCATGAGGGGGAAGCGTGCCAACATAAAGGGATCTTTCCCTGAAGAATGTAAAGTCTATAGGTGCCACAAGGGAAACACAAAACAAAACCATAAAATGCTGAGAGTTCGTTTCAGCTGGGACCTTTCACAGAATAGCTGGGCTTTGAGAAGTTTTTTTAAAGGTGACCGTATGGCACTTAGTGTATTATAAGGCAGATCACAGAGTGTGATGGGGGAAAGCAGTGCAAAATGTTGAGCTGCTCTGGTAAGAGCCTTTCCAACAATCATTGCATTTACAAAATTTCTCAGCCATATGTATTTCCTTCTGGTGACTAAGGTTTGAATGTGTAAACCCCGTAGGCCATACTTGTAGTCACAAATGCCAAGGGCAATCATCCCCTACGGACATTGCTTAATTATTTCTTTTCAGTGCTGCTGAGAATACTTGTACAAATTCATCACAAGAGATCCCAATGCAAATGGTAAAAAATATGTGTACCTAGACCTCTTAAAGTGCAGTGCTTCTAGCAGCCTTTTGGGCAATTTCTGGAAGATGAAAAATGCTGATTACTAGCCTAGAGGGTGATACTGGGGAAAACAAGGCAGTAACTCAAGCTGCAGAATTCATGAAAATCTTTGTCATGGTGAACAATAGACAAAACTAGCATTGCCTGGAAGGGGAAATTTGAGTCTGCAATCTGTTAGATTTTACACACTGATAAGAGAAGGGATCCTGCACTGCATTTTGAAAGGAGTACAGTAAACACAATTCCAGTCTGAACAGGTCATTAAAAGTCTCTCCTGCCTCAGGCTTAACATGACACTTAAGTGCTACTACAAGTGAAAAGACAAGGCAATTCTGCACTCATTACAAACTGCTCTTTTTGTATCTTTGGCTAAAACACTAAAGGAAGTCTTTAAAGCAGGGAAATCTCTGTGCTAAGACCTGTTTTATTTTCACTGGATGTGTTTTTTGTGCAAGCAGAACAAATAACATTAGCTCTAAATAGGACTAAAAGCAAAACTATGCAAAGTCTGTGGGTTGACTAAATGCAACAAAAGGGGCTCTGTTTTCAGAGTCCTAGGACACAGCAGTTTTCCAATACAAAAGAATGAATGCGGCAGCCAGCTTTGAAATTTGCTGTGCTTAAAACACCGTCTCTGGATTTTGAGTGCTGTTTTCAAAAACTCCAGCTGCCACATTAAAATCATGCAAACATGAAACTTATTTTATTCTTAGCGAAAATATACTTGGTAACAAATTACACTCTGAGGATGAAATTCACTGTGTTGCAAAAGACATGCATCTAGCCCCAAGGTGACAGTGAGGAGGGACAGGAATGGGTGGGCAGGCAGCACAGGGCGGGCAGGGAGTTCTGATTCTCTCTGCACCCTGTAAGAAGGTCCAGTGTTGTCTTTGATTAGACCAGAGTTGGACATGAAATCGGACTGGTTGGACACGTGGGTGGAGCTACAGGCGTCCTGCATGCCAAAATATGGAAGGACTGCAACTTCTATTCTAGCCAATAGACTGGGTTAGTGGCAGAAATCAGAAGGGCTATGTTGAAATCTGGAAGTGTGCTCATGGGTTGGATGGATCTCCTACCCCTCGTCCTTAGCAAAATTCTCCACACAAAACTAATAGAAAGTTCAGCTTTTTTACAGTTTCAGACAGGGAGATTGCTTTGTGGCTAAAGAAAGAGAATAGGAGTACAGGCTCCAGTGGTAAAATCCTGGCCCTTTTGAAATCAGTGACGCAACTCTGTTTAACTTCAGCAGGGCAAGGATTTCACCTCTGGATTATATTCCTGACTCTACCACTGACTCTTTGTATGAATTTGGGCAAGGCACTTAGGTAAGAATTTTCAAGCTTGAATGCCTCATATTAGATATCTAAATCCATATTTAAATAATCATCCATATAAAAGGTTGGTTTTATTAGAGGTGTTAAGCACCCACACAGCTCCTATTCATTTCTATGTGAGTTCCTCTATATACATGCTCCCTCTAAAATATACTGATTCCTGACTGACCCCCTACATTTGAAAGTGTACTTGAAAATATGGTAGAGTCCTTTATCTTCTGAACAAGTACAGTGGCATGGACAGACAGCAGAAGCCGGAGGACTCAGTCAGTGTAACTCAACCCTGACCCAGAGAATCCATCTTTAAGGGTGAGAGGATTTCACCATTGGAGTCATTCTCTATGCCTCTTTGTCTTTTGGAGCTTCTATTGAGACTGCCAAGAATAATATACCTGAATAATAGTGCTAGTTTTAGGCCCAGCAATCCTGTATGCACTGGGAATCCTATTCATAGAATCATAGAAATGTAGCACTGGAAGAGATCTCAAGAAGTCATCCAGTCCAGCCCCTTACACGGAGGCAGGATCAAGTAAACCTAAACCATCTCGGACGAGTGTATGTCCAACCTGTTCTTAAAAACCTCCAATGGTAGGGATTCCACAACTTCCCTTAGAAGCATATTTCAGAGCTTAACTATCCTTATGGCTATAGCTGGGAACAAAAGGCTAAGCTATAATTAAAGGTGGTTTTGAGCTATAGATCCAGATTTCTGCTCTGATACTAGTACATTCCAAAGAATGAATGAGACCACAGTCCCCCACCACCACCCAACAGAACTAGCTGGAAATAGAGCAGAGTGGACTTTTTACTCCTTCCATTCTATCTTCCCTGCAAGTCTGGGAATCATTGTGCCCGAAACAAGTAGAATGTATCCAGGAGCTCCTGCTGGGGCATTTTGCGTCCAGACTGTCCCCAACACAGGCCTGTTCCTTTTTTTAAAAAAAGACAATAAAACTGTATACAGATGTAAGTGAGATCCAGCTACTAAGTTTCAGAATGGCAGATGTGTTAGTCTGTATCCACAAAAACAAGGAGTCCGGTGGCAATTTAAAGACTAACAGATTTATTTGAACATAAGTGTTCATGGGTAAAAAACCCCACTTCTTGGAGTGAAAGGTAAGGTAACTTTTACACTTTATTCAGACTTGCAACAGCCATTGACAAAGGTCCGCGCAAGACGCTATTAAGGAAATCAAGCTCATTTGGTTTGAAAGAGAAAGTACAGTCATTGAACATAAACTGGCTAAAACATGGAAAACAAAGAGTAGGAATAAACAGAGTGAAAATTAACTTATGACAAGAAGTGCTGTTTATTAAATGTTAAAGATCCCCCAAGGGGATGAACATCTATGGTAAAATCATTTGGGAATAATCCACATGGCTAATTATATCAGTTAGGTATGTGATTTTTTGCTGATATATCTATGCCAGTAAAAGCCCTGGTCTAGACACAGTTACACTGGAATAAAATTGTCTTATTCCAGTATAATTTATTTTGGTTTCTGAACTGGAATAATCTGTACTGGTACAGGTAATTTTATACAGATATAACTGCATCTACATGAAGAGATTTTGGCCGATTTAATTTTGGGTAGACAAGACTGAGAGAAAATTCAGAAGGATCTAACAGAGACTCAAATGATGTCCTCCATATATGCATATGAGAGAAGTGGAGATGAGGTTATTGTCTCCCCACTAGCTCCACAAAGAATCCCTGGATTACACAGTCTGCAACCTCCCATAGATTTCTCAGGATCTGTGTAGACCCCCAGGGATCATCCAGTTGGAGGAGCAGGCTCTGAGGTGTTTCCCATAGGAGGCCAGAAGACAAACCTACCCTTCTTCTATGCAGTGATGAGATGATGTGGGTGGAGGTTGGATCAACATGAGAAGGGCATTCAAGGAGTGTGAAATGAAAATAAAAATGTCTGTGTGCCCTTCTTCCCCCTGATTCTATTGCATGTGAACTAAGATTAGCCACAATGTGCATTGTAGCTCTTTTTATCTTTCTTCATAGCTCAGTTTTTAAGACCTTTCATCACTTTAGTTAGACTTTGCTGAAGCCCTTCTAATTTTTCAAGATCTTTCTGGTACAGAGTGTGCACCAAACTGGAGACAATATGTTACAATGTGAGAAGAAAACATTTTATCCTTATTGACAGCTCTGCAACTCCACATATGTTAATAAAGGTAGAATTTGGTCCACAAGGGTAGTAAGTTGAAGTAGTCGAAAGTACAGGCCTGATTCAGCAAGGGGGTAATTTTAAACCCACAAGAAATTCACTGAAGTCAGTGCATCTACTTACATACTTAAAATTATGCACCAGGGCCTACAAACTAGGTGTCAGATGTTAAAATTACCTTAAGCATTTCTACAGTAAGGGCAGGTCTATACTACAGCCGAGATCAATGCTCTGAGATCGATCCACCAGCAGTCAATTTAGCGGATCTAGTAAAGACCTGCCAAATCGATTACAGATTGCATTCCAGTCGACCCCTGTACTCTACTGTCGACAAGAAGAGTAAGTTATTCACGTAGCTGGAGTTGCGTAGTAGTGTAGACATAGCCTAGGTTTAGTGAGTCTTGACTTTTTCCTCTCCATCTGCTATTTTAATTTGGTATTGCAAATATGTGAAATAATAACTTGTTACTTAGATACTTATAAGTCTTCCAATAGAGGTATATAAAATTATGAGTAGTGTGGAGGAAGTGAATAAGGAAAAGTTATTTACTTGTTCCCATAATAGAAGAACTCTGGGCCACCCAATGAAATTAGTGGGCAGCAGGTGTAAAACAAATAAAAGGAAGTTCTTCTTCACACAGCGCATAGTCAGCCTGTGGAACTCTTTGCCTGAGGAGGCTGTGAAGGTTAGTACTATAACAGAGAGAGATCACTTGATCATTACCTGTTAGGTTTACTCACTCCGGAGCACCTGGCATTGGCCACTGTTAGTAGACAGGGTACTGGGCTGGATGGACCTTTGGACAGACCCAGTATAGCCTTTCCTATGTTTTTATGTTACTGATATGTAAAATCATACACCGATCTCATATCCTTACACACCACAGTGCAATGTTCACCCTGAACTCCAAATGAGTTGAATTATTGAAATTTGAAGATCAGATACTTCATGTTGCTGAGTTTTTTTAATTATTATTTCAGAACTCTTTTTTGTCAATTAATTTCCTTTTTTGGTTGTCATTATTTCTGTTCCTAATATAAAAGATGAGAAAATAAGATGTCAGGAATTTACATGAGGATTGAGACAATAGAATATTTTATCACTTTCAAAGACACGACAGTCTATTATGTAATAATACACATACTACATAATAATATACATTTTTAATGGCATATAAATGTGTGCTATTTACCTGATAGACCCAAATAACTGCTTCAAAGCTGTTAAAATCTTTAGGGTAAACAGGTATTTTAGCATGCATGCTAATTTTGAAAACATATACTATTTACCCCATATGCTGTAATTACACTGTTTATTGTACAAATCTGTAGAAAGGCAAATTTTTCAAAATGGATTTTTGTCATGATAACTCATAAAGGTTCCTTTGGAGCTCTTACATCTGTCATGTAAACTAAATCCTTAGATCATATATGTCATTCTTAGCCACTTTTACTTATTTTTAAAATAACAACAACAAAAAAAGAGCTTAGACAATGGACAACAATATAAAAAATATGAGTGGTAGTTAGTGTGCAGTAAAATGTGTGTGAGCAAACACCCATGTTTGCTTGTGTAAAATCTGACTTTGGATACAAAATGTGAAATTAATCCCCATGCAGTGTCAGAAAAAGGCCTATGCAACCCTATATTAAGATACACAAGTCTTTCATTGTTCCTCTGAAAAGGGGTGATTTCCCCCCACAAATAACTATTTAAGAGCATCAAATATGAAATGATGTGCAATTGTTCAATTTACACACGCAAATGAGGGTGTGCAAATGAGCCAGCGAGGATTAAACAACCAGCAGGCTGGGTGACCCAAAATCGATATTTACGAACACATTAGAAAAGTATTGAAATGGTAAATAGGGCCATTCCTATGATAGTGATAGATAGTTAGCAAAACCATGTAATAAACTAAAGCCCTTTAGTTTATTACATGGTTTACAAAT
Organism: Dermatemys mawii; assembly: GCA_007922305.1. Lineage (NCBI taxonomy): Eukaryota > Metazoa > Chordata > Testudines > Dermatemydidae > Dermatemys > Dermatemys mawii. The sequence goes on along the minus strand of ML677342.1, from coordinate 23,145,960 downwards.
ATATGTAGGCATATATTGTTAGGGGATTAAGAATATATACTAATTGTATTTGTCTGTGTTTACCTATATCTCGTTAGAAGTTTTACAATGTGATCCAATTAGCTTATAGATGCTAAACTTTGGTTCCTGTCTGTAATGTTTCATTACTATATTCTATTGAATCAGCGATCAAAAGGGAATTTTAACATTTTGATGACATTCATGATATAATAATATAGTTATATTTATTTCTCTTGAAGTAAACTATCTATGAACTTTTTGAATGGTTAATTGCCTTATGCTAATCAATGCAACTAGTTATCGGTATATGTCTAGGAAAGAGGGGTTTACCTCAATGCAACAATATTCATTACCTATTCTTCATCCGAGGGATGCCTGCTGTGATCATTAAGAGGTTAATCAGTGAAGCTTCACCTATAAAGAAAGCTTTGAGCATGATCCTGTTTTATCTCACATCTGCTTAAACTTTGTGAGGGTGGTGTATCCAGATGTATCCTGGATTATTCCTGCAAATTCTCATGTAAGAATTTGAACAAAATATACATATGGACTGCCTATTGGGCTATAACCCATTGAACTGATTCTGGAAGGGTTTTTACAAATAAGCAGACTCACCATCTCACCTATGAAACTGACCTACAAACTTTATTCATATCTGTATGTATAATGATCTTTTAACCTCAGTAACTTTCTTTTCTTTTTTAATAAATCTTAGATTTAGTTAATAAGAATGGTCTGTAAGTGTGTTTTTGGGTAAGATCTGAACTATTCATCGACCTGTTGCATAATGTGTCTGATCTCGTGGGATTGGTAGAACTTTTTATATGGTGAATAAGGTTTTAAATTGCCCTCACTACATAGATTTGGCTGTCTGGGTGGGATCCAAAGGCTGGATTGCTTATAGAAACTGTTTTTTAGGTTCTTGGTAACCAGTAAGGAGCTGTTTAGTTACTGGCTTGGTAAATCTGTTTATAAAATAAACTACCAGTTTTGGGCATCATCTGCCCTATTCTTTACAGTTTGGGTAACCTCAGTATAGCCCCTCCAGCAATTACAGTCACAGGATTGTGTACATAGATATGTACACATTCTGGCACATACAGGTAGTCAAACTTTGATTATTGGTACTGTTCAACCATCTTTCCATCTTTGGCCCCAATCCTGCTCCCAGTGAAATCAGTGAATATTATTGTTATTATTATTTATTGATTTGTGTTGCAGTCACACCTACTGATCAGTCAAGATCAGGATTCTATTGTTGCAGGCACTGAAACATACACAGAGTTTTTATAGGTTTTAAAACACCAAAAAGAAAAGAGGAACTCTTTTAATACAAAATTTTGGGGGAAATCACTTCAACAGAAACTTTATGATGCCCAAGAGGGCAAGATATGAGGCTTTGCTAAAAGAGTAGAGATAATTAGTAACAACTGCTATAAACATTGCTTTCCAATATGTTTATATGATGATGTAGATTTTGATATCTTTGTTAATGCTAAGTAATATCTTTAGTAACATGGAGTAAAGTGGTTACTCAGCATGAGTAAGAGTATCAAAATCTGGCCTTAGATGTATTCTGAAATTTAATTTTATTTCAATAGTTTAGAAACCAAATTTAATTCTTATTGTGAACATTTAATTTTAAAAACTGTCCATGATGCATTAAACGTATAATGAAATGGAAAAGATGCAAGGAAGAATTTGCAAAATTTGGTATATAGTGCAGTACTGAATAGTTCCATTTCCTTTTGAAATAGAAAAAAATACCCAGATTACTTGACAATGATCACTCATTTGTTGCCTCCCCCGGCCCACACTTTTATATCCAGCTTTCAGATATATGAAATTATAATCATGATTTTACTCAAAACAAAAGCCATTTGTTGAATGGTGCTTTGTGTTCTTTTCACAAATGAAATTCAAAGTACTTTGGTTCTGCATCTAATTTATGTATTTAGTTAGTTAGTTTTATCATTTTTAAACTATATAAAACTGTTATTCCTGAGGCTTACAAATGACAAAAATTGTTACGCTTAATATAAACCAGAGACAATTTAACCTCTGCAATGTTTTATTGTGCCATGTCAGAACAGTATGACAGCTACTAATTGTTAGCTGTTGCTTTTTGTTGCCTGAGGGATCAGCTAAAGAAAAAGAAAGCTTGGGAGATTTGGAAGTGGAGACAGAGGAAGGGTCCACATATCATTTTAGTGCATTAGTATAAATAAATATTGTGCAAGGAATCTACACTATAAAGGGAAGCTGTGTTGAGCAATATAGTCCATTTTTGGACTAACGTGTGCTAGCTGTTTTCCATTTTAAATAGGTACTGAATTCTTCCTGGAAATTTAAAAGATTAAAACATATTAATAACAAAGGGAATTCTTACCGCTTTCCAGGCCAAAACTCTCTGTTAACATGAACAAAATGAGGAATGCTGCTAATGAAAGTACACCCAAATATTTACCACTATTAAAAATACAGATAATGCAAATGCAATAATCATAGGTATTTCTTAATATTCTTGATGTTAATGTTGTAGGGCCTGATCCAAAGTCCACTGAAGTCCCTGTTTTCATTGAGTTTTGGCTCAGGCCCATACTGTATAAATCTCACCCAAAGAAAGACTATGGCCCCAGCACCGTATCTTTTAGTCAGTGGTACTTTATGTGAGTACCACATAGGAAAAAATTGAGTACCACAAAAAGAAAGAGTGTTGAATACCATCAAGAGGATGGGTCAATTCTGCATCCCATGAGCTTGGGAAGGAGAAAAATGTTATTTGAAGGTTTTCAGGAGGGAAAGAGAAACCTCACTGCAAGAAGAACTACATGACTGAGGGATCAGTTCTGCTCCCTTTGAAATTAATGTCAAAACTCAGGATGACTTCTCTTGGAACAAGAATAGAGTTCAAGAGAAACAGTTAAACATATTTTTAAAGGATGTTCTGTATCATCTGATAAAAGTCCAGTGGCCATGATTAACAGACATAACTGACTTGTCTAAAAGAACTTGATATATATGAGTAAACTAAATGTATGTGTACACCTAAGGGACCAGACCTCAGATCTTTTCATAAAGTCAGTGGTAAGTCCCAAGTAAACTTCATATCCTACAAAGACGAAATTTTCTTAGAAATATGGTCTGATCCTGTCTTATTAAAGTAAATAGCAAAACTTCAATTTATTTCAATAAGAAAGGAAGCTGGTCCATATTTTTCATACGATGGTTAACAATTGAGAAAAATATGATATTGAATGCACTTTTTTTAAGGGAGCAGGCAAACACACTGGTTGGATTGCACTGTATATAATATCTATGGGCAAATGCAAATGAGATTCTATGACCTTAGTCAAGTAAAGCCAATTTGCATAATATTGTGCCATTTTTACACGAAAATAAAAATAGTTAATACTATGTTTATATTCCTACATGTTTGCGCAAATCTGTTTAAAAAGACAGTAGAATAAAAATACCTTGCTCACTATTTTATATTTTAAAGGAAGATAATACAATACCAAATATAAGGAATTTGTTTCATAATAATGAAAATGTGAAAGATTTTGTGGACCAGAAAACTACTAAGGTTAGAAAAGCTCTTATATGATTTGAAATACACAAGACTGCCCTTGTTATGTCTCCAAATGACTGCCATAAAATGCAGGATAATGTCAGATTACTGTGGAAAATAGGAAAACGGGATCCAGAATGTGAAATTATCCTCTGCTATAAGGGACAATTTAATGGTCTGAATGAGTAAAACACAATACACAATTCCAATAATAATGCAGAAAACACAAGGGATATTCAGAAATGCTAACAAGCAAACAGACCAGGAGAATATATAACAATCTACCAGTTACTATACAGGCTATTGTAAATTTTATCTTTAAAGGGGTGGGGGTGGGGCTGGGGAGAGTTTAAACAAGGCCTATTAGCAGTAAATAGTTCTGCCAATATCCCTCACAGTAGGGGAACTCCTCCAGCAATTTTCACGATTAATTACCAGTGGCAAGCGTATTCATAATCTGGTGTTAATTTTGCTGCGTCTGAATGAACTCGGCTCTGGCACGCTCAGTTATTGTTTCCCTGCTACTAGTAGGATGAACTACTTGTTCAGGTCATGCTGTGTCAAAAGAGTGCTAATGTGTTTATATAAACACTACAAGCAGCACCTGCTTTAACCACACTTTTTATTATTTTTTCCACCACCAGTTAGAACATATAAAATTCTCTGGTACAGGAATGCAAAGGGCGAAAATATTGTTACTGCCTGTATTTTTCATAGTGATCTGAAATATACTCAGAAGGCAACGTTTAAAAGAGATGTCTTTATATCACATCTAGATTGAAATCTTTTCTCTCTATTGCTTTATTTTATAAGGTTTAGAGGGAACGTTAGTAGCTAATTTGTCAGCTGCTCCTCAGTACCTTGATGCTTTTATTGAGGACATCACTTATCAACAGGACAATGAATTAGACAGAAGGGATGAACAGAATAGATACTTTGTATTCTTTTTCCTATTCTGGTTTATTTCACTCTCCGTGTTTATCTTTTTGGTCAGGAAAACATTTACTTTTATAATATATTTTGTAATACAGTTTTATACATCGGAAATGTAAGAAAAGAGATTATCTGGATACGATTAACTATATGAAATACACAATGACTTGCACAGAAGAGGCATTGGTTAATAAGGATTCTCAGATGTGTAATTATGAGACCATATCTGCACAGGTTGGAATGAATTACCCAAGACATTGAAAGAACTATGATTTTATAAAAGTAATAATACACTCCTGAGTATGTATTGTCAACCTCATGCCTTCACCATTCTTGAGGCTTATGCAACTGACACCCTAACTGCACAACAGGTCCTACATTCATTTAAAAGATTTGTATATATAAATTCAGAGAAAGTAAATCAAATAGGATTCTTATATGCATTTTAGCAAGGCTAGTAAAAAAAATTAAAAAAACATAAGCTGGTCTTGCTGTGTATGTAGATAGATTCCATTAATGCAGACAATCGTGTATTAGAAGGTTCACATATTAAAATATAAAGTATGACAATATTTTAAATGATGAAAAATGAAATATTTAGTTATTTAGTTGACTTAATTCAAAATGAAATTTCAAATAAAAAGAAAAGAAATATTTCAGGCAAGGTTATAAAACGAGAACCCAAGGCCACATCATAGCAATTCTATTCTATGAGGTAAACTAAATATGCATTTATTTGCATGATGAATTTTTACAAAGTATTTTATTTTCCATCACAGACTACATTTATTAATTCTTTAAAAGCTTTTTGGTCAGTCAGCTCTATAGGTATTGATTAAACTATTTTAAGTACTCACATGGTGCTTCCAAAAATGATAAACCAGAGTAGTGGCTTTAAAAAAAAAAAGATTTTTATGGCCAAATCCTACAGTTTGCTTTCATTGCCCTCATCATCCCTGTTCATCATATTAATTAGCACCTATTTTCACAAGTACCTTATTGCAATTAATGAGCTATTCATGAAGTGAGGTTTAGTAAAGTCCCTTATGGTTTCCAACTAACTCCACATTATTCAAATCAAAAGAAGGACTCATAGATGGAATATCACCAATGAGCTCTTAAAGGACCAGCCCAATGTAAGTAAGGCAGGCAAAACTCTGTCCTGTTTGCCCATGAAAGGACACAGAATAGTTTTAAAGTTAGGATGGTTACTGAGACAGCCTGCAACACTGTGCATTGGAGCACTTCACCTCGCTGAGCACTGCTGAGAATGTTTTCCATCCTGGTATCTCAGTTCCCCCTCAAAAGTGTTATAGGTAGCATAAGGACAGAGCTACTTGATTCATTTAATGTACATACCCACAGGGATGAAATCTTGAGTAAAGGAGAGCAACAGCATCCACTACTATTGTATTAGTTCCCATGATTTGGCTGCCCAAGTAGCTTAGTTCTTTGAGGCTGAGGATGATTTTTAAAAGGCTCTGGTACTTTGAATTTCTCTGTTTTGGGGTATTTGGCACTTTCTGAAAATCAGGCCCCTTTAAGTGTCTCAAGAACCAAGGCACCCAAAATAGTATATTTTAAAAAAATCTTGGCTAGTATCCCTCAGCCCTTGATGTTGTCATCTGAGTCAACTTCTCTTATGTGGTCTGCCAGAATTTGGCCGCTAGCTATTCCATTCCCCCGACTTCCCACCTTCAGAATATTTCACCAACTAGACCATACAATATATCTGAGTTCTACAAGTGCAAAAAAGAAAAGGAAATTGGAGTGAACTTCTGTCTGATTCTATTATCATGCTACATACCGTAAATTGATCAACTAATATCTTTGGCCATATGCATACAACTTAAGGGTTAGAAAACACCCGGGATAAAATCCTGGCCCCGTTGAAATTTTGGTTTTAACTCAGCTTCTTTCAGATTATTCTCCCAAGTGAGATACCAAGGTATGCTGAGATCTTCAGGGACATCTTTTTGGAATGATGTTCTCCTTAGTTTCCCTGCTGTTTGGTGTGCCAAACCCCACCAAAACCACAGCAAACAGTGGAAAGCAATATAAGATAGTGGTGACTTGGTCGTCAAATTCTCAGCTTGAAATTGGAAAAATACCACTGGGAGAGACCATCCTTCAATGCTACCTTTTATCACACAGCAGGGGCCCTATCCAACCCATATATCCCCATTCCTGCACTGTATCACCCACTGTAAGAATGAGGGAAAGAATGGAAGGATACTACTGAGTCCCAGCTCTTCCTTTTGAACCCTCCTCTCCATCCCATGAGTACTCTCTTTGTGACCCCTTGGTCAGCAAAAGTGGGTGAGGTGTTTGGGCCTTTTGAAATTTGGTTAAAATCATTATTTCTGCGCTGAATTTTTTTACTAGGAAATAGATTGGAACTGACATCACTCCAATTATATAGTGTTGGGTTCTGCACATTTAACAGAGCAGCAAAAGTGTGATACTGTGACACTAACTGTGATTCCAAATGGGAAGAAAAAAACTTTGTAACAATGGTTTTATTTTGTATGCCTGTGTGTGTGTGTGTGTGTGTTTGGAGGGGTGACGGAGGGTTGAAGGGGTAGCATATGGAGCCTGAAGTAGGGCAGAGTGTGGTTTCAGTTTTTAATGCTACCATGGGGCCCGTCCTAACCTTCATTGTTGAGAAGAAGCCACCAGCTGGATGAAGATTTGTAGCCAAATTAGAAACAAGTGTCCAGGTCTCACTGCTCCAGGCAAGGAATTGTGAGCAGGTGTCTCTCTTGAGAAAGGAGATCAGCCACAGTGAATCCTGCAGTGGTGTTTGTGACCTGTCACTGAGAGAGGGTGCTGATGCAGCCATAAAGATGGGAAATCTAAAAGACAGGAATTGGGGTCCAAAGGAGAAAGTAAAAAAGCTAATGATAATTAATGCTGACTTTTTTAAATAAAAGGCTTAGTAGAAAGAAAATTATTCTTGCCAGAAAGCTGTATGACATCTACACTTTAAGCTATAAAGGAAGTCATAACATTATTGGGGTATAATAATGCGATGTGAATTATTGGGATGTGAATTAACACTGCTAGAACACATTGAATAAAATTCTTCCAAACCAAGGCATTTGCATTTGAGTTTTTTGTTGTTGTTTTGTAACCAAACTAACTGCAATAAACTCTCTCGTGGTTTCAAACTAACTGTTTTTCTCATCAAAAGAAGGGCTCACTCTGAATTCTTAAAGGGCTTCTTCAAACATGGTTAGGTTATTATTAACCAGTCTGGCAATAAAGTGGCATGAGTGTTGCAAAGAGAGTCTGTGTTTATGTCCATTGTTTACCATCAAAGACATACATTGCTTCTTGTTCCCCTCAAGCTTCTCAAATACATAGAATGTGGAACTCCAATGAGTTGGAACCTGGAACTTGGTTTTGTGCTTTAGCTCTTTTTTCTTCTACAATGCAAGCAATATTTTCTGCCTAAACTGTGCAAAGTATCCACAGATCTTCAGGATATGGGGCATAGCCTTCACTTGCTGTTCTCTGACAAGTACGTCTGCACAAATAAACTAAGCCAATGATTGAAGGAATGGAGGTTTAGAATTCCTCGTGGGATTTGTTACATTTTTATCAGCACCCACAATAAAGAAGGCAAAGTTAACAAGCTGCTATATGGCAGAATCTCTGTTTTTTGAGTTTCTGAGTACAGCCGAGTAGTGGAGTCATCTAGGAGCTAGTTCCAGCTCCCTGATTCCCCAGCTCAGCTTTGACCTAGGCACCGCAGTGTTAGAGCGGCCTGTGAACTATTCTAACTTGTATCAACTGGCAATGGTCTCCCAGGGACCACACACCACCTGGAGATAAATAGATTTCATCATGCTTCTGACATGTCCTCTCCCCACCCTTCACTCACTTCCCCTTGCATTGGGAAACGAAAGAAGGGAAGCATAGAAGTTGACGATGCCAACTCTATGCCTACTAGAGATTTTCCCATGTCAAGAAAATTCCCACTTGATAGTGTTTTTGTTCCCTTTGTGCCACCTTACTGTAGCAAAAGGAGCAGCCTGGAACAGAGAATCAGTCCCTACAACCCATTTTGAATGAGTGCATTTGCTGAGAGGATATGTATTCCATAGGTGCATTATTCTTGCTATTAGTCATCCTACTATAAGATTTAACATCAGAAAGAAGACTATTAACATAATTTACTTTCCCTTGGAACTTGATGTCTCTTTCTTCCATGGGTTTGGAAAACTCCTATTTGAATGTATAGAAAAGTCAAGAACACCACTGTCAGTAGAAGCATATCCTGGTTTACCTGCTGCTTCAAATCTTCTAAACCACATTTGTTGTAGATTTCCTAGGATTGGGATGGTGGGTAGAAGATTACACAGATTTTAATCTTGGTTTCTTGGATCTGGAACCAACAAAAGGCAACATTGTCTTTGAATGAACTAACAATGTGACAGATTTTGAGCATAATGTTGTTGCTACTGCTGATTGAACTGCAGAGTCATGAAATAAAGATTTAATGCTAATATCCCCACCCTGCTGGGGTGTGTGTGTGTGTGTGTGTGTGTGTGTGTGTGTGTGTGTGTGTGTG